>SJYV01006574.1:0-88208 GCA_006410875.1 Neotragus pygmaeus
CAACAAAGGTCCATCTAGTCAAGGCTATGGTTTTTCCTGTGGTCATGTATGGATGTGAGAGTTGGACCGTAAAGAGAGCTGACCACCGAAGAATTGATGCTTTTGAACTGTGGTGTTGGAAAAGACTCTTGAGAGTCCCTTGGACTGCAAGGAGATCCAACCAGTCCATTCAGAAGGAGATCAGCCCTGGGATTTCTTTGAAAGGAATGATGCTAAAGCTGAAACTCCAGTATTTTGGCCACCTCATGTGAAGAGTTGACTGATTGGAAAAGACTCTGATGATGGGAGGGATTGGGGGCAGGAGGAGAAGGGGCCGACAGAGGACGAGATGGCTGGATGGCATCACCGACTCGATGGACGTGAGTTTGGTGATGGACAGGGAGGCCTGGTTTGCTGCGGTTCATGGGATCGCAAAGAGTCAGACACAACTGAGTGACTGAATTGAATTGAACTGAACTGAAGCTCTCTGGAGGATCCTGCAACACAGGAAGTTAGCCCTGCTGATCTGTGTGTGCTCACCTCCCTGTACAACATCAGTAGTTGGAAACAATTCATTGATGATGGCAAACAGCAGATCATCAGTGGGGATTGTTGGCTCTTCTGTTTTAGCATGTTGGTTATACTTGAGTTAGTTCACCAGCGCTCTCCACCCAGACACTTGGCATTTCTCTGAAGCATCTCTTCTTTGCTCCAATCATGTAGATTATAAATTCTCAAATATCTTGCAAAGCCATCCTCAACATGCCATCTCCATGCAACCCTCATTATCTCTCATTAGAATTGCAAGATTCTACCTCCTCTCAGCCTCCAATCCCTCCGACCTCCTTCCAGCTAATTCTATCTGTGCTATAGTCACAAAAGGTATCTTTCAAAAATATTTGTAGAGTGAAGTCCCTCCCTTGTTTAAAGCTCTAGATATACTCCTACATCTCTCTGTCTTACAGATGACTGGCTCCTGCTCAATACTGAAGATTTTTGTCCTGATTCCACAGTCCCAGTTTACTTACCATGCCCTGGCATTATGACATTAGGAGCTCATCTCTGGGATGAAAAAGGAAACTGAGTTTGAGTTGTACCTCCATTATTCTTTAGCTATTTGACTGGAACAAGATATTTACTTCTCAAACCTCAGTTTTATCACATACAATGTGGGGAAAACAACTCTACTTGTCTCATGAGATTTTCACAAGAAATATTTGAAATCGTGCCTGTAAAGTGTTCAGCCTGGCACCTGGTGTGTAACTAGTGCTGAATAGATATTGGTTATTAGTATTATTCTTTTCTTTGTGTCTGAATGAAATTCCTTCTGGGCATCCCCAGTGACTCAGTGGTAAAGCATCTGCCTGCAATGCAGGAGACACAGGAGATGTAGGTTAGATCCTTGGGTCAGGAAGATCCCCTGGAGAAGGAAATGGCAATATGCTCCAGTATTCTTCCCTGGAAAATTCTGTGGACAGAGGAGTCTGGTGGGCCACAGTCCATGGCGTTGCAAAGAGTTGGACACAAATGATCACTCACACAGGCAATTCCTTCTGGTTAGAAAAAGCAAAAGATTTCCAGAAAAGCATCTACTTTTGCTTTATTGATTATTTGCCAAAGCCTTTGACTGTGAATCACAACATGGCAAATAGATAGGGAAACAATGGATACAGTGAGAGACTTTACTGTTTTGTGCCCCCAAATCAGTGCAGATGGTGACTGTAGCCATGAAATTAAAAGACACTTGCTTCTTGAAAGAAAAGCTATGAGCAACCTAGACAGCATATTAAAAAGCAGAGACATTACCAGCAAAGGTCTGTCTAGTCAAAGCTATGGTTTTTCCAGTAGTCATATATGGATGTGAGATTTGGCTATAAAGAAAGCTGAAGAATAGATGCTTTTGAACTGTGGTGTTGAAGGGAACTCTTGAAAGGCCCTTGGACTGCAAGGAGATCCAACCAGTCAATTCTAAAGGAAATCATTCCTGAATATTCATTGGAAGAACTGAAGTTGAAGCTGAAACTCCAGTACTTTGGCCACCTGATGCAAAGAGCTGACTCATTTGAAAAGATCCTGATACTAGGAAATATTGAAGGTGGGAGGAGAAGGGGACAATGGAAGATGAGATGGTTGGATGGCATCACTGACGCAAGGGACATGAGTTTGAGTAAGCTCTGGGAGTTGGGGATGGACAGGGAAGCCTGGCATGCTGCAGTCCATGGGGTCACAAAGAGTTGGACACAACTGAGTGACTGAACTATATAGAATGACCTGTCTATTCTTGTGTAGCCCGAAAGCTTCCACTTTTTGTCTGTATTCAGCTTCTACCCACTGGACTCCTACTTTCTCTGGAACACTTATTGATCAGTCAGTCTCAGCTGCCTGAATCTCAGCTGTTTATCTTTAGTGGTCAATTACCTAATTCAGTACGTATAACTGAATTAAAATATATGTATCTCCTGATAAACAGCAAGGGAAGGGTCCCACTGTGCTTACTTCTGTATGTACAGAGACTACAATGTTATGATCTTCCATCATCAGTCAGTTGGTTGAAAGAGTGAATGAATCATAATGTAATTTTCACTTTATAGTTATCAAGCATCATTTCCATCTCTTTAAATATATTTACAGTAACTTTAAAATACAGGGGGTTTTCGGAGCAGAGGAAAAATAATCATTTACTTCTTTCAAAATACAACTTAACTGGAGGGATGGATAAGCAGAGAGACAATAATAAGAGTGAAATCCTGCATATTCTCTAGTCCCTATAGATTCCAAGTATCACCTCCATTGGGCCCCGAACTGTTGAGTACTATATCACCATGTATGTTGTGGTGAAGATATCCTTACCCTGAGGATACAAGTGAGAATCATACCACAGTTCCAGACCGGAGGGACCTGCTATCCAGCTTGTGAAAGAGACTCTTCCATAAGGCTCATCTTTGCAACTGGAACACAAAAAACTGTGTTAAGCTTTTCTTATTGTAGGTTTTCTAGTATGTTGGACCATGACAATTTTGGGAACTGTGTTTACCACCCAGTTTGGGGCAATGTGTTAGGTTAAAAGACCTATTGTTTGTGACTTGGAAGCCTAGGTTTCCCAGGCCTCTGCAAGGCAATCCTCTGAAAACAGCTTTTGTCTACTGCCACACTGCAATCACTTGCCTCATTGTTGAAATTCAGTTTGAGAAGAAAAAAAAGAAAAAAGAAAAGGAATTGTCATCTGCAGCTGCAGACTCCAAAACCTTCTGGGGCTCAAGATGCATTAGAGTTGCTGAAGCTGAAGCTGAAGAATCTTTGCTCATTGTTGTTGGAGTTTTTCACCTTTGGTTCACTTCTTGAGTCTTCTTAGAACCCATGGGCATTATTCACTTTGTGGTCCAAATCACACCACAGGATCCATTATTTGAAGCCCCGAAGCAGATTTTAAAAAATAAATCCAGCCCAAGTTTATCAAATGACTGCTTGCTCCCTTATAAATTGTTTCACATTTTAGCAAATAACTGGATTTCATATGGATTTTGGAAGACTATTCATGGATATCTCAGCAAAATAAGCACCAGCCAAAATACTTTAATTGTACATCAGATCCTTCTCCTCACTGTCACATTAATTGTAGATTTCCCTAATTGAGAATCTGTGGGTGGGTGTCTGCCCCGGAAGCCTCATATGTGTCAAGACATCTGGTTTGCCAACCATCACACTGCCTTTCAGAGGCAACTACTGCAAACACCACTTCTCCCTGGGACCTTCCACTTGAAGCAGGGCTGCTTAGATCTGGAGTTGGCTGGCTACGAAGTCAGGGAAATGTGCAAAGAAGAGGTGTTAAGCTGAAGGTTCTAATGTTCATAATACATTTTGGCTGTTGCAGGCCAAATATATGTTACACATATTATATTATATGTGTTATACTATACCACATGCAAGCTATGCCAATACATTTGGTAACTTTTTAAAATAATAATGTCAAAGAATGGAGTGCTTCATTGTATAGAATATGCCTGTCGAGTTCATCCATGTTGTGGAGTTGGCCAGGATGCCTGCAAACTTCAGGACACATGAGGACAATATTCAGTGAAGAGAAATTTATTTTTTAACTAAGAGACATTTATTTTATTATTGAGTTAAAAATAAAATTTCAGACAATTAAAACTACTAATTTTCTGTTGCTCCAAATGTATGACATTGGGCAAGTTATTTAATATTCTCCTCATTTCTTTCACCTGAAATGACCCCTGTCTTTGAGGATAATCCTAAAAAATAATTTAAACAGAAATTGTTATGCAATAAACTTCAATAGAGCCACTGGAATTGTGAATGCTCATCAAAAAAGTAGAATTCCCAACAAGTAAGCCTGATACCCTAAAAGAATGCAGAGCCCAGACATTTAAAAAAATGTTGGTGAAAGCACAGAACAAGTAGGCTTTCCTGATCTCTGTGGGTGTTCTAGGAAACCACTCTGGTACAGCTCTGCAGAGAGAAATTCAAACAGTGCATCACAGAGACGGATGACCTGTGGAATCTGACGCCAAAGCCAGCTAAAGCCTCGGTGTCATGCACACTGTCGCAGATAGCTTTTTCCTTCTGGTTCTATAATTTTGACAATAAATTCCATGCAGCTGCATTTTCCCTGGCCAATTCTTCTCAAAAAAAAAAAAAAAGAACCTCAAGAAATGAATAAAAAATGTGATCAAATAGTACTCAGCAGTTAAAATTAACAAAGTGCTATATGCATCCATAGCAATAATCTCTAAGCATGTTGCTTTAACTACACACACAGAGAGACACACACAGACACATATATAGGAAGAAAATGCATATGCCATGTGATATCATCTCAAAATTTTTCAAACCTACAAAAATGTTCTTAAAGTTTGCATGACAGATAGTAATCCTTTAAACACTTGCCTAGAAGCATAAATACCAAACACATGCTAGCGAACATCTCTAAGGGAGAATCAGGGAAACCTGCAGTGCATAGGCACTTCACTAGCTATGTAATGTTTATGAACAGACACACACACAAATTCTCTGTAGCAAATAAGACAGAGGGTGGTTGCTTAATAAATTTGGAGTGATATATAGGTGTTCATTATTTTATTCCATGTTTGTTGAAATGTTTATAATAATTCATAAATTTGATTAAGTAGTTTTTTAAGAAATGAAAAAAATCAAGTTTCACTTTAATTGCTAAAAGAAGTATGAAAAATTATTTTCTGGTCCATACTCTTTGCTACCAGCTGCCCCATGATTGCAACACCCCGATCCATGGGTGCATTGAGTTGAGGCTGCCTCTCAGACATAGAGAGCATCTTATCCACTCAGAGGGAACTAGGTAAGTGTTTCTGTTGGATTCAAAGCTATAGTTTAGTATGGCAGTCAAGATGCTTTGAGATCTAGTTCAAATCTCTTTGGTCACCAAGCCTGTCAGTTGTCAACATCTTTGACCTACTCATTCTCATGAAACCATTCAAAGCTATAGTTTAGTATGGCAGTCAAGATGCTTTGAGATCTAGTTCAAATCTCTTTGGACACCAAGCCTATCATTTGTCAACACCTTTGACCTGCTCATTCTCATGAAATTGGTCTCTGCCATCACAGACTCTCATGGATACCTCTGTGCCTTAGTCTGAAATACCAACTTTTTCATTTTTCTGTTTCCTGAGCCACCTATTCAATGGCAGGACCATATTGTGCATTAGCCCTTCAGAGGAGACAAGGAAGGTGAGCTTTTCCACTTTGGTACATCCTTTGTTGTACAAACACATGCAGGGTACTTAGCTAAGTACACTCCAGCTGTCTGTTTACTCACACATCTGCTCATCCACTCTCTCTGCTGTGAGGGTTTCTTCAACAGGGCCCTTATTTGGTCATGGGCTGGCCTTATAATAATAGATGATTATAAAATGCTGAGCAAAGTAATGTTTACATAAGATACTAATCAATTTTGTTACCTACTCAAAAGGTGATAATGCTGGAGATTTACCATTTTATACATCACCAATAGGTTTCAACTTAAAAAAAAAAAAAGTGCATTTGAATGAGTTTAAGTGCTAAGAACCACAGCGGGTACATCACGTATGTGGTGATGTGGAAATGCTAGTGCTATCAGTCAGAGCCATGNACAGTTAGAACTGGACATGGAACAGCAGACTGGTTCCAAATAGGCAAAGGAGTACGTCAAGGCTGTATACTGTCACTCTGTTTATTTAACTTATATGCAGAGAACATCATAAGAAACGCTTGGCTGGAAGAAGCACAAGGTGGAATCAAGATTGCTAGGAGAAGTATCAGTCACCTCAGATATGCAGATGACACCACACTTAAGGCAGAAAGTGAAGAACTAAAGAGCCTCTTGAAAGTGAAAGAGGAGTGAAAAAGTTGGCTTAAAGCTCANTCATAAGAAACGCTTGGCTGGAAGAAGCACAAGGTGGAATCAAGATTGCTAGGAGAAGTATCAGTCACCTCAGATATGCAGATGACACCACACTTAAGGCAGAAAGTGAAGAACTAAAGAGCCTCTTGAAAGTGAAAGAGGAGTGAAAAAGTTGGCTTAAAGCTCAGCATTCAGAAAATGAAGATCATAGCATCCAGTCCCATCACTTCATGGGAAATAGATGGGGAAACAGTGGAAACAGTGGCTGACTTTGTTTTGGTGCTCCAAAGTCACTGCAGATGGTGATTGCAGCCATGAAATTAAAAGACGCTTACTCCTTGGAAGGAAAGTTATGACCAACCTAGATAGCAGATTAAAAACCGGAGCCATTACTTTGCCAACAAAGGTCCATCTGGTCAAGGCTATGGTTTCTCCAGTGGTCATGTATGGATGTGAGATTTGGACTATGACTATAAAGAAAGCAGAGCGCTGAAGAATTGATGCTTTTGAGCTGTGGTGTTGGAGAAGACTGTTGAGAGTCCCTTAGACTGCAAGGAGATCCAACCAGTCCATCCTAAAGGNAGGAAATGGCAACCCACTCCAGTATTCCTGCCAGGATAAATCCCATGGACAGAGGAGCCTGGCAGAGGAGCCTGTGACCGTGGGGTCGCAAAGAGTCGGACATGACTTAGGGACTGAACAGCAACAAAGCAACTATCAACGATTTACTACTAGCAGAACTTACATTCTACTAAGAGGCTTAACCTATCAGGTCTTTTCTGATGTCCACATCTACCCTCTAAACATGGGTTTTGTCATGTCCCATTTGTAGGCCTCTGGTCAAATCACTTTCCCAGGGGTACACAGTTATAATGGAGGGGGTCAGAATGTGGACGGGGATCTAGTGAGGCCCAAGGCTACTCTGCCCTTCACTGTGCCTCCTGAGGGTTCACCTGCTTCTAGGGCATCTCCACTTGAGTTTGTGCCTCAGGCCCTGGAAATTGCCCAGTCCCTCTTTTCCCTTCAGGAAGGCTCCTTCCATCTCACCAGGCAGCTGATTGGAAACCCTGGTCTCATCCTTACCCCCTCCCTCTGTCTTGCCCCCAGACTAAAGTCCTGCAGATCCTGCTCCTGGGTCCTGCTCCCTCAGCTTTCTTTTGCTGATCTCACACTTTCTCTCCGTCTCCAGGCCTCTCCCCAGCTCACCCCTCACAGTGCAGAGCTGTCCTGAAAACGTGGATTTGACCATGAAACAAATTTCAACTCAGCTTGGCTTTCACAGCCCTTTGATTCCTGGCTCTAGAAGCCTCAGATATCTTGTGCTCAGCCCAGCATCTTACCCTCTGCAAAAATAGAATAGCCTTCCCCCAGCACGTGTCGTTTGTACCTCCTTGCCTTCATCTGGTAGTGGTTCTCTCCCTTGGAGGGTCCTCCTCCTCTCCTGACTACATGTGTCTGGCAAACTAATCCTTCATGACAGCACTAAATGGAGACTGCCTGCCGGAAGCCCTTGGTGACCGTCACAGAGCAAGGCTGAACTGCTGTGGCACTTGTCCCAGCTGGTAGATCCGAACCCATCTGCCCTCCTGCACCCAAGGCCTCACCATCTCTTGCCTTGGTGACTGCAGTGGCCTCCTGGTAGGGCTTCTGCTTCTGCCATAGTCCGTTCTCCACTCAGCAGCCAGAGCAATCCTTTGAAAATGTAAATAAAATCATATTATTCCATGTTTAAGCTCACCAATGGCTTCCATCTCACTGTTTCCAAGACTTACATGATCTTCCCCCTGCCTGCCTCTCTGAGCTCAACTCCTACCTCTCCCCTTGGCTCCTTTGGTCCAGACACACTAGCTTCCTCTCTGTCCCTCAAACAATCAATTCTTTCCTCCTAAGACTTTCAGTTCAGTTTGGTCACTCAGTCATGTCCAACTCTTTGCAACCCAATGGACTGAAGCAAGCCAGGCTTCCCTGTCCATCACCAACTCCCAGAGCTTGCTCAAATTCATGTCTATCAAGTCAGTGATGCCATCCAACCATCTCATCCTCTGTTGTCCCCTTTTCCTCTCACCTTCAATATTTCCCAGCATCAAGGTCTTTTCTAAGGAGTCAGTTCTTCACATGAGGTGGCCAAAGTATTGGAGTTTCAGCTTCAGCATCAGTCCTTCCAATGCACATCCAGCACTGATCTCCTTTAGAATGGACTNAACGGTACTGACCTTACACTTGGAGAAGGAAATGGCAACCCACTCCAGTACTCTTGCCTGGAAAACCCCACGGACAGAGAAGCCTGGTAGACTACAGTCCATAGGATCACAAAGAGTCGGACACGACTGAGCGACTTCACTTTGACTTTATGCTTAGTGGTCTGGGTTAAAATTTCAGTTCTAACTAAAATGAATAGCTTTTTGTAGAGTCACTTAAACTCTCTTAGCCTCAATTTCATTCATCGTTAAGTGAATGTAAGGAGATCTGTTGGGTTGGCCAAAAAGTTTGAGTTTTACCATGAACCTTACAGAAAAACCTGATTGAAGTTTTTGCCAACCCAATACTTTTCAAAGTGAGTGTGAGGCTTAAAATTAAAAATACATGTAAAGTACTCATATTCTTTGCCCTACTTTCATTTAATTCTTAAAGTAAATTTATAAATAAACATTTCCTCATTTCTACGGTAAGGAGACAGAAATCTGAAAACATTAAGCAAGACACAGACAACAAGACAACATGTTACAAAGCCTCTCAGTATGCCCTGAGCACTGTAGTTGTTCAGTTGCTAAGTCGTGTCAGACTCTGCAACCTCATGAACTGTGGCACACTAGACTCCCCTGTTCACTATCTCTCAGAGTTTGCTCAAACTCATGTCTATTGAGTCAGTGATGCCATCCAGCCATCTCATCCTCTATCACCCCCTTCTCCTCCTGCCCTCAGTCTTTCCAGTATCAGGGTCTTTTCCAATGAGTCAGCTCTTCACAGCGGCCTTGAACATAACAGGCACAAAATAAAACAGATGTCAAAATAGGTAATGAGAGTTCAGAAACAGATAAGAAAATCTGTCAGAGTTTTGTAAAAAGTAGCTATTAAGGGTTTCCCCAAATCTGACGCTAGGCATCACTGTTCATTTCATTCATTTATTATTTCTTGGACTGTAGAGTTCTTTAGGCAGGAAGGTAAAAATTTATTTTCTAAACCTAAATGAGTAAATGCTCGGAACAACACTAAGTAATGGGCTCCTTGTCCAGATTAGTATAAGAGTTGCAAGTCTGTGTTCCAGCACCCAGGGCTCCTAAAAGTAACCCCCCAGTCCTCAAACCAGCTTTTTGTCTGCACCCCGGACCTCTCCAGCACTTGGCTTGCTAAGCCCAGGGGGTATGCGTTTGGCAAATGAAGTCAGGGTTACTCAGTATGCATAGTGCTCTTGGTCAGTGCTTTGGGGTAGCGGGCTCAGAAAGTTCTAGGTTGGGAAGGACACTGCCATTAGGAGATAAGGGGCAGAGAAAAGTGCAGTCTTGGTGTCCCTGAGCTGTCAGCTGAGGGAGGATCCGTCTGTTCCCCTCCCACCACGAGAGGAGAGCTTTGAGCTGCCGGTCCCTGCGAGCCCCTTGTAAGCCGGGAGGAGCCGCCAGCCTGCACCTCTCTGGTTGCCCCGTGTTCGGCTGCACCTGGAACTGTGTAGGTGTGTTTTTCTCTTCTTGTTGATTTGGTTACCGAAAAGGGCTTTTGATGGAGACCACATCCTTTTACCGAGTATCAGGAAAGTTTATTAAAAGTGGCTCCGAGAACACAATAAAACCCCCAACTATCTGATTCAAGGCTCGCTTCACTTTCCTTTCTCTGTCACTGAGGTATAAACACACCTTCTGCCATCAGCTGTACTTTCCAGCTTGAAAGGAGATTTCAGAAAGCGAGATAAGATAAACAGGCAATGGCAGATAATAAATCAGAACATATATAGGATTCTTTTTAAAGATATGTTGAATTCTCACCCAAAGTATACGAAAGCATACTCTGCTTGCTTATAAATACTGATATGGTTTAACCCATTCAGTGATAACTACCAGGGATGTAATCTCGAAGGTGGCAGAGCACTTTCAAAGAGTCCCCTTTGGTTCAGATGCTGCTGTGTGCTGGAGCGGGGGCAGGACTTTCGCTCTCTCTCTCTTTTCACTTTACCGCCCTCATCTCCCCTCTGAGATGTCAGTTTGGGTGTCCCTTCCTGCTGGAAGGTTTCCTAATGACTCTGTCCAGGGGGAGGGACGGGACTCTGGTCCTCAGGGAGCCTCTGTGTCACCTACCTTTGCAGTGACCCCTGTTGCAACTGCCCAGACTCTTGTTTGTAATACCTGGTGGGTCAGCCCAGTGAAGACGGAGACCACACTCCTATCAGCATGTTCCCAACACCAGGCAGGTTACATGGCACAAGGCAGGCCCTCAGTGAGTGTTTGTTAAATGAACATTGTGCAAATAAAGTTGTTACAGGAAGAGAGCTGGCTTCCAGGGCCCCAGAGGAGGCTCTTGCCTAACACTTGGAAACAAATTGTCCAAAAAGACACACGTGCTGACAAAGAAAGAGACTTTACTGGGAAGGCACCTAGGCAGAGAGCAGGAGGATAAGGGAACCCAGCAGAACTGCTCCTCCACGTGGCTCACAGTCTTGGGTTTTATGCGGATGGTTTTAGTACCCAGGTTTTCTCTGACCAATCATTATGACTCAGAGTCCCTCCTGCTGGATCCCACATTGCTCAGCCAGTTCTGAGAGGTGGTAGGACACGTGGCGTCTCCTTTTCGACCTTTCTCCAAACTCCCCCAGTTGGTGATGGCTTGCTAGTTCTGTGTTCCTTACCAGGACCTCCTGCCCTAATAAAACTCATGTAAGCGGTTACTGTGATGCCTGGCTGGGGTGGGCAGTCTCAGTCAATGTATTTCCCTGGACAAACCCATAAAGAAAGTCTCCTCGACCTAGAGAACTTAGCCTTGAGGTGATGTCAACTACAAACTGGCGCTTACCAAGGGCATTTGCCATCTACCTCTGCAGAGACTGAATTCCTGGGTTGCTGCAGCTGTTGACCTTGAACATGACTTGAAGGCAATTCAGGGTGGAGAATGAGGCACTTGGTGATTCAGCAAAACTAGCAGAACAGGTCTTTAGATAGTGACATATTTTCAGGAACTAGTTTCATCATCCCAGTCTTTGTATCTCCCTGTGTCTAGAAAAATCACTAAATCCCTTCATGGTGAACATTGGCTTCTTGTGCCCAACATAAAACCTTTTGTACAGTGAGTGCTTGACTCTCCCTTCATCAGGATCACATATATCAACCTTCCTCCCCTACCTCTTTGGAGCTGTCTGAGGTGGTGTCTCCTGGGCTGTGGTCCTCATTTTGCCCCGAATAAGAATTAACTTGCAACACTCAAGTTGTGCATCATTTTTAGTGGATGGTGGCGATGGGGAGAAAAGAGAGATTCAAATAATGATTTTGCTGTACAGCAGAAATTAACACAACACCATAAGTTAACTCTTGCTGTGCTATGCTTAGTCCCTTAGTGGTTCTGTCTCTTTGACTCTGTGACCCCATGGACTATAGCTCTCCAGTTTCCTTTGTCCATTGGATCTCCAGGGAAGGATAATAGAGTGGGTTGCATGCCCTCCTCCAGGGGATCTTCCCAACCCAGGGATTGAACCCAGGTCTCCCACTTTGCAAGGGGATTCTTTACTATCAGAGTCACCAGGGAAATCCAAGTAAACTCTTAATTTAACTAAAAAAAAAAATATTGAAAAATAAAATTAAAGAGGCCATGGGTTTCTGGAAAAAAAAAAAAAGACAGAAACAGTGATTTTAATATATGAGTGCAGAGGAATAAGAGAGCCTGGGGACTCATCATGGGACAGTTAGGGAAGGCACAGTGCTGTCTTTACAGGGTGGAGAAGCCGGGTTGGAGAGGCTTGGGGGGCAGGAAAGGGATGATGCCTGGGGCATTGGTTTAGCAAGAGGGTAGAAGAGTGTTCTGAGCAGAGGGTGTAGTACATGTGAGGGCAGGAAGGAACAGAGTGTGGGAATTCTGTAGCTACAGTCCTGTAATAATCTCCAAATTTAGCCTTCAACGGCCAACTGGGCTGAAAAGGGATATTTACGAGGTGTGGATTAAGTGGCCAAGTATCAGAACAATTACATGGCATGCCAGGACCACTGGTTAAGTGGAAGGGGCAGGACAGTAACCCACAGCAGTGAGGAACCGAGCAACTTATCTTTAAAACGGGCTTGATAGTTCCTACTTCCTAAAACCTGCCTTAAAGATTAAATTAGGAGAGAAATGTAAGTCTTAAGTCATGTAGGAGGTGCTCAGTAAATGTCCTTTTTCTTCATATTTCCCTGTTATTTTTCCCCCTTTCCTTCTGTAATTCTAGTCATATTCCCTTCATTGATCATTCTTGGTGCTGTTTTCTCTCTCTCTGTTTTTTTTGTTTTTTTGTTTTTTGCCCATGCCCCCGGGCATGTGGGATCTTAGTTCCCAGAGCAGGGATTGAACCAGTACCCCATGCAGTGGAGGCATGGAGTTTTAACTACTGGACTGCCAGGGAAGTCCCTCTTCCCTTTTTGTTTTGCTGTAAGGCCCAGCCTGAGCCTATTTGCTCCTTACCCTGGAGCCAATCTGAGGTCTTGGCCATGAGCAACCTCTGCTCAGCCCCGACCCTGGAGAGCCTGCATGGTTGTGCCTCTGTGTGCTGGTCCCAAAGGACCTTCACCTCCTGAGATGCTACATACGATTCCCCAGCCCTGTCTCTGAATTATATTTTTATTGTCCCTGAGCCTTGCACTTGATAGAGGTTGAATGAATGCTTATTGATGATGAGAGGCCCATTTTCTAACCAGAATGACAGACCAGTTTCAGGATGAAGGTTGGCTGCCCCCTCCGTGAGGGTTAATTGTTAATTAAACTAGCAGCAAGCACTGTGTGTGTCGATGCACTCATCAGTGGGGGAGACAAATCCCAGTAGCGTCAACATTTCTGCTTTTTTAAAAAGTTATGTTTTTAAGGGAAAAGACTTTTGGAAAATGTCATTGTTTGGAATGAGTTAAGACATTAAATACACACAGCTGAGTCCTTTTTAAATTAATAAAGAACAGACATAGGCAGGGACACTCACATTTATACATCATCCACTTGGTGTTCAGCACTTTGCCTTCTATGTATCATCCATATATTACATTATTTAATCAATATTTATCAGCTGGTCTACAGAAGAGATCTATTTCATCAGTCCAATGATGATTTATCCTGATGTGATATTGACTGATACAGAATGATTTTTTATGAGGGATTAAATAGCCAACAAAATGAAATGTTCATTGTATTAATGAGGTTTTGTGATAAAATATTGGAGTAAGACATAACCCTCGAGTCTCAGTGGATGAACCCACGAAGGTTTATTTTTAGCTTATGTTATATATTGTCTGAGGTCAGCTACTGCTCTGTCCTGTCTTCATTCCAGGACCCTGTCTGAAGGAACGGTTCTAATCTAGGTTTTGGCGATCTCCTGGTAGAGGCACAATGCCAAAGCCATGCCACGCCTAAAAGAAATCAACCTTGAATATTCATTGGAAGGACGGATGCTGAAGCTGAAGCTCCAATACTCTGGTCACCTCGTGCAAAGAGCCAACTTATTGGGAGAAAACCCTGATGTTGGGAAAGATTGAGGGCAGGAGGAGAAGGGGATGACAGAGGATGAGATGGTTGGATGCCACCACTGACTCAATGGACATGAGTTTGAGCAAACTCAGGAGATGTTGAAGGACAGGGAATCCTGGTGTGCTGCAGTCCATGGGGTTACCAAAAGTCAGACATGACTTAGCAACTGAACAACAATACCTTGCCTTGACTTTCAAGCTTTTCCTGGACAGATCCATGCCACTTCTGCACGTGTTTCCTTAGCCGAAGCAAATCCTGTGACTGAGCTCCTGTGAAGGGGACAATGAGAACATTCTTCCTATGGTAAGGGAGGAAGAAGTCTGTGAGCCACAGAGCAAGAGAATATGTATTCTCAACTGACGGAAGAAGGGAGCAAAACATTTCGAATGATATTAAATCTTACTACTGAAGCTAGAATCTCCTTTCAGCTGTTAAAAACCACATGANGAGTAAACGTCTTTTAATTTCATGGCTGCAGTCACCATCTGCAGTGATTTTGGAGCCCCTCAAAATAAACTCTGACACTGTTTCCACTGTTTCCCCATCTATTTCCCATGAAGTTATGGGACCGGATGCACCCTGGAAGGATCTGGACCTCCTTATGCTGAGAGAACAAGCCTGACAGTCAAGGGGGTGGACAGCAGGATTCCATTTACATGAAATCCAGAAACAGGCAAGACTCCAGTGAGTAGATGGGCAGGGAGGGGCGGCTGGGACTTTTCGGTTATACATTTGTTGACTTACCCGACTGTACTCTAGAAATGGAAGAATTTCACTTTAAAAATCATACCTCAATAACTGTTTCAAAAGGTAGATAAAATTAATACATTAAAAAGCAAGAACAGGGACTTCCCTGATGGTCTAGTGGTTAAGATTCCATGCTTCCAATGCAGGGGACACAGGATCAATCCCTGGCTGCCGAACTAAGATCTCACAGTGCCGCTTTGAGAGGCCTCCCCCTCCCCACCAAAAAAGAAGAAATAACACAACACTGTAAATCAACTACAACATTGTAAAATCAACTACAACACTGTGAATCAACTATACTTGAATAAAATAAATTTTAAAAAGCAAGAACACCAAGAATACTTCTGGAAAATGAAAGTCCTGAAGGGGTCCTCGCCTTACAGAGGGTAAAGGGTCTTCAGACCCGGAACTAGAACAGGGTGGAGCAGCCGAGGGCGGAACAGAGGAGGACACCTGTGGACTCCTGGCACAGGGCGTCTCAGACGTCCCGGGGAAAGTCCAGGTACTTTCTTAAGTAAGAACCCTGCCGCCCCCGGGACGCTGGCAACGCAGGGCCCGCGCAGCCTCGATTCACCGCGCGGCCAGCAGGTGGCAGTGCTGCTGACCCCGACGGGCCGCTGCCGACACCGACGGGCGGCAGCCGCGCGCCTCCTGCTGGCGACTCCCGGAGGCGCGGCTTCCTGCAGGTGCACGTGGAGGCAACTCTCCCCGCGATGCCCCGAGTTGCTGGGGACCCAGAAGCTGAAAGCAAGGCTGGCCCTTCATCTATGTGCGCTGCCTTACAGCCTGTACGTGTACCCTCAGGCCAGAGTGGGAAGCAGTTACTAGGCTGCCTCTCTGAGCACGGGTTCGGGGGAACACCCCCTCTCCAGCCCTCAAAGCTGCCTGTGCGGGAAACAAGTCTCGGACCACGGCGGGGCCTGGGGCTGGGGAGTAGGCAGCTGGTTCATCCAATACACTTTTTTTTTTTTAGCGCGTTTGTAGTCAACGATAATTCAACGATTAGGAAGGAGGAGCCCCTAGGAGCTTCCCTGATGGTCCAGTGGTTGGGAGTTTGCCTTGCAATGCGGGGGTCGCCAGTTCAATCCCTGGTCTNTGGAGAGCCTGAGTTAAAACAATGGTGTGGGAAAGAAGGGGAACAAGTGGGTTTTTTAGAGATATTTAAGATATGTAGTGATCAACATAAACCCATAGTGGTAAGATTGGTGGTGGTTTAGTAGCTAAGTCATGTACGCCTCTTTGCGACCCCATGAACTGTAACCTGCCAGGCTCCTCTGTCCTTGGCATTTCCCAGGCAAGAATACTGGAGTGGGTTGCCATTTCCTTCTCTAGGTGATCTTCCTGACCCAGGGATCAAACCTGAGTCTGTTGCACTGCAGGCAGATTCTTTACCAACTGAGCTATGAGGGAAGATTGGTGGGAGCCCAAGGTTTGGGGCTTCTTTACTAGCCATTTGGATATCAAAGCTTTACTCTTTAGGGAAACTAGGTCATCAGTAATTTCTTTCCTGGTTGATTGGCTTTGGAGTACCTCACTATTTAATTCCCTTCCTTCAGAAATGGACTATTTCAATAAAGGGGCATACAGTGATCATTTTGCTATCCATATCCTCATGAAAGTTGTAATCATTGGCTTCTTTCAGAAGAGAGTGATCACGAGTGAACTGAAGCAGGTAGGGNAACCAAAGAAAAGAGCAATCCTCCCCGCATGCCAGAGGAACTCAAAGCACTATGAGAAGAAGGACACATCACGAAAAGGAGATACTTTTTTCCTTCTATTTCCTTGTAAAGTCTTATTTTATCCTTTGAAACTCACAGAGTTTTCCTCACATGGGAAAAATTTCTTCTAAGACGAGTCAATTGCCTTCTACTTTCTTTTTCTACCGTCCATAGGTTTATTATATCATAGATCATACCCTATTGCTAGGGGTTAAAATATTTCTGTCCTATTAGTCTGTAATACTTGTAAAGGAAGAACCTAGGCTTTGCATCTTTGTGTCTCTAGCTTCTGGTTCACCTTAGCATAATATGTTGCTTTTTGAAGAAATAACTAAGAAGCTAGACTATCAGTGAACTCTTGGGTTCTAGAGGAAAGAAGGGACCACCAGAGGAATAAGCATTTCTCTTTGTGCTTTAAGAAGCACATGACACCGGCTCTAAAAATTATAGGCACACTCTGCCTGTGAAAAATGTGCGTCTCCAAATGATGTATTAAGAGTGAGCTAGTTGATCCTTACCTAGTCAGCATGTTAGTCTTATAAACGGTTTTGATCCAGCCATTGTTCTTGAAACCCTCTATATAGGATCAAACACAAACTACTTCTCATCTCTTCCAAAACCTATGCTGACATGTTTTCATTCTCATCACCTTGAAGCTCTGTCCCCACCTGTCGTCTGGCCTTCCTACCTTCCCCGTGGTTCCCAAAACGGCTATGTCCTTTCAAGTGCAAGTTTATGTCACAGGCATGAAAATGGTACTTTGCCTTCTCAGCCTAATATATTACTATTTGGTCTTCAAAATCCATTTTAAACAAATAGCCTAAAAGGTCTACAACTTTGTCCTTGTAGAATTAGCCACACCCTTCCTTCGGTTGCCAAAAATTTTTGCTTGTCATGTGTAACGTCGCTTCTTCCAAGGGTAATTATATCAATTATGCTGCCAATTCTTTCAGGCGAAGCATAGTGCTTTGTTTTCCACTCCAGTGCATAGTGAAATGGATGGCTCCTATTCAATGCTCAAAAATGTTGGAAGAGAGGAAAAATAGAAAGACCACAGGATGAAAGACAGGAGGCAGGAATGGAGGGAAAAAATGGATGGAAAGTGGGAAGAAAGGGAGGATCATTTGAGGAAACCTGGTGTGAATCTTGGACAATAACATTGATCTTTCCCCTTCAATCTTTAATATTGAANGGGTTGCCATTTCCTTCTCCAATGCACGAAAGTGAAAAGTGAAAGTGAAGTCACTCAGTCATGTCTGACGCCTAGCGACCCCATGGACTGCAGCCTACCAGGCTCCTCTGTCCATGGGATTTTCCAGGCAAATTACTGGAGTGGGGTGCCATTGCCTTCTCCAGATAGAAAACTAGACAACATAAATGACACTGGACAGTTTCTAAGGCATCATGCCGTGAAGGACAATGATCGTTGAGACTTGGGAAGCGAACAAGCTGAGTCCTACCATCATTGCTACTGACTGCCTGGAGAGAGTTTCCAAGCTAAGGTGCAGGGAAGGGGGACCCAGCTAGAACAGGGTAGTCTCCCTGAGTTCAGAGACAGAGCTGAGAATCCAGAATTTACAGAAGAGAGGTCACGGAGAGAGCTCTGGATATCAAGTCTTTGACTGAGGGTTGATCAGCACATTGATGCAAGGAAACTGCCAACGGTGGGGGAAGAACCCCCTGAAAAGATTAAAAGGGTAATATGAGGAGCTCTTGCAGACCTGGGACCAGTTCTTCTGCCCACCAGTCAGAGTATAAAACTTCATAATTCATGTGGCTGCAGATAGGGTATCCTGTAGCATTTTGTCTCAGAAGTGAAGAATACTTAGCCTTTGACTGAACACTACTTTGGTCTTACCTAGCAAAGTTTAAAAGCAAAGGCTGAAACAACTTCACCCAAGTATCTTAACTACATTCCAGAACACAGCTAGAAAACAATGCAACAATATCCACAATCTAAAACTGCAAAATTCTCAGTGTTTAGCCTCAATAAAAGATCACCTAATAATCTAAACTTGAACACTTACCATCTTGAGTAAGTATTCAGATTCTGTAATCCTCGGTTTCTTCCTTTACACAATAAGGATAACAATAGTACTTTTCATAGAATGGTGAAACGAAGTGAAGTAAAAGTTACTGAATCATGTATGACTCTGCGACCCCATGGACTGTAACTAGTGGAGGTGATGGAATTCCAGTTAAGCTATTTGAAATCCTAAAAAATGATACTGTGAAACTGCTGCACTCAATACGCCAACAAATTTGGAAAACTCAGCAGTGGTCACAGGACTGGAAAAGGTCAGTTTTCATTCCAATCCCAAAGAAAGGCAATGCCAATGAATGTTCAAACTACCACACAATTGCACTCATCTCACACACTAGCAAAGTAATGCTCAAAATCCTCCAAGCCAGGCTTCAACAATATGTGAACCATGAACTTCCAGGTGTTCAAGTTGGATTTAGAAAAGGCAGAGGAACCAGAGATCAAATTGTCAACATCTGTTGGATCATCAAAAAGCAATAGCATTCCAGAAAAATGTCTACTTCTGCTTTATTGACTATGCCAAAGCCTTTGACTGTGTGGATCACAACAAATTGTGGAAAATTCTTCAAGAGATGGGAATACCAGACCACCTGACCTACCTCCTGAGAAATCTGTATGCAAGTCAACAGGCAACAGTTAGAACTGGACATGGGACAACAGACTGATTCCAAATCCAGATAGGAGTACCTCGAGGCTATATATTGTCACCCTGCTTATTTAACTTATATGCAAAATACATCATGAGAAATGCTGGACTATATGAAGCACCGGCCAGAATCAAGATTTCCAGGAGAAATATCAATAACCTCAGATATGCAGATGACACCACCCTTATGGCAGAAAGCGAAGAGGAACTAAAGAGCCTCTTGATGAAAGTGAAAGAGGAGAGTGAAGAAGTTGGCTTAAACCTCAACATTCAAAAAACTAAGATCGTGGTATCCAGTCCCATCACATCATGGCAAATAGATGGGGAAACAATGGAAACAGTGACAGACTTTATTTTTTGGGTTCCAAAATCATTGCAGATGATGACTGCAACCATGATATTAAAAGATGCTTGCTCCTTGGAAGGAAAGTTATGACCAACCTAGACAGAATATTAAAAAGCAGAGACATTATTTTGCCAACAAAGGTCCATCTAGTCAAAGCTATGGTTTTTCCAGTGGTCATGTATGAATGTGAGAGTTAGACTATAAAGAAAGCTGAGCACCGAGGAATTGATGCGTTTGAACTGTGGTGTCGGAGAAGACTCTTGAGAGTCCCTTGGTCTGCAAGGAGATCCAATCAGTCCATCCTAAATGAAATCAGTCCTGAATATTCATTGGAAGGACTGATGTTGAAGCTGAAACTCCAATGCTTTTTTGCCACCTGATGCAAAGAACTGACTCATTGGAGAAGACGCTGATGCTAGGCAAGATTGAAGGCAAGAAGAAAAGGGGACAACAGAAGATGAGACGGTTGGATGGCATCATCAACTCAATGGACATGAGTTTGAGCAAGCTCTGGGAGTTGGTGATGGACAGGGAAGCCTGGCATGCTTCAGTCCATGGGATCGCAAAGAGTTAGACATGACTGAGCAAGTAAGCTGAACTGACTGAACTATACAGTCCATGGAATTCTCCAGGCCAGAATACTGGAGTGAGTAGCTGTTCCCTTCTCCCAACCCAGGGATTTAACGCAGGTCTCTCTGTTGTAGGCAGATTCTTTACCAGCTGAGCCACCAGAAAAGCCCAAGAATACTGGAGTGAGCAGCCTATCCCTTCTCCAGGGGATCTTCCCAACCTAGGAATTGAACTGGGTTCTCCTGCATGAATGGTAAAGAGCAAGTAGCTTCACATATGTGAAATACATAGTATAGTGCACAGTTCTTGGCAAGAGCCCAGCAGATAGCAGTCATGCATACTGCTATGGTTATTTGTGAAGAACTCTATTTCTTATGCAGAATTTCAGACATCTGTTGAAGACCCTTCTGTTCATAACATCTAAATGTCCATAAACTACAGAACAGTGTTTTGTTATTGTTTAAACAACAATAAACAATAAGTTTTTGTTGTTGTTGTTTATTCAAACAACTTTACTCTAAGGTACACTTTGGTTTTTAGCAGTAACTCTCTCCCCCAATTTTATGACTATTAGTTGGGAATATATGTAGGATGACAAGAATGTAAATATTCTATCTTGATGGACAAAAATATGAATTTTGTCAATTGCAGGATTTTATTTGGTGAATAAAATAGCAGAAAGGAAATAATGCCATCAGTTCAGTTCAGCTGCTCAGTCATGTTCAACTCTTTGTGACCCCATGGACCACAGAACACCAGGCCTCCCTGTCCATCACCAACTCCCAGAGTTTACCCAATCTCATGTCCGTTGAGTCTGTGATGCCATCCAACCATTTCTTCCTCTGTCGTCCCCTTCTCCTTGGGCTCTCAATCTTTCCCAGCATCAGGGTCTTTTCAAATGAGTAAGCTTTTTGCATCAGGTGGCCCAAATATTGGAGTTTCAGCATCAACATCAGTCCTTCCAATGAACACTCAGGACTGATCTTTAGGATGGACTAGTCCTTGTAGTCCAAGGGACTCTCAAGAGTCTTCTCCAACAACAGTTCAAAAGCATCAATTCTGCAGCACTCAGCTTTCTTTATAGTCCAACTCTCACATCCATACATGACCACTGGAAAAACCATAGCCTTGACTAGATGGACCTTTGTTGGCAAAGTAATGTCTCTACTTTTCAATATGCTGTCTAGGTCATATCTTTCCTTCTAAGGAGAAAGCGTCTTTAATTTCATGGCTGCAGTCACCATCTGCAGTGATTTTGGAGCCCTCCAAAATAAAGTCAGCCACTGTTTCCACTGCTTCCCCATCTATTTGCCATAAAATGGGAGCTCATTATTGGGAGCCTCTTCAGACAGGAAAAAGGGAGACCAGGATTGGCCAGAGTTTCTCTTGACCGCTGCCATCTGCCAAAATCTTAGTTCTGTCAAAACTGCCTCTCAGAAATCTGACTCACAAAGCATCATCCTGTGGTCTCTGTCCATTTTTCTCTGTCACCAATCTTACTCGAATCCCACCAGGATCATGGGGACCAAGGCTGTCAGGGAGCAGGTGCCCCCTCAGCCAATGAGCCCATCTCTGACTCTGGACATGATTATTTTGAACATCTGTGGCTGGCTCTGCTAATTGTCTTCTTTGCGCAACTATATTTTTAGCAAAACAGGATAGAATCCATTATATTTGATTTGGTGCTACGGAGCCTAACATAGGAAGTAAACTAACTGAAGTGGTTTTAATGTGGAATGACTTGTTTCTGTTTCCTTCCGTTTTAGGGTATGAGTCTGTTATTTCTAACATGAGGCAGATTTAAGTAAGGTTCCAGTACTTGTGTGTGCGTTTAAGGGTTCCTATCCTGTTATTTCCTTTCATCACCTTTCTTTCTTTGGTTACTGGATTCTTCATTTTATTTTATTTGTTTTTTAGATGCTGGCCCACTGCACCTCCAAAGGTTGTTAGCATTTGTCAGCTTTCAGAATGACAGTTCTATTCACTATAGGAGACAAGTCATTTTCTTCCTGAAGAAAGGGGAAGCTAATCTCCTCCCACAGTAACATGTTTTGAGAAACATAATGCAGTGGGAAGATGTACCAATTATTTCACTGCCGATTGTCTCCTTTTCACTAGATAGACAATCATATCAACATTTTCCGATTTTTTGACCCCCCCCTTTTTTTTTGCAGTTTTATAACACAACTCTCCTCTTGCAAAGTTAAAGTTGATGTTAAAGAAAATGAATGAATGTTCCATGAACTGTATGAGTGATAATGTATTGCCATGTGGTTCTGGGCAGCTGTCATTTGAGATTTCATTTCTGTTGATAGCTTCCATCCAAGCCCTTTAGCAAGAACATTTGTTTTCCATTACACAGGGCCAGCGGTGGGGAAGATGGCTGGATCAGTTAGATATTCTTTGTGAATTTGGCAGGGGAAGTTAGGTAGAAGGTGTTTATTACATACCCACTTCACACTGACCTCTTGAATGATTAGAGGGCAATGGGAAGAAGGGAATAACTTCTTCTATGAGTCCATGTGGAAACCAGTTTGTGCATTGCTTTAGACACAGAGTCTGACCTGAGTTCAAGTCTTGGCTCCTGTGCATGCTGGCTAGTTGGGCTTGGGCAAGTTGCCAAGCTTCTCTGTAGCCTACTTAGTGCATCTGTAAAATGGAGACAGTCATAGGACCTTATCTGTAGGCTGCTTCTGAGGGTTAAGGACCCAGTGTACTCAGTGCAGCATCCAGTAGTCAAAAAGAGGCTTTAGGGGACTTTCTTGGCAGTCTGGTGGTTAAGACACCAAGCTTCCAATCTGAAGGGTGTGGGTTAGATCCCTTATCAGGAACTATGCCATATAGTGTGGAAAAAAAAAAAAGAGGCTTTGGGATGATGCTTCCTTGCTATGATCATGACCATGATCTTAGACATATATGTATATATACATATATATATATATATATTTAAGTTAAANGTGTGGGTTAGATCCCTTATCAGGAACTATGCCATATAGTGTGGAAAAAAAAAAAAGAGGCTTTGGGATGATGCTTCCTTGCTATGATCATGACCATGATCTTAGACATATATGTATATATATATATATATATATATATATTTAAGTTAAATGACTTTAAGATGATTTTAAGTCCTTATAATGTAAAATTGGTGCATGTTTGCTCAGCCTTGTCTAACTCAATGAAACTATGAGCCATACCATGTAGGGCCACCCAAGACAGATGGGTCATGGTGGAGAGTTCTGATAAAATGTGGTCCACTGGACAAGGGAATGGCAAACCACTTTAGTATTCTTGCCTTGAGAACTCTATGAACAGTATGAAAAGGCAAAAAGATAGGACACTGAAAGATGAACTCCCCAGGTCAGTAGGTGCCTAATNGGTCCCAGGCGTGTCAGAGCCGGCAGGAAACACAGCGGAACTCAGGGAGGCACGCTCCGCCAGGCAGGGTCTCCAATGTGCTGTGGGCGCCGTGAGCTCCTAAGGCGGGACTGACGTGGATGGTGTTCTAGAAACTGTCCACCAGTTCCAGGCGACCCGGGCTGCTGAGGGTGAGTCCTGGGCCGGGGTCAGGGCGGCTGGGTTCTCAGGGCAGCTGAGATGGGGGTCTCGTGGGGGCCGCCATAGCTGGGGCGGAGGTTGTGCTGACGGCCCAGCTCCGGCGTCCCCAGCCTCTCCAGGCCCATGTGGTCTTCGTGTTTCAGGCTAGCCTGGGCTGCTCCCAGCTCTCAGGATTTCCCAGGACGGAGTCCCCGAGCCCAGCCTCTGCAGTGGCCCGGAAGGGACTCCTTGCTCATAAAGAAGCAAACCCCACCTGGCAGAGTCCTGGCTCAGCAGCTGCTCTCCTGGGACACTGCATCCAGCCCTTCCCAGGGGTCGGGAAGCAAAGTCTCACCGTCCTCTGCCCTCCAGACGACCGGAGTCCCAGACTCCCCGCAAAACCATCCAAAGTGGAGTCTCAGACTCTTCAGAGCAGGAGCAGGTTGCCTGGGAAATTTGAGGACCTGAGTTCAATTCTTTGTTATTTACGAACCAACAGGGAGGGGTTTTTTACTCGGATTACTCACTAATCATCCCCCGTAAATGCAGGAACTGACAAAATCCCACAGAATCAATAACGTGGTAAGTTCCCCGTCTAAATCACGGCACCTAGCATTCTTGAGTAAACCTTTCGGTAATTTACAAAGGCTGTTGAATTTTATAGTAAGTGTTTTTCAAACCAAGCTGGATTCTAAACAATAATGACTTTTTAATGTGGCTCTGTGATTACATTGTCATGGTGAAATACGGGGGTCTCTGACTGCATCCGAAATGAGCCTGGTGTGAATTACTTGCCGGCACAGACCAGCGCGGCCGCAGGTAAAGCAATCTTCATAAATTACCCTCCAATCCGGGTGGCCTGGCAGGCGAGGCCTGATGCCAATGTTGGCAACTTAAATTTCAGCGGACAATTTGTAAACAAGCTCTTCCTTTTGTTCCGGAGCGGTGGCCACGGCCGAGGGCCTCTCGGTGGCGGAGGGCCGTGCCGCCTCGGTCCGCCGGCGGACACCGGCCGTGGCCTTGTATGACGCCGGTTACGGGGCCACCAGCACAGCTGCTGACATGAGCTCTGAGGAGCCGGTCCCGGGGAGCCTGTGCGCGTGCCCCGTGGCCCGCGCGGCTGGTGGCTGCCGTGTCCGGTGGTGTGGGTGCGGAGGTTCTGAGGCTGGCGCTGGGGGGGGCATGTCGCGGCTCTCCAGCGGTCAGGTGGGTTCCCTCCCTCTCTCGCTGTCCTCCGTGGCTCCACGTCCTGCCGGGGAGGCCCAGAGGCCCCAGCACCCCGAGACTGGGGACCTGCNTTACTCCTTGGAAGAAAAGTTATGACCAACCTAGATAGCATATTCAAAAGCAGAGACATTACTTTGCCAACAAAGGTCCATCTAGTCAAGGCTATGGTTTTTCCAGTAGTCATGTATGGATATGAGAGTTGGACTGTGAAGAATGCTGAGCACCAAAGAATTGATGTTTTTGAACTGTGGTGTTGGAGAAGACTCTTGTGAGTCCCTTGGACTATTAGGAGATCCAACCAGTCCATCCTAAAGGAGACAAGTCCTGGGTGTTCATTGGAAGGACTGATGCTGAGGCTGAAACTCCAGTACTTTGGCCACCTCATGGGAAGAGTTGACACATTGGAAAAGACTCTGATGCTGGGAGGGATTGGGGGCAGGAGGAGAAGGTGATGACAGAGGATGAGATGGCTGGATGGCATCACGGACTCAATGCACATGAGTTTGGGTGAACTCTGGGAGTTGTTGAAGGACAGGGAGGCCTGGTGTTCTGTAATTCATGCGGTCGCAAAGAGTCTGTCATGACTGCGTGACTGAACTGAATTGAACTGAGGCTTCCCTAGTGGCTCAGTGGTAAAGAATCTGCCTGCAATATGAGAGACATGGGTTCAATCCCTGGGTTGGGAATACCTTGGATAAAGAAATAGAAACATGCTTCAGTATTCTTGCCTGGGAAATCCCATGGATTTCCTGGGAGGCTATAGTCCATGGTGTCTCAAAAGAGTTGGACATGACTTAGCAACTAAATAACAATATGTATTGTATTTGAATATATTTTAGAAAGGATGAATGATAGGAAAAGTAAGGCCCAAGGTAGACAAAATACAATTCAAGCAACTAGCCAATGAAAAGAGAACAGAGGATTAAGTATGTATGGGATAAAAACACAGGAATAAGATAGAAAGAAAAAGTGGGCCATAAAAGATAAAGGTTAAAAGTGAATAGTGCCACTTTTAAGAGAAAGCTGGGGGCCAGTTATTTGTATGAATCAAACTCTTGCAGAATCATGTCAGGGACAAGTTTCACTAGAAATGAATAAATAGGTAGTAGATGTTTTTGGTCTATATATTATCATCAGTCTAGAAATGGAGAAGGGGGGAGACAGAGGATGGGATGACTGGATCATCTACTCAGTGGACATTAGTTTGAACAAACTCCAGGAGATAGTGAAGGACAGCTACAGTCCATGAGGTTGCTGCAGCCCATGGGGTCACAAAGAGTTGGACACGACTGAGTGACTGAATAACAGTAGAAATGAATAAATAGGTAGTAGATTTTTTTGGCCTAGATATCATCATCATTCTACATTTGCCAAGCACCTGTGATACACTGGACTAACAGAAATAACTAGGACACAGTTTCATACCTTGAAGAGCTCAAGAATTTAACTTGGTGAAAGCCAGTAATGTCTTTAAGTAGATTCTGAGTAAACTCTGAGGTCCCATGTCTCTAACTGACTTATCCTTTGGGTGTTGGTAGATAGAGGGTACAAGTGTGTGACCTTGAGCAGATCTCCTCTTTTATTCCAAACCTTTTTTGTCCCCACAGTATTTGAACAAATCAGGGAAGTGCATGTGAGGTGCTTATAGAAGAGGCTTCATAATAACAGGCTGCCTTCTGGACAGGCTACAGAAGACAGATTCCTGGAAGTATCTAGAGAGGAGCTGGTTCACTCCTTCGTTCAGGGCAGCAGAATGCTAGCACCTTTCTGAATAAGAAAGAGTCGAGTTAAGCCCGTTGAAGTCAGCCACAGACTTAACCGCAGCTCCAACAGGCCAAAGTCAGGGTCAACCAATCCCAGCGGAGATATTTTCCTGACAAATCTGATGAGCTCAGGGGATTCCGAACCCCAGAGTGAAGGTGAAGGTGGTCTCCACCCAGACAGCTCTAGGAAAGCCCGTGGAACATTTCCTTGTCCACAAGCTATTTTGCAGCTGTTTCAATTAAAGAATTAAACTGTATCTGAGTAGCAGCAACATCCCCGAGAGCCAAATTGGATTTCTCCTTGGAAAATGAGCTACAGACCACATCTTTATTGTGCAGACACTCATTAACAAAACAAAAACAAAAACGAAAACCAGTCGGAGAAAGATGTTTTCCTGCTTTGGAGACTTTAAAAAGCATTTAATTCAATTTGGCATGCATGGCTGAACCTAAAATGGCTACAGTGTGTAACTGGTGGGAAAGCATGACCAACTTGCAGCTCTATCGATCCATCTCCACAGGACAAATACACCTCACACTCAGCTGGGGTTAGCAGAAGGGGTTAGCTCCCTTTACTTTTTCTGAACACTGGCAAGGGGATCTCAATGCTTCAGTCACTTCTAAGGTCAAGATCTTTCCTGAGGAAAAGAAATGCTGGCTGCACACAGCTAGGTTAGCCTCCCAACCTCTCCCCTTGCTCCTGGGCAGAAGTTAAACTGCTGGGGAAGGCCACACTGATAGACCCTAGGATCATCTTCAGAGAGATTGAAAAACCAGTTGTCAGGAAATTGTCCCAGATAACTTCACATTTTACTGTTTTAAGTGTAGGATATGCTGTTTGTGCTTGTATGGGGTCCATTAAGGTTGTCTCGATTCCAGACTCAGCTCTACAAGGCCCATCTCCAGTGGATCCAGGCCTCTCAGTATATCAGACTTCAAGGTGCAAGGTAAGATCTGTCATTTAAGGAAACACTGTGCATCTAATGGCTTTTAGGATATTTTCATTGCTATCAGACATTCTGTGATTTTAAAATAATAATTAACTTTTCAGTCACCAAAGTGTATTTACTACTCCAAAGCCAGGGCATGTGTGTAGAAATATGGAAAAGATGAAGAATCAAGCTGGGGATGGACAGAGAACGTTTGTTCCCCTTCATTTCCTGTAATAGATGCTGGTAGGTACTTTGTTCCTTTTTATGAAAACCAAAGAAGTGTGTGGGATTTCGAGGTAGTTCTGGGATGGGAGTAAGTAGTTCTTGTGGGAAAAAGCCACCTCCATCAGGGAATCTTGAGAGGAGGAGACAGAGGCAACAGAGACTGCATCTATCCTGTGCCTTGGGTATAGTTCTCTTGGTGACCACTTTTGCCAACATCAAGTGAAGAGAAGGACTGGTAGCTAGCTGGCAAAGCCATGTTGCCAACCTGGATCACTCTTAGCAGAAAATACACTAGAAACGAGATTAACCAAAGTAGTCCTTTGTATGGCGTTTTCTTTCTGGATTAGGGCTTGATTTTTTTCTTTAATGATGCTGCCCTCTGACCAGAGACAATAAGCTGTCCTCCTGGTTGGACACAGCACAGAACCATTGGAATAGGTCTTTATTTCCAGCCATTACCTCATCCTTGTATTCAGGGAGGGATTGAGGGTTAGTGACAGGAACACTTTGGAGCAAGTACTTTGCCAATATATATTATTATTCTTAATAAGTGCAAATGGGAAGCCAAAGTACGAACTCAGTAATTACCTTTGATATTTCCCCACATATTGGAAATCAATCATTACAAACCTAAGAGCTTCACTTACGGGGCTTTACAGACTTTGCACAAAGAAATATTAATTGACGGGGAAGTTGGAAAGAACAGCAACCTTGGCACAGAAACCCAGTATGAAATAAAATATGGACTCTTTGAGATGTGCAAAATTTTCAAAGTTCAAAAGAAAGTCCAGTTCCAGGAAACTGCCAGCTGGAGAACAGCTTATTGAACCCTGATGAAGACATTATTATAAACCTCATTACATAATTTGATAATTCTGACATTTGCAAAAGCACTGACATAGGTCTTGAATTGCACAAAGTCAAATTCTCCCTACAAAAGAAGCTGGATGGAAAATTTTATTCTAATTTTCCTCTGATCACCATTTCTTAGTTTTAAGCGACAGCAGTTGTTTTAAAAGTATAAGTGGGACACTGAAAATGCATTTAAAATTTCCCTTATAATTAAGAAGTAAAGTCTGTGTTTATATAGGTTCACTACCTCATCTCTCGCTTTTACCTCAGTGAAGTTTCCTTGTAAATTGGAATGAAAAAATTGGCAGAGTTCCTGCCTATCTTCTCTACTTCCTTAGCTGAAGATATAAACAAAATTTTCAGATGTTCTTGATAGAAACTGGAGCAGAAAGTCCAATAGGCTAGGGGATTTTCATAATGAGATTTCCTTTGGTGAAGTCAAGGTTCTGTTCCACTTATTTTCCCAACCACCCAATCCTATAAGTGTTCGTTCTCATATTCAGAAGGGCCTTGTGCTCGAAAGAGCCCTGCATTTGGCTTAATGCTCTCCTGTTACTGTCTTGAAATTCTCGATAACTTTGTCTTTCATTTTGTGTTTTGTAAATGAAATCTAATGAGACAAGGAAGCATGCATGTGAGCAGAGCAAATGTACCAATATGTGTGTTTATAGTTCTGTGCTCTCCAATTAACATAGAGTGTTTGTGATGAGCTCCACAAGCACAGAATTCTGCTGAATCCATAACTTGTGGGAGTGCAAGACAAGTGTGCACAAATGAGAAGCAAAATGGCTGAGAGCCTCAAGAGGCCACACTTTCTGGTCACACCAGAACTCATTTCAAACACAGGAAGAAGGCAATAGCTTTCTATGAAACATAAAAGAATCCTATCAAGTCCTTTCTTACTCATATTACTTCTCTATTAGCCAATCACTTTGCTGAAGATGAAACAGAAATAAAAGGAAAGATAGAGCAACCCACAGTTCCCATTTCTATCAGTCCTTTCTTACTTATCAGTAATGTGAAGGTAGGGAACATTGGCAGAATGTCCACATGTCAAGAAGTGAAGTAAAATAGTTGAGTTAATTTTGTGATTCCACTGTTATGGTAAGAACAAAATACATATGCGTATACATAGGCTATAAAATAGAAATTGTATAATTTTGGTAATTCACATACAACATAAATGCTCTATTAACATTTACGTCTCACGTGCACAATATCAAGTTGAAAGGCAAAATTCATGCTAATTATTTAAATTTTATTTCTTTACGTAGAACAACATTAAATAGCAAGTGAAAGATGTCATAGTCAAGAGAGAGACTGGCAGAGAGCAAAAAAGCTTTGCATTCTAGTACCTTTAATGGCATTTTTAAAAAGTTGAGGTTCCACATCTTTATTTTGCATGGGGTCCTGTAGATTATGTCGGTGGCCTGATCAGTCTTCACTTTTCTTAACAATGCAGTGGCATTGTAATAGCTCTTCTTCTTGTACTTTTCATAGGCAGATACTGTAAAATAGGGTGAGAGCCAAAAAACAAGAAAGAATGATGGGCTGCTTTCTGGGAGGACAGGCCTAAGGGTGGTCCTAAGTGGGTTTTAGACTATAAAAGGGAAAGTCATGGGAGTAGAAGACAAGATCAGTTCAGTTCAGTTCAGTCGCTCAGTCGTGTCAGACTTTGCGACCCCATGAATTGCAGCACGCCAGGCCTCCCTGCTCATCACCAACTCCCGGAGTTCACTCAGACTCACGTCCATCGAGTCCGTGATGCCATCCAGCCATCTCATCCTCGGTCGTTCCCTTCTCCTCCTGCCCCCAATCCTTCCCAGCATCAGAGTCTTTTCCAATGAGTCAACTCTTCACATGAGGTGGCCAAAGTACTGGAGTTTCAGCTTTAGTATCATTCCTTCCAAAGAAATCCCAGGGTTGATCTCCTTCAGAATGGATNTGATGGACAGGGAAGCCTGGTGTGCTGCGATTCATGGGGTCGCAAAGAGTCGGACACGACTGAGCGACTGAACTGAACTGAACTGAATATGGCTCTACTCGTCTCGTCTGGTAGGCCTAGTACAATGGGGATAATAATGCTGTATTTCTCATAGCACTGTTATGATCATTTCATGAGTGTCTATTTCAACATCTGCTGTTTCTGTTTAGTTCAGTCCCTCAGTCATGTCTGACTCTTTATGACCCCATGGACTGCAGGATGCCAGGCCTCCCTGTCCATCACCAGCTCCTGGAGTTTACTCAAACTCAAGTCCATTGAGTCGGTGATGCCATCCAACCATCTCATCCTCTGTCGTCCCCTTCTTCTCCTACCTTCAATCTTTCCCAGCATCAGGGACTTTTCAAATGAGTCAGTTCTTGCATCAAGTGGCCAAAGTATTGGAGTTTCAGTTTCAGCATCAGTCCTTCCAATGAATATTCAGGATTGATTTCCTTTCGGATGGACTGGTTGGATCTCCTTGCTGTTCAAGGGACTCTCAAGAGTCTTCTCCATTACCACAGTTCAAAAGCATCAATTCTTTGGTGCTCAAGTTTCTTTATAGTCCAACTCTCACATCCACACATGACTACTAGAGAAACAATAGCTTTGACTAGACAGAGCTTTGTTAGCAAAGTAATGTCTCTGCTTTTTAATATGCCATTTAGGTTGGTCGTAACTTTTCTTCCAAGGAGCAAGCATTTTTTAATTTCAGGGCTGAAGTCACCATCTGCAGTGATTTCGGAGCCCAAGAAAATAGAGTCTGTCACTGTTTCCACTGTTTCCCCATCTATTTGCCATGAAGTGATGGGACCAGATGCCATGATCTTAGTTTTCTGAATGTTGAATTTTACGCCAACTATGTATGGAGGTTCATGACATTGTACAGGAGGCAGGGATCAAGACCATCCCCAAGAAAAAGAAATGCAAAAAGGCAAAACGGTTATCTGAGTATGCCTCACATATAGCTGTAAACAGAAGAGAAGTGAAAGGCAAACGAGAAAAGGAAAGATATACACATTTGAATGTAGAGTTCCAAAGAATAGCACCGAGAGATCAGAAAACTTTCCTCAGCAACCAGTGCAAAGAAATAAAGGAAAACAATAAAATGGGAAAGTCTAGAGATGTCTTCAAGAAAATTAGAGAAACCAAGGGAATATTTAATGCAAAGATGGGCACAATAAAGGACAGAAATGGTATGGACCTAACAGAAGCAGAAGCTATTAAAAAGAGGTGGCAAGTATACACAGAACTACACAGAAAAGACCTTCACGACCCAGATAATCACCATAGTGTGATCACCAACCTAGAGCCAAGACATTCTGGAATGCGAAGTCAAGTGAGCCTTAGGAAGCATCACTACAAACAAAGGTAGTGGAGGTGATGGAATTCCAGTTGAGTATTTCAAATCCTAAAGGNCCAGCATTTCTCGTGATGTACTCTGCATACAAGTTAAATAAGCAGGGTGACAATATACAGCCTTGACATACTCCTTTTCCTATTTGGAACCAGGCTGTTGTTCCATGTCCAGTTCTAACTGTTGCTTCCTGACCTGCATACAGATTTCTCAAGAGGCAGGTTAGGTGGTCTGGTATTCCCATTTCTTTCAGAATTTTCCACAGTTTATTGTGATCCACACAGTCAAAGGCTTTGGCATAGTCAAGGTAGCAGCTCCTAATAAGGGAAATAGAAGGATTCTTCTCTGGTGAAACTTGGGTCTGATGAGTGAAGCCCACAAGTTTCAGAGAAAGCAAAGCAGACCCATGGGCTGCTGTAGTGACCTTCAGGTTTCAGAAGAACAGGGAGTGAAATATTAGGAGTAGGGTGGGCTGAGGAGCATGTGAGCTCAGCAGGGCATGTGTGTGCAATGTGTGCTAAGTTGCTTTAGTTGTGTCTGACTCTTTGTGATCCTTTGAACTGCAGCACACCGGGCTCCGCTGTCCATGGGATTCTCTAGGGAAGAATACTGGAGTGGGTTGCCATGCTCTCCAGGGGGTCTTCCCAACCCAGGGATCGAACCTGTCTTATATGTCTGCTGCATTGGTAGGCTGTTTCTTTACCACTATTGTCACCTGGGAAACCCCAAAAGGGTGAGATTGGTAGAAAAATTCTTCAATATTTTATTTCCATAAAGGAATTTGAGAATTTGGCAGCATGAGGGAAGTAGCATTTGGCAGCTTTTAATATCCATATAAATAAGGTTTCAACCTAAAATTTTTGATGTAACCCTCCAGTAAGAATACCTCTCTTGTAGGTTAGATGCTCCCACAGTAGCAAAGCAAAATTATATCAAGGGCTGTCTAAGAATGTATTGTCTAAGATGTAATTTCCAAACATTATAAACTCCGTAGTCATGCCACAGAACAGGGATAGTATGACTGTTTCAGGCAAAAAGTCCACAGCCTCAGAAGCTGGAGTTGCTGCTATCTCTGTCTTTCTAGTGTGGTTAGATGTGGAAGTGTGCTACCTAAGGATATGGAAGTGTGCTCTTTAAGTAGCATGCTACTTGCGGACCCAGTGTAGGGGGAAGGTATAGGAGAGGACTGGGTGCAGCAAGGGAACCTCATCCCTGTAACTACAGTGATTACAATTGTCTTTTACAATGAGCTTGTGTTCAGGTGGGTGATAGAGACAATAACTGACAGTTCTTATAAGAAAACTATACAGCTTTATAGCTTTGGTATAACTGTGGAATAGAAATGTATATAAGTCATTTACACAAGCATCAATTCTCGTGGCATTATAACAATCACATTATTAGATGTATCAGATCAACTCTGATGTAAGTTTTATTTTGGTTATAACACTAACTCCAATATTGAATTAAACTCTATAGTATAAAGTTTAGCACTAGTCATGGGAAACGAGTCTCATTCCTTGATTCAGATTTCAGTGTCTGTGTTCATATAGCACAGCCATCTGCTCATGACTTCAAAAATAAATACAGAGAACATTGTTTCTAAATGACCTGGAGGCTAAAATACAGAATGTGGTCATCATTAAGTTTACAGATGACACTAATGGGAAGAAGGGTGGGTTAGGAATTCACATGGAAATAAACGCAGGGTAGAGGCCTGGAGAGAAAATCTCAACCATAAAAGTGAATGATGGTAAAGGCCTGCCTTTGTGTGGTCATGACTAGATTAGGATCAGGGCTCACTGGGTTTGAGGGAGATGACGCTGGTATAAATTTCTGGGGCCTACCACTCTGCAACAGGGGCCAGTGTCCAACTGTGCTAACACCAACTCAAGTCCCTTGCAAGAATTTTCAGCCTTACTTGGGAAGGGTGGAAATATTTTCAGGAGACTCAAACCCATTCTGGGGTTTATACTGCACTGTTGTGATTTAAGATGATACTATTCAGGGGTTTGCATAAAAGGAGGCAGAATATAAAAAATGTTTCTTTTCTTATCCTTACTAATTCCCATCCAGTTCATTTCTACTTCCTACTCCAGCTCTCATCTGCCCACTTCAGCCCTCTTCATTTCCATTACCCTAATCCGAGTCATCAGTTTCCATCTGGTCTGCAACAGCCTTCTCTCTAGACTTCTCTGCCTCTACTCTTGACTGTTTACAATCCATTCTCCACAGAGCAGCTAAAGTAATCCCTTCTCAAACTTAGATCAGATGGGTTCCTTGTTAAATCCCATCAGAGGCTGCTAATCGCTCTTAGACTAAAATCCAAGCTCTTCAGTTCAGTTCAGTTCAGTTCATTCGCTCAGTCATGTCCATCCCTTTGCGACCCCATGGACTGCAGCACACCAGGCCTCCCTGTCCATCACCAACTCCAGGAGTTTACTCAAACTCATGTCCACTGTGTCAGTGATGCCATCCAATCATCTCATTCTCTGTCGGCCCCTTCTCCTCCTGCCTTCAATCTTTTCCAGCACCAGGGTCTTTTCCAGTAAGTCAGTTCTTCGCATCAGATGGCCAAAGCATTGGAGTATCAGCTTCAATATCAGTCCTTCCAATGAATATTCAGGNAAGTGGTGTACTAGCTCCAGTGAATTATTGCATTCCTGTGCACTCCGAGAAATCACAATCATATCTGGATTGTGGTAGAGAAGACTTTTTGTTCTACAGCATCTATAAATGTGAGTCTTGCTAAACTTGAAGCTAGAATTCACATTGGAAAATCAACTGATCATTCTAGTCATACAATAAAGAATAAATTTTGTATGACTAACCTAAACTATTGCCATGAGTCACAGGGCATAAGGCCTAAACTCATGTCTGGTTTTGTAAGAACATTGCACTCTTATTCAAATGCCTTTGTTCAGAGTTTAGCTAGTACAGAGCATGAGCTCTTCAAATGTTTAATAGAAATTGAACCAGTAAGCTTATTCAACCTCTGGATAGTCCCATAAAATGACTAATCTTGAACATATTAATATTGTATGAGTGCTACATGACATCTTGAATGTATTTGCTTGTGGAAGATATTTTTAACTGGGAATTACAATAAGGAAACTGGATACTTTATTTTAGCTATGGCTTAATATGTTCAATCTAAATTTTGAGAAGATTATAAACAAGTGTGAAGCTAATATATTATGAATGTTATGTAGTGAAAGAGTCCAGAACCAGTGGCAAGAAAGTAATTTAGAAAAATAAACATATATATGTATGTCTATACATATATATACGGAGGGCATTCAGTGGTCCATTTCACTGAACTGAGCATAATATAGAACATTTCATAATTGATTTAAATGGTGGTTCCTCTTTATCATCAGGTATCATCTGTTAGTTATTTATAAAAGCCTCAGGAACTAAGAACATTCTCATAAGTTTGTATTAAGGATGACTATCATGACACTTTTTCTGAATAACTTTAATTTTATGTCTTCCTCATTGTCCATGTATAATTAGCTCATTGAGTTAGAACCAACTGCTAATGTGGCCCAGATCACTGGTTCAGTCACATTGCCCATTTGAATGGAATGGTGAGCTTGAAATGCTTTTAATTCTGAGATTTGGGTTTTCACTTTCATAGCCAGAAGCCAGTGTATAGTGTATGTCCTCAGCTTCACTAAGCAATTACTCTGGGGAAAAATTGTTGAATTTTCTTTTAAAAAATAATGTACAAGGCAAGTATACACCTTACTGCATATCCAGTTCTTAAGTTTAATATTTGGATCACACACTCAAATCAGTAGACCATTAGCACAGTACCTTTTCTTCTTTCTTTTAAAAAAATATCCTTTCTTCTTCAAATTATTAGGCTTATTGTTGATGATTTTGAATTGTTAAACAATTGAAAATATTTCTGAAAAATTGTGGTGATATGTATTTCAGTTCAATAGACTCACTCAATTTGAATAAATCTAAAGGTCAGGGTTAGATATTTGAAATCAAAGATACATTTCTCCTATCCTGTCCTGAATCTTCCTTTTCCTCTCATACTATACATTATCCCAGATCTGTCTTCATTTTCTTAAATTACTTTCTTACTCCCCATTTGCAGCCGAGGTTCTTCAATGCCTCTAACTGCAGGGCTTTCCTGTGGGCCATGCCTAACCCAGAAAACCAAACAAGGCCTACAAATAGAAGTGATATATGTGGTTTTTACACTTGAGGGGCTCATAGTCCAATGAAATAAATAGAAACAAACAACCCCAAAACCCCAAAAATACAGTGAGGAAAGTTCCCACCGAAACTTTCAACGTATAATGAGAACACCTAGGAAAGGGTAGTGACCTGAGGCTGGGTCTTTGGGAAGAGAGAAACAAGGGCCAGCTTCATGGAGAAGAGTGGGTATCAGAGAGGGACTAACACTTTAACTTATGATATTCCCTAAAAATCCTTGATTCATGATTTCACAAATCAAGAACTCTCCAGCTGCTATTGAGATTTTCTGTTTTCATGAAATCCTTCCTTACATGTATTGTCTGAGCAAACATCGTTGAGATACTGGTTTAATTGCCGAGTAATAATTCTAATGCTTGGTCGCAGAAGAAATTGGAGTTTTAATGTCATGTAGATATTTATAACAAACAATAGTGCTTGATGTAATAGACTTCAAATTATTCTCAATTGTCCTATTGTGTGAATTATTTATGGACTTTTACACATCTGTAAACTATGAATAAACCACTTTTAACCATTCCATACATAGAAAAAAAATTATCGAAGATCTTTCCATGTGATTTATTTACACTTCATAGTGCGATTTCAGCATAGCATTTCACATGTACAAATTATAACATCTTATGTGTCATAGACTTAACTATTCAACATTTCAATCGTGTATATTTATATTAGTGTCCAGAGGTAGGTTCAAAACCTTTGAAAATCACAATGTGGACAATAAGTAGTAGGCTGCTGTTTAGTCACTCAGTCATGTACAAATCTTCTGTGACCCCCATGGACTGTAGCCCACCAGGCTTCTCTGTTCACGGGATTTTCCAGGCAAGAATACTGGAGTGAGTTGCCATTTCCTTCTCCAACTAAGTGGTATACATCTCCCTACTGACTCGGCATCTGTATTATTTCTACCGTATTAAAAAAATATTTCATGGAAGAAAATAATAATTGGATTCTTGTGAGAAAAGAGAAGAGAATGAGAAGGAGCTAATACTTGCTGCAATTCAGTTTGATCACTGTCATGTCTGACTCTTTGTGACCTCATGGACTGCAGCACGCCAGGCCTCCCTGTCCATCACCAATTCCTGGACCTTGCTCAGACTCATGTCCATTGAGTCGGTGATGCCATCCAACCAGCTCATCCTATGCCATACCCTTCTCCTCCTACCTTCAATCTTTCCCAGCATCAGGGTCTTTTCTAAGGAGTCAGTTCTTCGTATCAGGTGGCCAAAGTATTGGAGCTTCAGCTTCAGCCTCAGTCCTTCCAATGAATATTCAGGACTGATTTATTTTAGGATTGACTGGCTTGACCTCCTTGCAGTCCAAGGGACTCTCAAGACTCTTCTCCAATACCGCAGTTCAAAAACATCAATTCTCTGTGCTCAACTTTCTAAATTTCTAAGATTTGCTTAGCACTCACTATGTATAAGATTCTTTACATGCATTATTATCATATTAGTATACAGTGTTAGTCATTCAGTCGTGTCCAACTCTGTAACACCATGGACTATAGCCCACCAGACTCCTCTGTCCATGGACAAGGCAAGAATACTGGAGCAGGTTGCCATTTCCTTCTTCAGGGCATATTATATCATATAAGACATCTGTAAAGTATACCATTATTTTTTATATTATCACTCATTGAATTTTCTTACCTCCTTTTTATCCAAAAGAACATTTCCCAAAGATACACAGAAACAAGTTTGTGTCGACATCAACATCCAGACATGGCTGGTTTGTAGCCACAGAGGAAGTGGAACCTAACTTGGGTTTTGATGACACAGTAAACTACATAGCTTGGGCTAAGTCTTTGTTTCCCATGTGGGAGGGTATGTCCACCACCCCTGCCTCTGGCTCTAAATTATGATGAACAAACACATCTGGGAACCTTGTGCTAGACATGACTGCTGCCTCTCTGGAGTACGTCCTTGCTGAGCAAAATAATGGCTTCAAAGATGTCTGTGTTGCAATGTAAGTATATGCTACATTGCATGGGAGAAAAAGACTGCAGGTGTAATTAGCTTGTCTACTTCAGGACTGGATGACTGCCCTGGATAACTTGGTGGGCCTACTCTAATCACATCAACCCTTCAAAGTAGAAAGGCTTCTCTGGCTGAAGTCAGAAAGCAGAGGAGAAGAAGTCAGAGAGACTCTGAGTTTAACGAGGTTTTCATGCAGGGTTGCCGGCTCTGAGATAGAGGATCAGTGGACAAGGACTGGAGAGAGGCTTTCCGAGGGCGAAGGATGTCTTCCAGATGACAGCCATCCAGGACACAGGGATATGAGCCCTAAAATCAAAAGAAAATGTATTCTGCCAATGATGTGAATGAACTTGAGAGCAGATTCTTCCAAGAGTCTCTTGACAACCAGCTGACACCTTAATTCCAGCCGAAAGAAACCAGAGGCGAGTATAGAGAGAGGCCAATCCAGGCTGTGAGATAGCATGTCTACATTTTTTAGTCCCTGTATTTGTGGTGATTTGTAACAGTAGCAAAGGAGACTGCTCAGCAGCCGGGAAAAGTGTGTGTTGTCACTCAGTCGTGTCCGACTCTGTGACCCCACAGACCATAACCTGCCAGGCTCCTCTGTCCATGGGATTCTCCAGGAAGAATAATGGAATGGGTTGCTCTTCCTTTTTCCAGGGGATCTTCCTGACCCAGGGATTGAATCCAAGTCTCCCGCATTGCAGGCAAATTCTTTACTTATCTGAGCCAGAGAAGCCTCGTGTACAGCAGCCTCCCACCCAGTTAATCGCTCAGACTTGGTCCCCCTGCTGGATTTTTTTCTTCCTCCTCCCTTTCCCAGTATTTATCTGTTTCATTATCGCAGAGCTGCATCTGCCATGATTAAAACATTATGTATTTTAAACACAAAGTTCAACCCTAAATGGTTAACTCTCAAGAGGCCTATCACACCTTCCCTAATCCGTGTGTGTATGTGTTAGTCACTCAGTCATGTCCGACTCTTTGCGACCCCATGGACTGTGGCCGCCAGGCTCCTCTGTTCATAGGATTTTCCGGGCAAGAATACTGGATTGGGTTACCATTTCCTTCTCCAGGGGATCTTCCCAACCCAGGAATCGAACCCAGGTCTCCTGCATTGCAGGCAGATTCTTTACTCTCTGAGCCACTGGGGAAACCACCTAATCCATAACTGAGGAGAACCTTTAGAAAGGAACAATGTTTCTAGCATAATAACAACCCCTTCAGAATACCCATGTAACTTATTTTATTGTTCTTTATTGGACTTCACAGAAACTTGTTTTAAAATAANGGGAAACCACCTAATCCATAACTGAGGAGAACCTTTAGAAAGGAACAATGTTTCTAGCATAATAACAACCCCTTCAGAATACCCATGTAACTTATTTTATTGTTCTTTATTGGACTTCACAGAAACTTGTTTTAAAATAAATTAAAAGTTTGTGGCATGTCATGGGCCTCACTTTTCCAACAGCGTTTGCTCATCTCTTGTTTATTATGATGATGTGTGATTAGTGATCTTTGATTACTACTCCATCTTGCTGAATGCTCAGATGATAGCATTCCTTAGTAATAATTAAGATATGCAATTGCACAATTAATAAGTACATACATGTGAGTTCCTTTAATGTGATATTCACTTTATTGAAGTGCTTGGGACTGAAAACACCATGTCTCTTATGGTATGCCTGTATGATGAATAAAATTTTAATTAAGTAATCCTGGAATCAGTAGGATTACTATCTCTAGGTCAGTTACACAACTCTATTGCCAGATCTCTTGTTCCTAGAGAGGAGAAAATAAGAGAGTTCAAGTGGGAGGAAAGAGTGTATCTCAAGGAACTTCCCTGGCGATCAAGTGCTTAAGAATCTACCCTCCAATGCAAAGGAATATGGAGCCTATCCCTGGCTGGGGAACTGAGATCTCATATGATGCAGGGCAACTAAGCCCACATGCCACAGCTAGGGAGAGTTGCCCACGAAATTCCACATGTCGCAAATGAAACCCACTGCAGCCAAATAAATAAATAACTAAATATTAAAAAAAAAAAGAGTGTCTCAGAAGCCCTTAATGCATAGTAGTTTCCCATAGTGATTATTAATTCAGGCTCTGGACTCAGACATACTGCCTTGGAATGCCAGCTCTATTTACTGACCATGGTGCCTTGGCCAAATGTTTCCACTTCTCTAATAATGCAAACACATTTCTTGAGCATTTTCCAGGTACTAAACTAAGCTGTTCATTTAATTTATCTAAATTATTAGTTACAGTAGCTCTATGAGGCAATCGCTTTTCCTGCATATCCTTTTCGTAGACACTGAGTCTCGAAGAGAGCATGCATTTGGCAGAACAAACGAAAGAGTGAAGAAAGAACTTAACCCCGCAGGTGTGACTCCCAGGCCTAAATTGCCCACCAGCTGTGGTCCTCTCTGAGCTCCTGCCGCCTCTGTACATCTGATGTAGTGAGAGAGCCCACCTCTGAGGGTCATGGTCTAGATGAACTGAGATGAAGCACGGCCTTCACTGGACACAGAGCCACATGATTGCTTCTGGGTCAGGAGCTGGCAGACTTTTCTGTAAAGAGTCAGAGAGTAAACATTTTGAGTTTTGCAGATCATACAATTTATGCTGCAAGTATTCAGCTCTGTTGAAGTGCAAAAGCATCCACAGACAGTAAGTGAGAAAACGGGAGAGCTTGTGTTTGAATAAAACTTTATTAACAAAGAAGACAGAAGTCAGATTTGGTCTTTAGGTCACAGTTTGCCCACCCCTGCTCTAGGACAACAAATAAAAAATAAATATCTTGACTCACTATCTTCCATTTTTGCTGGAAAAAATACACTTTTCAAAATCAGGCTGTGATAATTTCTTAAGCATACCTCAATATGCATTTTATTAAATAAACACTATTGAACTTTATTTTTACTATGCATAAGATACTTTCTGACACTGATGTAAAAATGACTTACTCATTACAAGTGAAAGAAGTCAAACAAATACTGTATGATATTACTTATATGTGAAATCTAAAAAACACAAGCCAGTGAGTATAACAGAACAGGGGCAGATTCACAGTTATAGAGAACAAACTATTGATTATCAGTGGGGAGAGACAATAANCTGGTTTCCTTGGTGTGTATGCCCAGCAGTGGGATTGCTGGGTCATAAGGCAGTTCTATTTGCAATTTTTTAAGGAATCTCCACACTGTTTTCCACAGTGGCTGTACTAGTTTACATTCCCACCAACAGTGTAAGAGGGTTCCCCTTTCTCCACACCCCCTCCAGCATTTATTGCTTGCAGACTTTTGGATCACAGCCATTCTGACTGGTGTGAAATGGTAAATGAGTGTTTGCATTTACTTGGTGTCTATACTCCTCTGTTTTTTTCAAACACTATTCCCGGCAATATTGCCAGTTCCCCGGGAATTCTGTGAATGAGGGTACAGTTTCTTGGAAGGAGCTGATGCTGCTCACCAGGCACCTATGAGATGGGCACTCTTTCAACAAACACTGCCATTGATGCACCAGGCCTTGGGTGTCACAGGGAACATTTACGTCCTGGTGTCCTATGCCAGGCATTGACAACACTCCCACAAAAAATCACAAGCAGATGCCACTGCACAATGAGGGAAAAGGCATCTCCCTCTACCAACAACATGTTGCATGTAACCCGCTAACTCCTGAAGGGCCTAATCCACCGCATTGCTGCCCTGAAAAAACATACTTGAATCCTAACTTACCTTGAAACTTTTCTGTAACAGCTAAATAAAATTTGATATGGCTGCACAATACATTATTAAGCATCCATGATTAAATATTGATGAAAATCTAACGTGTGCATGTGTGTGTGTGAAAGTCGCTCAGTTGTTTCCTCCTCCTGCAACCCCACGGACTATAGCCCGCCAGGCTCCTCTATCCACGGGATTCTCAAGGCAAGAACACTGGAGTGGATTGTCATTCCCTTCTCCAAGGGATCTTCCTGACCTGACCCAGGGATTGAACCCCTCATCTCCTGCATCGTAGGCAGATTCTTTACCGTCTGAGGCATCATGGAAATGAAAATCTAATAACATGTGAAAGTGAAAGTTGCTCAGTCATATCCAACTCTTTGAAACACCATAGACTGTACAGTCCATGGAATTCTCCAGGCCAGAATACTGGAGTGGGTAGCCTTTCCCTTCTCCAGGGGATCTTCCCAACCCAGTGGTCGAACCCAGGTCTCCCACACTCCAGGTGGATTCTTTACCAGCTGATCCACCAAGGAAGCCCAATAATAGCCCAATAACACATGATACACCCACAAAATGAATTTAAGTTAAAAAATAAGGATGTATTTTATTTTGTACAAACACAGGCACANGTCGAACCCAGGTCTCCCACACTCCAGGTGGATTCTTTACCAGCTGATCCACCAAGGAAGCCCAATAATAGCCCAATAACACATGATACACCCACAAAATGAATTTAAGTTAAAAAATAAGGATGTATTTTATTTTGTACAAACACAGGCACACATACACCTACATATCCAAAATATGAACACCTTAATAAAAATATTTCTCATATAAATAATCTCATATTTCCTTCTTCATATTTATTTGTATTCTTATAAATTTTCTTTCATGAACATTATGTTTTGAAAGAAAAATTAATAAAACAACATTTGGCATCTCTTCTCTGTGTTTCTTTCTTCCTTTCCTAAATGACTGCAGCTCCATAAACAAGCCATTCTCTAGGATTCTGGTTCATGATTCACACAACAGATTCTCATTGCATTGAAATTTTCTTACCAACTAAAACAAAAAATAAATAAAATAATGCACCTTTATTATTATTATCAATTATGAAAACAAAAATCATTTTTTCAATATTCTAGTCCCCTCATTAGCTCATGGGCATCAACTTATAAATTCAAGGGTCTAGAGTTTTATTTCCAAAGATAAAGAGACAACAGAGTGTTCTATTTGTTACAAGAGATTTTTCAAATATTTATTAATGTTCTAAGAGTTTCAAAAATGATCCATTATATTTTTAGTTGATATGACGATGACCTTGCCATTTATCAACTTGGAAAATCTATTGTGACTAGGTGATCCTAGAATAAAAATTCAAAGCCCATCTCAAAATCTACACTTGGTAGTGAATGTTTCAAGTTCTTTATCAAAATTCCTATACATTTTCTGTCACAACTGAAAGATATGGGGGAGGCCGTGGGCCAATGGGGACTACTTTTCTACCCTTAAATGCCTTTGTTGCTGGGGTCAATAACTGAAACCCTATATTATTTTTAAAATGAAAGATAATAAATAAAGGTTATAGCATGATATACATATGGGTGATTCTCTTTGTTGTACAGCAGGAACTAACTCAAAATTATAATGTAATTATACTTCAACAACAACTTTTTTAAAAAAAGAAAGAATAATTTTGAGCCCAAATCATCATAGTTGTCAAAAAGAAACCTGGCGTATCTATTAATAATATATAGTATACTAATGCGCTTCTCTGGTAGCTCAGGTAAAGAATCTGCTTGCCAAGGCAGGAGACATGGGTTCAGTCTCTGGGTCAGGAATATCCCCTGGAGAAGGAAATGACAACTCCCTCTAGTATCCTTGCCTGGGTAATCCTATGGACAGAGGAACTGGCAGACGACAATCAATGGGGTCACAAAGAGGTGGACACGACTTAGTAACTCAGCAATGACAGTCCTATTCTAACAGAGTGTTAAAAATATACTGTCACATCACAATAAAACTCTCAAACAAAAACAACAACAAAGATGTCCTTGGTACTTATCAGCCCTCTATGCTTCACAGCATAATCAATCAATTAAACATTTATGAATTAAAGTTTTTTGGCAAGCACAGTATGTGCAGTGAAATTTTTGAATAACTGGGATCCATAAGTGATCCTATGTAATATGAACCATTGGCCTTGTTTTTGAACCACCCTTTTAAAGGATTGGCAAGGAACTGGCAAGAAACACAGAAATATTGATATGGGCTTCCAGCGAGCACTGCTTACAGGCTCCAGTCTAACGCTGTGATGTTATGCGTTCAGACAATTTAACTAGCAAGCCTCACCTACCACCTCCAGAGACTCAGTAGTGAAAACTATTTAATATCATTTTGCTATTAATCTTTGAGCATAAGACATTCTCAAATTACTTTTCCTAGCAAACTTCTATCCTCTGTGATATTGCTAAGTATACACTGGCACCAAATTAAAAAATACTACCTAACTCTCTTTAAACACTTTCATTCATTCATTTCTTCACAAATATTTATTGAGCACTTAACGTATGCCAAGAATATGCTGATCTATGAAGATGCAAAGGGAAAAAAAAAAGTAGTCTACCCCTGGCTTCAAAGAGCTTGCAGTCTGGAGGGAAGACATGTACAATAAGCATAGTATAAAAGGATGTTAAAATATGACTCTGATTGAGAGCCCTCAAGGCCGAGAATAAAACGAATGAAGATTACTCACTATCTGCAGCAAGAGATTGGTGAAGAATTTTAAAGGTGGTTATGATAGCGTCCTTCTCTGTACCCTGGAGAATCTAGCTAACACTCTTTGGCCACTCAATGTTCTTCCAGTTTCCAGAGTATTGGCTTTATTACTCAGAACAAACCTCTCTCTACAGCAATACTACCTAGAACTTCATCACCCAAGCTGCCTTAGTTGCTATGCAGAGATTCCTCTGGAGAATCTAGGGCTGCAAATATAGCAAGAAACAGAAAGTCAGTTAGCAACCAAAAGCTTTTAGCAAAGCTGAATGAACAACACCTCTGCCCTCTACACTGGCTCAATGGCTAAGAGCTGTGGTTGTCACGGAAGGCTTCTTGTATCAGAGTGTATTCTTTGTGCTAAATATATCTATGTTAATTTGCAATGCAGCCACCTTCTCAACTGAAAGGCAGAATGTTCCAAAAGAACATATGTCCAGCACCTTCTTTAGCTTTCGCTTGAGAAACAGTTTGTGTTTTCCTTTTTCTATTCTTTTCTTTCCCCCCTCTTCATTTCTCCTGTTTTTTCTCTTTAATCAAGACAGCAAATACATACTCTCTTCTGTAGAACAGTCATATTTTCCTGAGCCTTAGAACCACAAATCCATCTATGGAACACAGCACAGGACACACTAGATTAAGAACATAATGTTTGCCACTTTTAAGATATAAGGAACTTTTTGAGATAAAGAATTAAAGATGACTAATGATAAAGATTTGTTAAATCCATTAATGAGATGAACGGACAGAAAAAAAAAGATTAATATTGATCTGTAGCTTTCTGGAAAGGCTTCAGGAGATTATAAGGAAACCTACTTCAGGACAATCGTGGTTTTCTGCATGACAAGAAGCAGGGAGAAAAGCGGTGAGGGAAGACTAGAAAGGGCAGTCTGGCTAGAGACTGAGCTAGCAAGAGACAGGGAGCCAGAGGAAGCTCCTTGTCCATATGGGAATTGTTTTAAGTTGAGTTATGATCCTTCAAAATTCACATGTTGACATCTTATGTCTTGTACTGCCAGAATTTGACCTTATTTAGGAACAGGGTTGTTGTAGATACTAGTTAAGTTCTTATTGGAATAGGGTAGACCTGTAATTCAATATGACTGGTATCCTTATAAAAGGCTTCCCAGGTATCTCAGCGGTAAAGAATTGGCCTGACAAGCAGGAGACACCATTTTGATTCCTGGGTCAAGAAGATCCCCTGGAGAAGGAAATGGCAACCCACTCCAATATTCTTGCCTGGAGAATCCCATAGACAGAGGAGCCCGACAGGCTACCGTCCATGAATCTCAAGAGAGTTGGACACTACTTAGCGACTGAACAACCACCACAANTCCCCTGGAGAAGGAAATGGCAACCCACTCCAATATTCTTGCCTGGAGAATCCCATAGACAGAGGAGCCCGACAGGCTACCGTCCATGAATCTCAAGAGAGTTGGACACTACTTAGCGACTGAACAACCACCACAAAAATCCTTATTAAAAGGGACAGCTCAGCACCCAGGGAGAACGCCAGATACAGATGAAGGCAGAGACTGGGAGCTGCTTCTACAAGTCCAGGAAACCAGAGATGGTCAGCAAACCATCCAAGGTAGGAGCGAGGAAGGAAGCAGGCTCTCCCCAACAACCGCAGAAGGACCCCCTCAATCTCTGATTTCTGGTTTTGAGACTGTGAAGGGTACATTTCTAATATTGAAGCCAACCAGAACATAGCACTTCTTTATAGCAGCCCTGGCATATCCATACAGAGAGGCGGGGGCATCCCTTGTCTCGAGGACGCAGTGACTGTTTAGGGACTGTTGTTAGAAAAAGCCCTCTCTAGGACCAACCCCAGAACCATCCGGACTGGATAATGATCTCTGCCTGTAGTCACATTTTTGCAGCAGTTGGGAGGAATGACACATTCCAAAATAGTCTTTAAATATGTATGACATGTTATTAGAGTGCCAATAAAGGCTAACCCAGAAGTCTCTACACCTCATTAACGGGCCCTCAAAGAGAGCATTAATTAAATCCTGGAAACCATAGGGTTTTGAACAGTTGGAATTTATATTTTAAAAATAGGCAACTCTGCTTCCTCCCAGCTCTCAAATCTATAATTCTGGTTGTGACACACTTATCACCCACCAGTTCTTATGTTCATTTGGATCTTTCCAGATTTCTTAGAAAGTGCCAAGAAAACATTTGCATTCTGGTATATATACCAAACTGGACATGGGCATGAGAGTTTTAATAAAAGAAATACCTGATTCCCCAAGATCTATGAGATCCTGACACCTCCTACTGTTTGAGAAGAAATGGATATCATGGCATTTGTGAGATTTTGTTTAAGAGATGATACATAAATTTTGTAGTCTTAATAAGTTACAGCGTTTAAAAGAAGAAGGACCTCAGGAAATTCTGTGGCTCGACAGGCAATGTTTACCAGCTATGAGATAGCATTTCATGTCCACTCCCTTTAATAACCACAGCCTCAGTGTACTTAAGTTCATCTCTCCTCTCCTGTCCTCTGCCTCCTTACCTTGTTATCCTCTGTAGGAGAGAAACTAGAAAATGCGTCAGACTAAAACAAAATCTGAGTCTAGAAACATGAACAAAGTCAGATATGTCATCTGAGATAATGACCCAAAACTTGAAGCGTCTGTCCAAATGCGGGATACCCGGGTTCAATCCCTGGGTTGGGAAGATCTCTTGGAGAAGGCAATGGCACCCCACTCCAGTATTCTGGCCTGGAAAATCCCATGGATGGAGGAACCTGGTAGGGTACAGTCCATGGGGTCACAAAGAGTCAGACACGACTGAGCGACTTCACTTTCACTTTCTGGGCTTTTTATTGTTATTTAATTATTTTCCTCATTTTTCAAATCCCAGGCAACTTGCTATATCATGCATTTCTCTAAACACTATCTTACCAATGTGGAATAAACTGGATACTTAATAAGAATGTTAATAAATAACCCATGCAAGATGAATGACTTAGACAAACCGCGGGTCCTGAGTTTCACTTTCTTAATATGCAGGTGAGCACATTAATACCCACCCCAGAGCCTATGTGCAATGACTCAGTGATGTAGTGAAGTGCAGCCCTGATGGGGATTCTGCATGGTCCTGCTCTAAGGCTGTTTTCCGAGCTCAGTTGTTTAAATGTCTCTTCTGCTGTCCCTTTCCCCCAAATTGCACACAAGGCACCGAAGAGTCTGCTGATCTTTCTCAGGACGTGCTGCATATTTTAAAATAAGAGTTCTCAATTCCATCTCCAAATTAAAATCCTTGAAAAGTTCCTTAGTCCTTAATATAAAATGAAAGATATCCTGCAACTTGGCTACAAATTCTCTTTCCAGACTCAATTTCCATTTTTTTCAGTTATCTTCTGAGTGGTCTATTTTGGAAAAATTATTTGGCTTATTACAGTATATATGTGGATATGTTTAAAGGTCAAACCACTGTCCATACAGTTTGCCTTTGTCCTCAAAGACCCAGACTCATCCTCTTCTGCATGAGCAGATGTGACTTACACTTAATTTCAACACAAATCTAAATTTCCGAATAAGCTGGACCTGGGTTTTCCCACCTGGGAATTATTTCTATTCTTTATAGTATATAATTTATTAATAATTTTACGTTATATATTTATATTATATATGATATATAAATTATAAGTATATTTATATAAGATATTATAGTGGCATATATAAATAATATATCTAAACCTTATCATGACAGTAAGTGACAGACACTTGTGAACATAGTCACATTTTTTTGTTTATTGATTTGTTTCTTAATTATTTTCTAAGTTGCAAAATTCTTTATCACATAAATCTATTTGGGAGGTAGAGTTTGTCTTTCTGTAGAAAATGAGACTGTTATACTCAATTTCTTGGACTTCCTTGTTGCAATGGTAGGAGCATGTAATCAGGTTTAGCCAACCAGACACAGCCACTCAGGAATTTAAATCAGAACAGAGCAATGCAGAGAAGCAAGCAGAGTGTGTGTGTTAGTTACTCAGTCATGCCCGATTCTTTGTGACCCCACAGACTACAGCCTACCAGGATCCTCCATCCATGGAACTGTCCAGGCAAGGATACTGGAGTGGGTTGCCATTTCCTTCTCCAAGCAGAGAGACAGAGTTTATTTCCTTTGTCTCCAAAATCACTGTGGATGGTGACTGCAGCCGTGAAATTAAAAGATGTTTGCTCCGTGGAAGAAAAGCTATGACCAACCTAGACAGCATATTAAAAAGCAGAGACATTACTTGGCCTACAAAGGTCTGTATAATTGAAGCTGTGGTATGAAGTTTTTCCAGTAGTCATGTATGGATGTGAGAGCTGGACCATGAAGAAGGCTGAGCACTGAAGAACTGATGTCTTTGAACTGTGGTGCTAGAGCAGACTCTTAGGAGTCCCTTGGACAGCAAGGAGAACAAACCAGTCCATCGTAAAGGAAATCAACCCTGAATATTCATTGGAAGGTCTGATGATGAAGCTGAAGCTCCAATACTTTGGTCACCTGAGGTGAAGAGCTAACTCATTGGAGAAGACCTTGATGCTGGGAAAGATTGAAGGCAAAAGGAGAAGAGAGTGGCAGGGGATGAGATGGTTAGATAGCATCATTGACTCCATGGACATGAATTTGAACAAACTTTGGGATATAGGGAAGAACAGGGAAGCCTGGGATGCTGCAGTCCATGGTGTTACAAAGAGTCAGATATGACTGAGTGACTGAACAACAACAAGCAGAGGGAAGGTTTCAATCTGGCAGAAATGGCATCAGCAGTAGCAGTGGCAACGTTGGGTGATAAGCAGATAGAGACAATAATTTCAGCAGTAGCATCATTGCCCACCGTCAGCAGCTCTCCCAGGGGACTCATCTATCCCATTTTGTAGAGTGATTTTCCAACTATTCCAAAAGTTGTTGTTGTTGTTTTTTTTTTAGTAAAGTTCCAATTATCAATTCTTTCTTCCATGGATTATGCCTTTGGAATCATTGGCAGATCCAAGTTTATCTATATTCTCTCTTATTATCTTGTAGAAGTTTTATAATTTTAAGCTTCACATTCAGTCTACAATCCACTTTGTGTCAAAGCCAATTTGTGAAAATATTTACCAATGCATAGTCAAGCTGATAGTCTCCTACAGGCTCCTAATTTATGGATGCTTGTCAGAAAAATAGGAAATTCCATTTAACGGTACTGAGCTGAGTTACTTGTGGTGATACACACACCATTTAGCCCTGGATCCCTTTGAACATACAGATAAAAGCATTTCATGCAACCATTCTTCTAAACAACATTAATTCAGAAATACTTACCAAACTGTCTCTTTGTGTCAAGCTCTTTTCCAGGCAACTAAACAAATGCATATTTTTATCTTCAAGGACATTATAATCTAGTGGGAAAAGGCATACAGACAAAATAAAAAAGGAAACTATAAAGCATATTAGCTACTGGTAAGTGTTAAAGAGATAAATTACACAGGAAAGAACAGGCAATTTTTAATGGAATGTGCAACTTTGAATATGGTTATATAGAGGTCATGGATAATATGACATGTTGAGTAAAGACTTGAAGAAAGTCTTGCTGATGTCTGGAAGAGAATGAGGGGAAGAAAGTAGGTGGAAATAAAATCAGAGAGGCAATGGATTGTTATTATGAAGGACTTTGTGAAATTTTAGTCTGAATGAAATGGAAAGTCACAGAAAATAAACTAAAGTAAGTATCGATGTTGCAGAAATATAATCAGTTTAGTTCAGTCACTCAGTCATGTCTGACTTTTTGCGAACCTATGGACTGCAGCATGCCGGGCTTCCCTGTCCATCACAAATTCCTGAAGCTTGCTCAAACTCATGTCCATCAAGTTGGTGATGATATACAATCATCTCATCCTCTGTCAGCCCCTTCTCTTCCCATCTTCAATCTTTCCCAGAACCAGGGTCTTTTCTAAAGAGTCAGTTCTTTGCATCAGGTGGCCAAAATACTGGAACTTCAGCTTCAGCACCAGTCCTTCCAATGACTATTCAGGACTTATTTCCTTTAGGGTTGACTGGTTTGATCTCCTTGCAATCTAAGGAGCTCTCAAGAGTCTTCCCCAACACCATAGCTCAAAAGCACCAATTCTTTGGCACTCAACTATCTTTATGGTCCAAGTCTCAGATCCATATATGACTCCTGGAAAAATCATAGCTTTGACTAGACAGACTTTTGCTGGCAAAGTAATGTCTTTGCTTCTTAACATGCTGTCTAGGTCCATCATAGCTTTTCTTCCAGGGAGCAAACATCTTTTAATTTCATGGCTGCAGTCACATCTGCAGTGATTTTGGAGCCCAAAAAATAAAGTCTGTCGTTATTTCCCCATCTATTTGCCATGAAGTGATAGGACCAGTTGGAGAAGGAAATGGCAACCCACGCCAGTATTCTTGCCTGGAGAATCCCATGGACAGAGGAACCTGGTGATGGGTTCACAAAGAGACAGACATGACTGAAGCAACTGAGCACACACACATAAGATGGGACTGGATGCCATGAGCTTAGTTTTCGAATGTTGTTTTCAGCCAGCTTTTTCATTCTTCTCTTTCACTTTCATCAAAAAGCTCTTTAGCTCCTCTTCACTCTATACCATAAGGGTGGTATCATCTGCATATCTGAGGTTATTGATATTTCTCCTGGCAACCTTGATTCCAGCTTGNGTTTGTTAGCCATCCGTATGTCTTCTTTGGAGAAATGTCTATTGAGTTCTTTGGCCCATTTTTGATTGGCTCATTTATTTTTCTGGAATTGAGCTGCATGAATTTCTTGTATATTTTTGAGATTAGTTGTTTGTCAGTTGCTTCATTTGAGATTATTTTAAAAGGTGCCTCAGGAAAACAAAAATGAACTGGTGGTGGGAATCATAAGCTCAGGTCCTTATTTAAATGTCCAAATTCTGGGTGAAGTAGGGTTGTCATACTGTAAAATATCATACTATAAAATGCCTAGGCAGCAACTCAAAACAGCTGTTTTCTCATCACATGTCTTGGACATTCAAATGGAGATATTTATAGCCAAGGCAGTTAGATTACTAGTTTGGAGTTCAGGAGAAACATGAGAGATGGAAGTGTACATTTCCCAGTCATTAGCATACAGATGATATTTAAAGCCAGGGGACTGGATGTAATGTAAATTGAACATTATAGAATTTACAGAAATGATATACTTGGCAGATGCCTTACTGGATATATTGTGATTTCAAAGATGGGCAAGGTTTGAAATATAAGTAGGTTGTGATTATAATAAAACTAAGAAAAAACACTGAATTATGTAGGAGGGCACATTTGAAGAATGATTGATGATTTTGATTTAAGCTAGTTGAATTTTACAAGATATAAAATAAATCTTGTAGCAGTGTCTGAGTAGGCATTTGGAGTAGAGTGAGCAGAATTTGGAAGAGAGAAAAGGGGAAAATATAAAGATGCTGGTGCTCTCAACCAAGAAATTATATCTGAAGTTAAGAGATGGATTATAATGTCATGATATCAGCAAGACAGACTAGGGAGGGAACTTCAGATTCATAACTGATTGTGGCTGAATAATAGCATTCAAAATATATTTGTGTCCTAATCTCTGAGACCTGTGAATTGTACCTCATAAGGTAAAATTANGTGGTCTGGTATTCCCATCTCTTGAAGAATTTTCCAGTTTGTTGTGATCCACACAGTCAAAGGCTTGGCTTGTCAATGAAGCAGAAGTAGATGTTTTTCTGGAATTCACTTGCCATTTCTATGATCCAACAGATGTTGGCAATTTGATTTCTTGTTCCTCCGCCTTTTCCAAATCCTGCTTGAATATCTCTGGAAATTCTCAGATCATTTACTGTTGAAACCTAGCTTCGAGAATTTTCAACATTACTTTGCTAGCATGCGAAATGAGTACAATTATGTGGTAATTTGAAAAATCTTTGGCATTGCTTTTTGTTGGGATTGGAATGAAAACTGTCATTTTCCAGTCCCGTGGCCACTGCTGAGTTTTCCAAATTTGATGGCATATTGAGTGCAACCCTTTCACAGCATCATCTTTTATGATTTGAAATAGTTCAACTGGAATTTCATCACCTCCACTAGCTTTGTGCATAGTGATCCTTCCTAAGGCCCACTTGACTTCCCATTCCAGGATGTCTGGCTCTAGGTGGGTGATCACACCATCATGGTTATTTGGGCCGCGAAGATCTTTTTTGTATAATTCTTCTGTGTATTCTTACCACCTCTTCTTTATATGTTCTTCTTCTGTTAGATCCATACCATTTCTGTCCTTTATTGTGCCCATCTTTGCATGAAATGTTCCCTTGATAGCTCTAATTTTCTTGAAGACCTCTCTAGTCTTTCCCATTCTATTGTTTTCCTCTATTTCTTTGATTGATCACTTAGGAAGGCTTTCTTATCTCTCCTTGCTTCTCATTGGAACTCTGCATTCAGTTGGATATAGCTTTCCTTTCCTCCTTTACATTTCATTGCTTTTCTCAGCTATTTGTAAGGCATCCTGAGACAATTATTTTGTCTTTTTGCATTTCTTTCTCTTGGGGATGGTTTTGGTCACAGCCTCCTGTACAGTGTCACGAAACTCTGTCCATAGTTCTTCAGGCACTCTATCATATCTAATCCCTTGAATATATTTCTCACTTCCACTGTTTAATCATAAGGGATTTTATTTAGGCTATACCTGAATTGTCTAGTGGTTTTCCTTACTTTCCTCAATTTAAGTCTGAATTTGGCAATAAAGAGTTCATGATCTGAGCCACAGTCAGCTGTCAGTCTTGTTTTTGCTAACTGTATAGAGCTTTTCCATCGTTGGCTGCAAAGAATGTAATCAACTGATTTTGGTACTGACCATCTGGTGATGTCCATGTGTAGAGTCATCTCTTGTGTTGTTGGAAGATGGTGTTTGTTATGACCTGGGCATTCTTTTGGCAAAACTCTGTTAACTTTTGCCCTGCTTCATTTTGTACCCAAGGCCAAAGTTGCCTGTTCCTCCAAGTGTTTTTTGACTTCCTACTTTTGCATTCCAGTACCCTATAATGAAAAGGACATCTTTTAGGGTTGTTAGTTCTAGAAGGTCTTGTAGGTCTTGATAGAACTGTTCAATCTCAGCTTCTTCGACATTAGTGGTTGAGACATAGACTTGGATTACTGTGATGTTGTATGATTTGCCTTGGAAATAAACAGAGATTATCCTATAGTTTTTAAGATTGTACCCAGGTACTGCATTTTGGACTCCTTTGTTGACTATGATGGCCTCTCCATTTCTTCTAAGGGATTCTTGCCCAAAGTAGTAGATATAATGATCATCTGAATTAAATTTGCCCATTCCAGTCCATTTTAGTTCACTAATTCCTAAAATGTCAATGTTCACTCTTACTATCTCCTGTTTGGCCATTTTAACTTTACCTTGAGTCATGGACCTAACATTCCAGGTTGGTATGCAATACTTTCCTTACAGCTTCGGACTTTACTTCCATCACCAGTCACATCCACACCTAGGCTTTGTTTTTGTTTTGGCTCGGCCTCTTCATTCTTCCTGGAGCTATTTCTCCACTCTTCTCTAGTAGCATATTGGGCACCTGGAGAGTTCATCTTTCAGTGTCATATATTTTTGACTTTTCATACTGTTCATGGGGTTCTCAAGACAAAAATACTGAAGTGATTTGCCATTCCTTTCTCCAGTGGACCATGTTTTGTCAGAACTCTCCACCAGGATCCATCCGTCTTGGGTGGCCTACATGACATGGCTCATAGTTTCATTGAGTTAGACAAGCATGTGATCCATGTGATCAGTTTGGTTAGTTTTTTAAATAAGTGTTCTCATATTACCTTACAGTTGAACTCAGACTAAATTACACCATCAGCTCTCCTAGATCTTCTGCTTGCAGATGGTAGGTCATGCGACTTCTCAGCATCCACCATTGTGTGAGCTGATTCATCATTACGTCTCTCCCTCCTTCTCTCTGTCTTATGTACTATACACAATATATAATCAATCTTCTTCTCTCTCATATGTATTTTATATAATATATACAACATGTAATATATAAAATATATAGTCATCTCTTTCTCTGATAGTTATTTTTTCTAGAAAACCCTAACTAAAACAGAGTTTAAGCATAGATTTGTTTCAGACATAGTGAGTGAAGATTCTTGCTTAATTGTCATTACTTCCTCTATGTAGAACCATAACTTCTGTGAGTATGCATACATGCGTATGCGTGTGTGTGTGTGTTTGTGTTGAGAAGCCTGACTGTTAAGTGTTAACACTTTCTGGAGAATATTAGAACAAATTACCCAAAAAAGTGTAATGTAAGTATGACTACTAAACCATGAGCATGACGGGGACCCTCTTGAGTCTTTTGAAATTGTGTCAATGGAGTAATTATAATGATGGACATTAGACTCTAAGGAAGGAAGTGAGGTAATAACGAGTGGGACAAATGTTGAAAGCTGATGAGATCATTTACTGGAGATGGATAGTATGCCAGAAAAAAGGATGAGGAAGCCGAGGGTGAGAACAGAATCCACATGTACATGTGTATCTCTGTGTACGCATGTTTGTGTATGTCTCTGTGTTTTTGTGTGGTGTGTGTCTGTGTATACCTCTGTTTCTGAATGTGTGTGTCTGTGCATGTGGGTTTCATCCAGCAAAAGCCATCTGTACAGGGGCAGCCATGGACAAGGCAGATTTGGACTTAATGGGAGGTTCAGATCAGGTTTACAGCAGAGAANGTGTGGTGTGTGTCTGTGTATACCTCTGTTTCTGAATGTGTGTGTCTGTGCATGTGGGTTTCATCCAGCAAAAGCCATCTGTACAGGGGCAGCCATGGACAAGGCAGATTTGGACTTAATGGGAGGTTCAGATCAGGTTTACAGCAGAGAATTCAACAAAAGTAGAAGGTGCAGTACAGTTGAAAGTGTATTAGAGAAGTAAGGGGCTGAGTAAGGGGGGAGTGAGATTACATAGTGTATTCCATAGTGTATTACAAAGCTATCATTTTTCTAGTAGCATGTAAGGTTGTGAGAGTTGGCCCATAAAGAAGCCTGAGCACCGAAGATTTGATGCTTTCGAATTATTGTGCTAGAAAAGGCTCTTGAGTCTCTTGCACAGCAGGAGAGCAAACCAGTCCATCCTAAAGGAAATCAGTCCTGAATAGTCATTGGAAGGATTGATGGTGAAGCTGAAGCTCCAATACTTTGACCACCTGATGGAAAAATTCGACTCATTGGAAAAGACCCTCATTCTGGGAAAGATTGAAGGCAAAAAGAAGGGGGCAGCAGAGCATGAGATTGTTAGATACCATCACTGACTCAAAGGACATGAATCTGAGCAAACTCTAGGAGACAGTGCAGGACGAGAAGCCAGGTGTGCTGCAGTCCATGGGGTCATAAAGAGTTGGACATTGCTGATCGACTGAGCAACAGCAACCACAGTGTATGAAAATGCTGATTCCTTGTATACTCATTGGATGGTACCGATCATCTGAGCTTCCTTCTGGGAGGCAGACAATGGCACCAAACCTACAGTTTGATTTGTATTTCCCTGCTTTCTCACTATGCTGAACTTCCTTGGCTACTTACAGACCTTGATTTCTTTTCTTATCAATTGCCTCTCATATTGTCTCGCTATTTTCCAAATTATGCTTGCGTTTTTTAAATTAATCTTAGGAATTTGCATATGTTAGGGATATTAATTCTTTATCTCCTATGTTATGAATGTTTTCACTATAACTATCTTTGACTATGTTCTTGCTATGCTTTGATTTTCAGAAATTTTAATGTTTAAATATTAAATCGGCCATTATTTGTTCAATAGCTTTTGGTTTTCCTATTGTGTTTAGGAAAACTCCCACAAATTCTTTAAAATAATCTCATATATTACTTTTATTGTTGTTCACTGTTGTTCAGTTGCTAAGTTGTATCTGACTCTTTGCGGCCCCATGAGCTGCAGTATGCCATTTTTGAATAGTTCAATTTTTATAATTTGTTTATGTATGGTATAAAGTATAAAACTTACTTTTCCTATTTTATTTGACAATCCATCTATTTTCACACATCAATTTTGAAAAGTCTGTTTCTCTTCTGATTTATTTGCAATACCTAATGTACTATGTATTCAGTTCCATGCATTCTTGCTGGGCTGTGCTGAGTTGCTCAGTTATGTTCGACTCTTTGCAACTCCATGGACTGTAGTCCACCAAACTCCTCCGTCCATGGGGATTCTCCAGGCAAGAATACTGGAGTNGGCCCCATGAGCTGCAGTATGCCATTTTTGAATAGTTCAATTTTTATAATTTGTTTATGTATGGTATAAAATAAGTATAAAACTTACTTTACCTATTTTATTTGACAATCAATCTATTTTCACACATCAATTTTGAAAAGCCTGTTTCTCTTCTGATTTATTTGCAATACCTAATGTACTATGTATTCAATTCCATGCATTCTTGCTGGGCTGTGCTGAGTTGCTGTTATGTTCGACTCTTTGCAACTCCATGGACTGTAGTCCACCAAGCTCCTATGTCCATGGGGATTCTCCAGGCAAGAATACTGGAATGGTTTGCCATGCCCTCATCCAGGGGATCCTGCCAAACCAAGGATCGAACCCAGGGCTCCCTCATTGCAGGCAGATTCTTTACCATGAACTACCAGGGAAGCCCAAGAATACCGAAGTGGGTTGCCTATCCCTTCTCCAGTGGATCTTCCTGACTCAGGAATCAAACCAGGGTCTCTTATATTGCAGGCGGACTCTTTACCAGCTGAGCTACTGATGTCTTATCTATCTTCTGTCCTTTTGAAATAATCACATTTTGTTATAATAGTAGCTTCTTAGCATATGTTAATATCTGATAGGACAAATCCACCTCAATTATGCATGTATTTCACATTGTTCTTGGCAACCTTCACGTATGTATTCTTCCATCTAAGTTTTATATTCAATTTGTCTGTTCCCAAATATACCCTCGTTAAGGTTATGATTGAAATTTTTATTAGATTATATTCCTTTGGAGAATTGGCATTTTAATTGGAAGACTTGTCACTCTCATTTTCTTTGTATTTCTCAATAAAATATATTTTATTTCAAATCAGAGGTACACATTTATTGCTACTTTTAATTATTAAAATTATTTATTAAAGTACAACAAATGTGTACCTACCATTTGAAATGAAACATATTTTACTGAAAAATGCAAAGAAGACAAGAATGACAAGCCTTACTTCTATGTAATCTTGAATAATCTTTTATTTTTCTTGATTTTAATGGAGGCTTTTTTTTTTTTAAACAATTCTCCATTTAATACCATAGCTGCTCTTGGTTTTTGGTAAATACTCTGCTACAGGCTTATTTCTCCTCTTTTTAACCTGGACTTTTCATTTAAAAAATCAAAGAGAAATAAACTAGTGTCTGGTTTTACTTTTACTGCCCTGGTTTTTGGTTTGTTTTCCCCTTCATCTTGAGCATCATAGGTTGACAGTGTCTTCACCTTTACCCTTCCTTCAATGCAGGAGCTTTGCTACGGCATGAAAGGTTTTGATATCCATTCCTCGAAGCCATCTGTTTCTACTGCTGATACCCTCACCCTCCCTGCAGACCCTCCATCTCCCAACCTTCCATCAAGCAAGACTGTGTGTCAGAATCTTCCATTTTCCACAAAAAGAACGAGTTGTTTTCTTTCAGCTTGGGAGAGCATATTGATCTTCTTTCTGTCAATAACACAAAATGCCTGCCCTTCTGGTTCTCCCAAGTGACAGCCATTTGAGGAGTCTGGCATGCTATTCTTGTCTCAAGCCCATCTGAGACAACTGGTGTCCCAAAGGCATCATCTGAGAATCACATTGACTCCACTCTTCCAGATTCTCCAGGCTTTCTGCATAACTTAAGTGCGTTGAGAGAAACAACTACCCTCCAGAGGCAGACATCCCTAGCTGCCTCCACACCCTTCATCCCAACATAGACCACCTTCAGCACCAGCTCCAGAACTTTCTTGACAGGGTCATTGTATGCTGACCATTGTCCATCACTGGAAGCCAGTTAAGAAACAGACCCATATGGCTTGTCTGCACTGTTGAAAAATGATTAGTGAAAATAGTTTCTATCATATTCTAAACATCACAGACATAAACGTTTTGGCATATGGCATATTTATCCCCAGGACTTTGGGACTGATAAAGTTTCTTTCTCCTGTGAAATGGAATGCATTCTTTATGAAAGAGTAACTAACTAGAGGGTGTCGTACTGAGTGAAATAAGTCAGATGGAGGAGTATCTTGTGACATCCCTTAATGCGGAACCTAAAACGAAATGATGCAAATGAACTTATAAAACAGAAGGAGACTCACAGACTTAGAGAATAAACTTATGATTGCCAGGGTCGGGGAGAGATGGGGGTGAGGGGTAGTTAGGGAGTTTGACATGAACATGTACAGAATACTATATTTAAAATGGATCATCAACAAGGACCTACTGCATAGCACATGGAACTCTGCTCAATGTTATGTGGCAGCCTGGATGGAAGGGGAGTTTGGGGCAGAATGTATTTATGTGTGTGTGTGTGTGTGTGTGTGTATATATATATACATCTATTAGATAAGTCCCTTTGCTGCTCACCTGAAACTATCATAATATTGTTAATTGGCTATCAGTTCAGTTCAGTTCAGTCACTCAGTCGTGTCCGACTCTTTGCGACCCCATGGACTGCAGCCTGCCAGGCCTCCCTGTCCATCCCAACTCCCAGAGTTTACTCAAACTCATTTCCAGTGAGTTAGTGATGCCATCGAATCATCTCATCCTCTGTCATCCCCTTCTTCTCCCGCAGTCCCATCACTTCATTGCAAATAGACGGGGAAACAGTGGAGACAGTGGCTGACTTTATTTTTTTGTGCTCCAGAATCACTGAAGATGGTGACTGCAGCCATGAAATTAAAAAGCGCTTACTCCTTGGAAGGAAAGTTATGACCAACCTAGACAGCATATTTAAAAGCAGAGGCATTACTTTGCCAACAAAGGTCCATCTAGTCAAGGCTATGGTTTTTCCAGTGGTCATGTATGGAAATGAGGGTTGGACTGTGAAGAAAGCTGAGCATTGAAGAATTGATGCTTTTGAACTGTGGTGTTGGAGAAGACTCTTGAGAGTCCCTTGGACTGCAAGGAGATCCAACCAGTCTATTCTAAAGGAGATCAGTCCTGCGTGTTCATGGGAAGGACTGATGTTGAAGCTGAAACTCCAATACTTTGACTACCTGATGCGAAGAGCTGACTGATTTGAAATGACCCTAATGTTGGGAAAGATTGAGGGCAGGAAGAGAAGGAGATGATAGAGGATGAGATGGTTGGATGGCATCACCGACTCAATGGACATGGATTTGGGCGGACTCTGGGAGTTGATAATGGACAGGGCGGCCTGGCATGCTGCGGTTCATGTTGTCACAAAGAGATAGACATGACTGAGTAACTGAACTGATCCTGATAGAAGATTACAAGAAAATGTAGGTAGAAGCAATTTTGGGTCCTGATATTAAAGAAACATTAAGAAGTCTGCACAACTTAAAGCAAATTTAGCTCACCGCTCGTCTGTAAAGAACAGAAGTGAATTCACCCTCTTCTGACCTTCTGTGGCTTCACCAATCAGGAGATAGAGCAATAAACCCCCACTGAACTCCAATAGGCTCCAACTATAGGTCACTGTTTTCTGTATTTTATAACCTCCTTGTTCATAGTGCTTTTCGTTCTGACACTCCATTTCCACATGCGACTGTAAGAATGTGTGAAAGGACATGTATCCTCCTTCAGTAGCAGAAGTTTCAAAAGGGAGATTCACTTTGCATCTTTGACAGACAGGCTCAATGAAAAAAAATACCTCTTAAAAAATTAAAGGGATAGTCTCTTTTCTCTGTTCCTGGGACCAAGAAACAAAGCAGTGGGATCCTAATATACATGAACAATAGTAAACTTTGAGGCCAGATAGTTTTACTGCCTTTCTTGACAATTCAGAAAAGCCAGGGTAGAAGCAGCCAGCAACAAAAATTCAAGAATACTTTTTTCATTTCATGAAATACCATGGCCTCTAAACAAAGGTTTCCAGGAAAAATTATAATGGTCTGTTCCTTTCCACTGTAACGATATTCCCAAATACGTGTTTTTAAAAGAAATCTCAGAGGGCAATTCTATTTTATCATCAGAGTATTTCTTTTCTTTGCATTTAATTTTTTTAAAATGTTTACAGTGTTGTTTTGGTTTCAGCCATGCAACAAGGAGAATCAACCATAATTACACACACATGTCCCTCCTTCTTGAGCCTCCCTCCCCTTCACCCCACCCTTCCAGGTCATCACAGAGCACCCGCCCGGGCTCCCTGTGCTACAATGCAACTTCTCACCAGCTACCCATCTTACACCTGACAGTGTATGTATACTGACACTACTTTCTCCCTTAGTCTCACTCTCTCCCCACTTGCAGGGAAGGAATGGACCAGATGCAGAGGATGGACAAATATTCCTTATGTACCCATCTGAGGAATCACAAGTGATATTTATTACATGGTCCTCTGCCGATGGACTTCCCCGGTGGCTCAGTGGTAAAGGAATCCGCCTGCCAATGCAGAGGTGCTGGTTCGATCCCAAGGTCAGGAAGATCCCCTGGAGTAGGAAATGACAACCCCACTTCAGTATTCCTGCCTGGAAAATCCCATGGACAGAGGAGCCTTGCAGGCTACAGTCCATGGGGTTGCAAAAGGGGAGACAAGATGAGTGTGCACACTTTCTTTCTCCTCCTCTGCAGATGGTGAAGTTCTATAAACATTCATTGCCCCATGGAAGTATGCATTTCCTGTGTGTTCAAACTTTGATTGATATCGTTCAAGCTCAGGGCTTACACACTGATGAGTGCTTGATAGAACTTTACAGTCGCTCTTATTGTGACCAAGGTAATACTTCCAGGAATCTATTGATTTTCAAGGTCTGAAAAAAGCAGAGGAAGGGGACCAGGGACCAGGAGACAAAATGTTGCTCCCACTTCTCTGGCTTCTACCTCTGGTCTTCCCCTTCTCTTCTCTGAGCTGTCTCTTCAAAATGAGAAACAGACATCATCCATCATGCTTAAGGCCATTCCAGGTTTGCAGGTGGTGGCATGGTGAGGCTGGCTCTCTTGTTTTAGGTTTTTTCTTTCAATAACAAACCACTTCCTTATACTTTCCATGGATTGAACCATAATCCCATTAAGAATTAGATTCAACAGTTTTCCATTTAGCTTGCTGATTCATTTTTAAGGGAAACAGACTAAGGGCATTTCTTACACTTAAGACATTAGAGGTTAGGAGGAAATAGATTATCAAAGTGATTCTTCTGTTTTACTTTTTTTCCTCTAAATATGTGAGTGACAGCTGGAGATTGCTAAGGAACACCATGCCCAGTCAGATTTGTCTAGGGGCAAACTCCCTTAAGATGCCTCATCCTATAAACGTCTCAGAAAGAAAACCTCATCACAAGTCAAGGTAATGTGTCCAAGGGGGCCATGATTCCCCTAAATCCTCAGGTCAGCAGTGATCTCCTCTCCAACTCTTTCCCTTCAGTCAGCGGGAATTATACTCTATGGGAAAGGCTGGCAATCCTTCCATTTGAGTGTAACACAATAGGTAGCTCTAGAAACGGTTTCCCTACCTGAGGATCACAAAAATCTCCCAACTGATAAATCTTCCAAATTCATCTCCAAACAGATAGCATGGCTGTGCTTGAATCAGCACTTTGCTTGGCGTTTGAACTGACTTCAAAATAGGACAATCAGGGAAAAGAGAAACAGACTCAGAAATAGAAAGCCTGATAAATGGCACTGGGAAGTGGGGGCAGGGAATTAAAGCTAGAAGCAAAAAACAATAGCTGTTTTGCCCTGGTCACCTCATCCTCAACTCAAGAGGGATATGGGAGTATGTTTATCAGAATCTTCCCTTTGGATGCAGCCATGAGATTTCAAAGGGGTGATAAACTTCCAGGATCATTCCATTTCTCCCCTGAAGATGTGCGTGTGTGCACATGTGTGTGTGTGTATGTTGTGCATGTGCACAAATGCTTAGCTGCTTTGTTGTGTCTGACTCTTTGCAGCCCCATGGACTGCAGTCCTCCAGGCTCCTCTGTCCATGTGGGTTGCCATTTCCTCCTCCAGAGGGTCTTCCCCATCCAGGGACTGAATCCACATCTCTTGCACCTCCTACATTTGCAAGCAGATTCTTTACCACTGAGTCCCACCCCTGAAGATAATGGCACCCATTCCACAGTCTGCAAACAGTAGGTTCTAAATAAATGGTGGGTAAAATAACTGGACATAGGAAAATGAACTGGGTCCAAATCAGAAAAGGAATACGTCAAAGTTATAATATTGTCACCCTGATTATTTAAGTTATATGCAGAGTGAAAGTGAAGTTGCTCAATCGTGTCCGACTCTTTGCGACCCCGTGGACTGTAGCCCACCATGCTCCTCTGTCCATGGGATTTTCCAGGCCAGAATACTGGAGTGGGGTGCCATTGCCTTCTCCAGAGGATCTTCCCTACCCAGGGATCGAAACCAAGATCTCCCCCATTGTAAGCAAGACACTTTACCATCTGAGCCACCAGGGAAGTATATGCAAAGTACATCATGTGAAATGCCAGGCTGGATGAAGCACAGGCTGGAATCAAGATTGTCAGTAGAAATATCTATAGCTTCAGATATGCAGATGACACCACCCTCATGGCAGAAAGTGTAGAGAAACTAAAGAGCCTCTTGATGAAAGTGAAAATGAAAGAGAAGAGTAAAAATGTTGGCTTAAAGCTCAACATTCAGAAAAGGAAGATCATGGCATCTTGTCCCATNGGCAATCTTGATTCCAGCTTGTGCTTCTCCCAGCCCAGCATTTCTCATGATGTGCTCTGCATAGAAGTTAAATAAGCAAGGTGACAATATGCAGTCTTGACGTACTCCTTTTTCTATTTGGAACCAGTCTGTCATTCTATGTCCAGTTCTAACTGCTGCTTCCTGACCTGCATACAGATTTCTCAAGAGGCAGGTTAGGTGGTCTGGTATTCCCATCTCTTTCAGAGTAATATCTCTGCTTTTGAATATGCTATCTAGGTTGGTCATAACTTTCCTTCCAAGGTAGATCTCCACAGATCACCTGCCTGACTGCAGTAGAGAGCACGTGGCAAAGAGAAGTGGAAGGAATGGAGCGTTTTTCTAGGCACAGACTGTAACGGTCCTCAGAGGGCACCCCTAGAAGAATGGACTCCGTCCTATAAATGGTGAGGAGCTTATGTCTGTGCAGAATTGCCTCCGATATAGCAAACATGTAACTGACTTTTCACCTTAAAAGAAAGTAAAGATTTTTACCTAAAATGAGCACAGTCTTCATGAAGTGACTATTGTACAGGCACCTGGGTGTCAGGGAAAGACACTTGAGGGGCCTAGATACCCTCAGTAAAAATGAGAGTGGTATCATCCTGCCGTCACTGCAGTGGTCTCAGAGGACTGAGTGGAGAGTTAGTTCTTCCAGCATCACCTGCAGGAAAAAGGCCGCTCGCCACGCCATGCAAGTGGAGGCCACGTGGGGAAAAGAAGCAGCACTGCCCACCGCCTTCCACCCAGGGTGGTGTCACAGTGACCTGCTGGAAGAATGAGCTCTCCTTCTCCCTGTGGTAGCAAGGAAGCCCGCCCCCCCCTCCGCCCCCCCAACCTTACTGGATGTCAGTAGAGGCTGAGTTCAACCGGGACTTCCACCTCTGCCGGACAGTGTGGGGCTTTTTACCAGTTAAGCTTCTGGGCTTCCTTGGTGGTTCCATGGTGAAGAATCCGCCTGCCAGCGCTGGAGATGTGGCTTCAATCCCTGATCCGGGAAGATCCCCCATGCCATGGAGCAACCAAGCCCACACACCACAACTACTGAGCCTGGGCTCTAGAGCCCGGGAGTCACAACTACGGACGCCGTGCACCCTGGGGTCTGTGCTCTGCAACAAGTGAAGCCACCGCGTGAGAAGGCCAGCAGTGCAGCTAGACAGCACCTCCGCTCACCACCGCTAGAGAAAAGCCCCACACAGCAATAAAGACACAGGACAGCCAAAAGTGAATAAATAAATATATGACATTATTTTTAAAAAGACTCTGTAAGAGGAGGCCTGTTGAAATCTAACACATAAATAAGAACCAGAGTTTCAAAATACAGTGTCTTGCCCAAAATATTCAGGCTTCAAAAGAAAATCATTGGTCATCTTATGAAATAGGAAGATCTCAAATTGAATGAGAAAAGACAATCATAAGACACCAAAGCCAATTTGATGCAGACGTTAAAATTATCTGACAAGTATTTTAAAGCAATTAGCATAAAATGCTTCACCAAGCAATTATAAGTACTGTTGAAACAAATACAAATATAGAAAATATCAGCAAATAAATAGATTCTATGAAGGAGAACTAGAAGGAAATTACAGAGCTGAAAAAAAAAATTCAGTAGCCAAAATAAAAAGCTCAATAGATGGGCTATAACAGCATACTAGGGAGACTGAAAAATCAATGAACCTGAATATGGACAACACAAATTGCCCAATGCAATTTGTGCAACATCAGAAATCAAAGCAGACTGGAGCAAAAAAGAACACATAAATAAAAACACATAAAATTAAAAATAGTGACATTAACAAATGTTGGTAAAGACAGAGAGGAACAGACTCTCTTACATTGCTAGTAGGAATATAAAGTGATATAGCCACTCTGAAGACAGTTTGACTTTTATTTTTAAGTAAAACTAAACATATCATTACTTACCAGTAGTTTCAGTAATGGATATTTAATTGAGAAGTAAACTTACATCAGCACAAAAACTTGAATGTGATTGTTCATAACAGTTTTATGTGTAATAGCTAAAACTAGGAAATGATAAAGTCCTAGAATAATAGGTGAAAGTGAAAAGTGAAGTCGCTCAGTCCTGTCCAACTCTTTGTGACCCCATGGACTGTAGCCTACCAGTCTCCTTCGTCCATGAGATTTTCCAGGCAAGAGTACTGGAGTGGATTGCCATTTCCTTCTTCAGAGGATCCTCCCAGCCCAGGGATCTCCACCTTGTAGGCAGACGCTTTACCATCTGAGCCACCAGAGAATAATAGGTGGCTGGTAAACAAATTGGTTTATCTATACAGTGAAATACTATGTAGTGAGAAAACAAACTGATTATTATTATTTATTCACATTAAGTTGAATAGATCTGAAGTTCAATACGCTCATGAGAAAAGTCAATCTCTGAGTGAGTAAAGGTCTCATTCTGTGTGATTGCATTTATATTCTCAAAATGTTAAAGTTATAGAGATGGAAAACAGATTACTCCTTGCCAGAGTTTTAAGGTTGTATATGTGGTAGAGGGGCTTAGGGGACAGACTATAAGCGGGTATCCAGAGGGAAATCTCTGTAGTGAATCTCTGTAGTTCTGAATCTTCATTGGGTTGGTTGGCTACACAAACCTACACATGTGGATAAAATGGCATAGAACTATGCACATACATTGTACCAATATCAAACCTTGCTTTGGATATTGTGCTAAAATTATGCAACACAGCCATTGGGAGAAATCACTGGATGAAACACACACAGGATTCCCTACTAAGTTTGCAGCTTCTCACTCCAGTACTCTTGCTTGGAAAAGCCCATGGATGGAGGAGCCTGGTGTGCTGCAGTCCATGGGGTCGCTGAGAGTTGGACACAACTCAGTGACTTCACTTTCACTTTTCACTTTCATGCATTGGAGAAGGACATGGCAACCCACTCCAGTGTTCTTGCCTGGAGAATCCCAGGGACAGCGGAGCCTGACGGGCTGCTGTCTATGGGGTCGCACAGAGTCGGACACGACTGAAGTGACTTAGCAGCAGCAGCAGTGAGTCTACAAATGTTGAAAAAAAAAAAAAAAGGCTTGTCAAGGGGGCAGGGAAACTGGCTCATGACCACCAGAATGATACATTGATATGTTCTAATGCAATACATAGATATCCCCTCTGTTCTCTTACAGACAGTCTGATATAGATGCACAGATTGGTGAGCGCATTGTGACTTGACCTGAATGGAGCATGGACCTTCACGCTCGGGTGATTTGGAACCATGGCCAGATGCACAGCTCAGATTGCTGAGTTTTTCTGAGGATCCAGAAGGTGCTGGGGGAGGGGGAGTGCTGTCAACATGTAACTCCACACTGCCTGGTGCAGTATCACGTGGGCTGCTGTGGCATCCTTCGTCTTTTACGTTTTCTCTAGGATTTGACTCAGATTTCCCATTTTTCTTCAGTTTGTTCAATACACAGTCATTGAACATCCACTACTCTCAGTCAAGCACCGTACAAAGCCCCTTAATAGCCTTTGGCCATCTGCAGAAACAGCGCGCTTACTAAGGGACGATCCTGACTCTGGTTCCACCGCTCCAGATCTGATGTCCTCCTGTGCTATTGGCAATTGGTGAAGAATCAATGTGCTCCTCACCAAGCAAACAAAAACAAGGAAGTTAATTAATTCTCTTAGGATCTGAAACAAGCCACAGCTCATGAAATGTTTCTGTCCATCTTCGACTGGAAGCACAACTAAATTCCTCATGAAATACAAAATTTAAACACACACACAAATGCACATGGTTTTTGACCTAATAATAGTTCAGAAAATCTTAAAGAAATTCTTCAAAAAAAGTAATCAAGCTATATGAAAAATGTTCATGCAGCTTATTAGACTATAAGACACAAACTAAATATCCATGAAAAGAATTGTTACATAAATCATGGCACATTCCCAGTTATGGATACTGTGTAAAAATATACTAAAACACTGAATGAAAAATTGGGCAAAATTTTATATACTGTACAATCATATCTATAATTTTTAAATGGTGAAAAGACTGGAAGAAATGCACAAAATTTTAATGGATTTTGTGTAATAGTGGTGGAATCATGGGGCTCCCAACAGTCTCTCTCTTTTTCTATTCTTTTGTTTTCTATTATTATTCATGCAACTAATACACAGTATAGTAATGTGACTTTAAATGTGACAGATAAAATTAAACCTTCTTAGATGACCATTCCCACCTATTCCTACATCTTGACAAATGCACAAACACACACAAACACACCCTAGAGGTAACTTGTCATCAGTTTTGTGTGCTGCTTCTTGAAGTCCCTTTGGTGTGGATTTACACACACATACTGTTGTGTATTTACAAAAATGACACTCTGTTATGTACGCTGCTTTGTTACTTGATTTCTGTACTCTGTATTGACTACATTAATACATCGCTTTATGTTGAGGTTTGCCTCATTTTTTTAAGTTATCAGATTATATCTTACTCTAGATTTTTTTTTTACCATCTTTCCACTATTGGACATTCAGCTGCTTCAGTCATTTTCCTGTGACAAAATTCTGCAATGAACATTCAAGTCTAAATTTCTGTGGTTCACGGATGTCCTGTAATGTGGTTACAATAATTTTATAATGAAAAGCCCACTTCAAAACAAAATTATTTGATTATATTAACAAAAAGGAAATCAATCATGCATTCTATGAAACATTAGAGAGGAAAATATGCTTTGGATGGGAAATTCTAATTATTTTATATTACATGCGAACCGAAATGACACTCAAGTGTTTTCAATATACTTCCAATATATTGTAATTTAAATTTTAGAGACAATGTCTCTTGCAAAGACAATGTATTATTCTCAGAAACTTTCAGTAGTAAAATTAACCCAGAGATATGGCTTTGCCAAGAACACCACCAACAAAAAAAAGTATATTACTTTAGTCTCTAGTTATGGTACTTTTTTATTTGCCTGTCATTTCAGATCTCAGTTACTCTATTGTATTTGCACAGAAAATCTAATTGTTTGGTTTCAAAAAGACACTATTTCAACCTTCTAAGCTCCAGACATCCTAAGTTGTCTAGCACTGAAGTAAATTTATAATTAAATTCGCGTTTTCCTCTGCTGACCCAACAGTAAGAGACACTTCTTGACAAAGATTAATAATCCTTTGGAGAAATTTAAACTTATTATTCTATCTAATTGACACAAAAACAAATCTGGTGGTAAATGTGCCTAATATAAAAGAAAAAAATTGGAACATAGTTATGTTCTATCATAAATTATATATAAATTAATTCATCCTCAGTGCCTTCCATGTGAGGACATCTAAGAGACAGTCTATCACATGAAGAAACAGACATTTCTTGAAATAAGGTATTTCAGATCTAACCACTGAAAAATAAAAATCTGAGCATAGACTCACAGATAATGATATTGTTTGGCCAATGTAAGTGAAAAGATGAAACTGAAGACAAGTTATAAATTGCGTGAAATCTGTAACAAGCTCTTTTCCATCCCAAGTTCTAATGCGTTGTTTGCATGTTCGTCAAATCTTGCCTGGACGATGGCAACGGCCTTTGAAGGCATCTTATTGCCGCTGCTCTTAGCCATTAAAAGCTGACACATGCCACAAACTTGTTCACATGATCTCCCTAAAATGCAATTTTCTTCACCTGCTCAAGTCACAACAGACATGTGCCATGGTTTCCGCAGAACTGCACGCACCTTAACAGGACCAGCAGCTCTTTCAGAATCCACACAGCCCCAGTCCCTGGCCACATTTCTTCCTCCTGCTTCACCCATGCAGGTTAAGCCCTACCCCCAAACATGAATCTGCTTGTAACTTCCCACAGTCTGTGTTCACTCTCCCTTTTATTTCATTCAGGCCTTCTCCAACTCGAATGCTTTAATGCTTTCCTCCTGTCTGCCTGAAGGAGTCTCTTCATCCTTTAGGACTCAGTCACTGCCTCCAGGACACTTTCTCTGACCTTGCTCTCCAGGCTGCGTTAAATGTCCCCACAGTCATTACTTGTGCATAGCCTAGCCCCATGTCACAACATCGCTTTATACCACTCATCCCTCCCATGCCTGTGATTATGATTCCTTATATTTAAACCCTATAACAAATGTCTGGCACCCAGTTATAATTCAAAAAATGTTTTTAATTAATGAATTAGTACAAAGGAAAGCTATGACAAACCTCAGCAACATATTACAAGGCAGAGACATCACTTTCCCAATAGAGGTCTGTGTGGTCAAAGCTATGGTTTTTCCAACAGTCATGTATGGATGTGAGAGTTGGACCATAAAGAAGGCTGAGCACTGAAGAACTGATGCTTTCAAATTGTGGTGTTGGAGAAGATTCTTGCAAGTCCCTTGGACTGCAAGGAGATCAAACCAGTCAATTCTAAAGGATATCAGTCCTCAACATTCATTGGAAGGACTGCTTCGGCCACCTGATGTGAAGAGCCAACTCACTAGAAAAGACCTAATGCTGGGAAAGATTGAGGGCAGGAGGAGTAGGGGGGGACAGAGGATGACATGGTTGGATGGCATCACAGACTCAATGGACATGAGGTGGAGGAAGCTCTGGGAGATAGTGAAAGACAGAGAAGCCTGGTGTGCTGCAGTCCATGGGGTCACAAAGAGTTGGACATGACTTACTGACTGAACAACAATGTACTCATGCTAAGAATATTCCAACGTAATGAATAATTTGAACCTAATAAGATTTCACTTGTCTTTGATTGTTCTTGAGTCTCTCACTGATTTCTTGCATAAAATTAATATTAGAAAGGCCCAAGCTTACAAACACAGAATTTAGCATTGGCTCCTCAGAGCTATTATTGTTGTTGTTGTTTAGCTGCTAAGTCATGTCAGACCTCATGGACTGTAGCCCGCCAGGATCCTCTGTCCATGGGATTTCCCAGGCAAGAATACTGGAGTGGGTGGCCATTCCTTCTCCAGGCGATCTTCCCAACTCAGGGATTGATTATGGGTCCCTTCAGAGCTCTTGTTTCAATGATTAGCAGATACCTACATTTAACTGGAGCTTTGCAGGTGGCACTAGTGGTAAAGAACCCACCTGCCAATTTGGGGGATGTAACAGAGGCGAGTTCCTTCCCTGAGTTGGGAAGATCCGCTGGAGGAACCCACGGCAACCCACTCCAGTATTCTTGCCTGGAGAATTCTATGGACAGAGGAGCCTTGGCAGGCTACAGTCCATGAGGTCTCAAAGAGTCAGACATGACTGAAGCGACTGAGCACAGACGCACTCACATATAACTGAGCTGAACACAAAGGCTAAGTTCCCTTTAATGATCTGGTCCCATACAAGGTGCTGAGCAGACAAGATTCAGTCCCTGTTCCTCAGGACTCAGTCATTCTCATCAGAGAGAGAACCACACACACACACAAAAAAAAGCTGCAGAGTAGCAAGATGCATATCCAGGATGCTCACGCCGCCCAGGGGGAGGAGGTGTTAAAGTGCGTGGGGGTGGCTGCAAAGCAGGTACTGTGTAGAGATGATGGAAGACTTCAGTGAGACCTCTCACTGAAGATGGATCCAAAAATTGACTTTGGCTTGTTTGTCAATTTCCTAGATGCAATTATTTTTCACATGATTGATAATAATGTCAACTGGATAAAGCAGGTCGTGCAATAATAAGCCTAATTCTTATAATAAAGTACAAAATAATGTGTGCTTTAAAATGGTGCAAGGAAGCATTTACGATCTTTTTGCACAGACTACATGATCCTGGAGGGAACCAGGAGATCTTCCTGGAGGAGTTGGCATGTGAGGCAGGTCTGAAGAATATCATATCAGAGCATGCAAGAAACTCAAGAGCCAGAGTGAGTGATTAAGTGAAAGTTGGTCAGTCATGTTTGACTCTTTGCGATCCCATGACTATACAGTCCATGGAATTCTCCAGGCCAGACTGCTGGAGTGGGTAGCCTTTCCCTTCTCCAGGGGATCTTTCTGACCCAGGGATCAAACCCATGTCACCTGAGCCAGAGTAATGCTGTATTATAAGATAAAGATGAATAACAGGATAAGATAAACATGCAATTAAGATAAAGGCATGGATGCAAAGACTGAGAGTGAGTGTGATGAGCACAATGCTTACAAATGTTCCACACCAAGGATGTCAAGAATATCTTTTTGCTAGTCACACAACTTGGAGTCCTTCTGTCGCATACAATTTGTGATTCATGTTCTCTGCTACCAACTCCAAACCTCCTGTCCCAAATTCCTAGTGATAGACATTCTTTCCTCTCTTCCCTTAAAGTTTCACATATATCGTCTTCTTATTATGTCTCAGTTAATCATGTAACTCGTTTGTGCAGTTGTCTATTTTCTCTGAAACTTCTTGAGCTGTGAGGATGCTAGAATGTTTCCAGAGCCAAACACAATGCCTGGTACATAAGGGGCTCTCGATGAGTTTGTGTGGTTTGGATGTTGTAGAAGAGTTCTTATTAGGTTTATTAAAATTCATAAAACTACTTGCAGATGCCCATCACCACATCCTTATTGAGCCACTGGGGATAACACAATGTGGTCCAGAACCTCACATGCGGGTTCCTGGATTAAACTAAGTCACTGCAAGAAAGAAGCAGCCCTTCATCCTGAGCAGGTCTTGGACCAACGAGCCAGCTGACCTGCAGTGTGACTCGGACTTGGGAATGCCCCGATGCTCCCCTATCTTCACAGCAGGTATGGAGATGCCAGGTTAGACCTCCTCCATGGCAGGCCGGTGTTCTGCCTTGCGAGGCTGTAGAAGAAGGGTTACCAATGTATGCCAGGAGCAATCAGCATAAATCACCTACTGACTCTCAGCCATGAGGTTCCTCCTTCTTGAGTCCTGACCCCAGGCCATCACTCACACCTGGATGTCAGGAAGCCCAGCCTCACTCCTCAAGTACTTTTCCTGCCCTTCTCATCCCTGGAACTTGCAGGGGGTTGGGGGGGGGGTGTTGGCATCATATCTCCCTGCGGGCTTCCTGAGTGGGGCCTTAAAGACCTCAATTAGCGGGGCTGGGTCCACTTGACAGTCATCAGGCCAAACTGGCACCTGCGGTCTGAGTCACTGCCTTTTAGCTGTTTATTAAGTGGTGACAGTGACAGCTAAATAGTGACGAGGAAGGGCCTTTCCCTGCATGTTCCGGTAACGCGATGCTCCAGTGAAAAGGCAGGCACATCATTAACAGGGGCGGCGCCCAGAGAGGAGGGGCTGCGGTTACCACGGACCAGAGGACCCGCACAAAAGCAGATGGACCTTCTCTCGGCTCTCAGCGGGGAGCGGTTTGTGAGAAGTCAGCCCCGTCCGTCGCTCTCTCCTCTGGGCCTGAGGTCTGGGCTGCTTCACACAAGCATGTGTTTGCAGGAGGACAGAAGGCTCATTTGGCAGAATGAAAAGTTTCTCCTGAATCTGAGAGGCGTCAAGTTTCTGCTGAAAAGCCGTCCTATGGGTAGCTGTGATGCGTCAGAAAAGAGGACGGGCCTCCATGGGAACGGACGTCCCTTGAGAGGCCCGGCGGCTTTCCCCAGTGGCCTGTGACCAGGGGACCCAGCTGAGGCAGAGATGGGGGCTCATAGACCCCTCACCCGCTGGTGGGTGGGACTGAACATTCTCGGCCAGGAAGTGACGCACAGGGGGTGGGGTCTGTAGGGGCTTTTTCATTTCGGGCTCTTGGAGGTGGGGCTAAAGGTGACGGGGCTTGCTTTGTCTTTTTTTGCATGGGATCAGACATGTCTGGCTCCCAGAGACCAACTTCTGGATGTCAGGAAAATACATGTGCATGCACACACACATATACATGCACACTTTTGTGCAACACATATGTGTATGCTGCAACCAATGCCAAGCTCTCAGTATAAACAGGACTTGTGAAAGAAGAGGGCGGAGGCAGGTGTGCCAGCGGTTAGACTCTGAAGACCTGAGTTCAAGTCCTTTTGCGCTGTGCAATTTTATCTTGGATCAATCTTTTGGCTCATCTGTGTGTTACGTTTTTTCATGCACGAAATGAAGAGAATAATAATGATCCTTGCCTTCCAGGATGGTTGTAAAGATCGATGAGCTAATTCAGGCTTTCTTAGCCTCAACGTTCTTGGCATTTTGGGCCAAATAGTTCTTTTCCTGAGGGCTGCCCTGCGCCTTGTGAGGTTCTATTGGGACATTTAGCAGAGAGATGAAAGGTAACAACAAAGAGCAAATAGTTATTTCCATGTCATCTAAGTGGGCATTAATAATCCAGTGGCTAGTTTTGAAGTTATGGGGTAGGAAATTAGATTAATCCGGTGTGAAACATTTTGGCTCTGCACTACCGTGAAAATGCCATATGAAATTAAACAAATTCTGTTTCTTTCGTCTTGAGAAAGGGGAGGGAAAAAAAGAAAATGAGTAACACATTAAATTGCCAGGATATTAATTATACAGAACTACGTATTAAATGTTATGCATCTAAGCAGCTAATTTTATTCACAATGTTATTATTATTTGTTACTTATATAGCACCGTTGATGTAAACATAACTGTTTTATAAATATTCCCGGAAAATGTATTGCTCTTGAGTGAGTGTGCCGGTAATTATGCATTTACCTTGTAATGAGCAATGTGAGAGGCACAACTCACAGCAAAGCCCACTGCTGTCTCTTCTCTCCGACTTTCTAAAAATCTCTGGGTAGCAGGTACAGTCAGTCCTGTTGTGCTAGAAGCAGCATTGATATCATCTGAGTAAATAAGAAGCTTAAGTAAAGTCTATTTTTGTTATTTTTTTTCTACTTTAAGGAAACAGGCCACTCTTTCTCAGAAAGAGTTTCACACTGTGGGGTATTTTTTGGAGGAGGGTATTTTTGGTTTTTTGTTTGCTCCTCGGTGGGGCTGATCTATCCCCGTCAAGTCTGCAAGGCGAGTTGCGCGTGGGCGGGAAGACAAACCACACTGAGCGTTCTCCGCGCCAGAGTTAGGTCACCTTAAATACCACATGGCAAGTTTCTTCACAAGGGAAAAAAGGCAACAAAATGAAAACACCACACACACACACACACACACACACACACACACACACACACACGTGATTGAGGTGAAATATGAACTACTGTTCTCTAAAAGCTTAGATTCTTCAGCTCAAATCATTCACATCAGCAAAAGCCCTTCTTGCCCCTGTCAGCCCTCGGAACCTGGAAGCTGGACCGAGAAGTGGGGTCCACTCTGGGGCCAGCAGCTGGGCTCCCTCTGGGGACAGAGCCATCGGTCCACCCTATGTGACAGGCCTTAGATGGTTTCTAGCTCAGGTACATGAGCGGAAATATCCTTGGGTAATGCAATATCATCCCTCCATTAGTCAAAAACATTAACGACTTTGTCCCTTTTTTTTTTCTTCTTCATATTTTTCCCCTGGTTTGGAGCATTCAACGCATAAGAGCCTGGATATATCTTTTTGAAAAATGCATCAGTTGTGTATATGAAACACGATAGCAGGCAAGAAATCATCTTCCACGTCCACTGGTAGGATTGTAGTCCTCAAATTTGACCATAAAGGCAGCCCTGTTTATGTATTTGCCAGCTTATACAATGTCTCGCACCATCTGGCCCCGCAAGGATGGGGTCAGTAGAGGCCACGGCACTTGCTGACCTCCAACACCGCTTGAAAGGACTTCCGGGTAAAGCTCGGGAAGGAAGCACTCCTTGCACTCTGGAAAAATAGGGCAGAACAGGCCTTCAGATAGATACTTTCAGGAGTAAATGTTACGAACCCAATTTCTTTCATCTTCTCGTATCTAGAAAAGCACTAAAATCGTTAACAGAGACACCGTCTCCTTGTCACAAGGAGCAACTTTCTACTCGGATGTATGCTTGAATGCACGTACCCCGTTCACCAAAGTCTCATATATAGTGACCTCCCCACCCACCACTTTGGAGCAGTTCCTCAGAGTTAGCTAAAAGCCTGTCTCCCAGGCTACAATCCTCAACTAAAACTGAATTCACAGCTCTCATGCTGGGCCTGTGTGTGTTTCCCAGTCGATGTATTAAAGAAAATGGCTCCAAAATGAAAACTACGCAACTACACATGGCAGAATCCATGGTTAGTATGCAGCGGGTGAATTTGTCAGTTGGATAAGATTACAAGGCCTAAAAATCTCCTAACTTGTTTCTTTGCACATTCCAAAGGAAACCACAGTAATGGGCATCACTGATCTTAAAAAAAAAAATGTAGACTTAAAATAAGAAAGCGAGAAGAGGTTTTATTATTTTTTTTAAACAATCACCATCATAAAAGTTTTTAAGGTATCTTCCTTTTTCTCTAATCAAAGCATCTCTGCAGATATCTTTAGTCTGGAAGAAGATTTTAGAAACCCTTAAAACACTTTGTCCATACAACAGAGTTTATCTGCATACATTTAAAATTTCTATGTATCAATGGCTTCACCTAATTTTTTATTTAAGAGTTCATCTATTTTATATATGGTTCAATCTAATTTATCTGTAAAAGGTGATGCATTCCTGGTGGGATGGGTCAGTAATTCTCAGCCAAGTGAAGGAACTGGTCAGAGAATGGGTCATATGGGTCAGGGGTAAGATACTTGGGTAAGAGGCAAGTGTTTACTCCCTTGCCATTCCTTAGGCAGGGAGCCACAAATGGGGAAGAGTCCTGAGATATTGTCATTCTCTAAGGCAGACATCTCCCTCAGAGTTGTGACTTCAGGGTAGGTTTTTAACAGTTTAGAATAAATACTTCAAGACTTTACCAAAGCTTTTGATCACCTCAAACATAAGTTGAGATAACTTGACACTTGATATCGTGAGAAGTACATTTTTAAGGAAAATTATGTAAGATAGAAAGTTTGCCTAAGTACTATGAGATGATACCTAAGATCGGAAATTGAAACATTTCACAGCAAAGTAATTTCAATAGAAAGGAAAGCAAGTTCATTGGGGGTAAATTTTCCCTCTTGTAAGGAAAGTAGCAATCTCATTCACATCATGTAGGAATCACCAGACATTCCTTTGTCTGATACAGTTACCTGACCAGTGAAAATTACATGCATGTGGGTTCTATCCTCATGCTTTGAGGACTCATCATACAATCAGCTCAAGTGTGGTTCTTTTGACATCACAATATCCAAGACCCAGTCTCTTCTTAGCATTAAATTTTCTTGGTAAAAAAGCAAACTTATGAAATAACTAAACGATAGAAGCCAGATCCTCATCTGCCTTCTCTGCTCTCATCAATTTGAGATGCATGGGTGCTAGTCGTGACCCCACAGAATCAACTGTTGGTGTGTTTTAGGTTAGTCCCCAGGTACAATCTCCTGGCCTGTTAAAGGAGATTTTGTTAGTACATAGAAGGTGAGGAGTGCTGAGATAAGGCACTAAAGAAATACAGTGGGGGCATCTGACCCAGACTCCGAGGCTGCAGTCGGCTCCTTACAGAAAGTGATTTTCATCATAAATAAGGGTTAGTTTGGTGAAAGTGAGTTGGGGAAGCAGAGTTTCAGGCAGACAAGATAATAGAAGATGAGAATGACTGGAATCAAAGAGAATCTAGAACATTCTAGGACCTTTAAAACTTCTGTGGGTCTAGTTCAGATGAAGAGGGTGGAGATGGGATAGGAGGGGAGTTGGAAAGCCTCATGATGGGCAGGACTGGAGAGTTGACCAAGAGCCAATATTGCTGTCTCAGAACCTTGTCCTAGTTGTCAGGTGGCATATTTCTATTTTACCCTTGGAAGGTCCATGGAGATTAAGGGGGGAATCCAAAGAAAGGAAAGCTGGCCCTTGTCCTAGGAAGAACATCTTGCTTCACCAGTGACCTCTGTCCCATGACCTCCATTCAGAAGTCCATATGCCTTTCATGCTTGGGACATGAGTGGCCTTAAAGAAAGATATTTTAATTAATAAACATAATAACTGGAAGAATGTGACATTAAAAAGAAAAATGCTTGTTTCCAATTTAAATTTAGAGATTAATGTTTAACACAGTTTTAATCCTGATTTTTCACATAATCTTACATCATAGATATTTTTTCTTATAGTAGAAGGATTTTATAAACATCATTTAAAATTAAAAGCATAATATTTTATCAAAAAATAAACCATAATTTATCTAACTATTCTCCTGTTCTTTAGATTATGATCATCATTTTGTTATTATAAATAATCTATTTATGTCAATTTTTCCCAGTGGTTTCCAATTATTCCTTTGGGATTGAGTCCTAGACCTGGAATTTCCATTCAATGCATATCAATACACTTATGTCTCTTTGTGGAGAAGGCAATGGCATCCCACTCCAGCACTCTTGCCTGGAAAATCCCATGGACAGAAGAGCCTGGTGGGCCGCAGTCCATGGGGTCGCTAAGAGGCGGACATGACTGAGAGACTTCACTTTCACTTTTCACTTTCATGCATTGGGGAAGGACATGGCAACCCACTCCAGTGTTTTTGCCTGGAGCATCCCAGGGACGGGGGAGCCTCATGGGCTGCCGTCTATGGGGTTGCACAGAGTCGGACATGACTGAAGCGACTTAGCAGCAGCAGCAGCAACATGTCTCTTTGTTCATATTGCCCAAGTATTTTCCAGTTTACACAGCTCAGAACTGCTCCAGAAAAAGAGCTCTTTGCAGCAAGTGGCCAAAGTATTGGAGCTTCAGCTTTAGCCATAGTCCTTCCAATGAATATTGTGTTGATTTTCTTTAGGATTGACTGATTTGATCTTGTAGTCCAAGGGATTCTGAAGTCTTCTCTAGCACCACAGTTCAAAGGCATCAGTTCTTTGGTGTTCAGCCTTCTTTCTGGTCCAAGTTACAGATAGTGTCAACTGCCAACTTTCAGTGACATCTCTGTGCATCTCAAACTGTTTCCAAGAACACATACACAACAGTCCTGGGTGTTAATGTCTGCTTCCAGAGCAAAGGGCAGACTTTTCCACCAAGATAACAAAGATAGGGTATCCTTCGTTGCAAAGGTGGGTAGATTTGCTAGAAGCCCACTTATATAGCTGGGACTTTGCACACTCAGTGTTTCAAGGCTGTGCATAGACTTGTGTGTGCATGGTGTGTACATGGGCCCACCTCAACGTGACCCCCGTCAGCCATGGGGGACCACGGAGTTCATGCAGAACAATGTGGCCATGAAGCTTATGAGGCCTGAGGCGCCGTGTATAATGAGCTCTCAGTGGCTGTGGGATCACCTTGTCTCCACTGAATCTTCAGGAGGATGGCAAGTCAGCCATCAGCCACAGTGGTCACTGTTGTACGTGACAATGCGTGCAGGAACAGAGCACCAGTGTCTGTGCAAAAAAGCTTCCATGTAACAGCATAGAGAATGGCCTGGATTTTGAGGAGAATTACAGTACCTATTGGGCTTTATGGTGGCTCAGCAATAAAGAAACTGCCTGCAGTGCTGGAGACACAGGTTCAATCCCTGGGTCAGGAGGATCCCTTGGAGAAGGAAATGGCAACCCATTCCGATATTCTCTCCTGGGAAATCCTATGGACAGAGGAGCCTGGCAGGCTATAGTTAATGGAATGTCAAAGAACAGACACAACTGAGCAGCTAGACAACAACAGGTTCATTCATTTCCTGGAGGCATATGTAGCCACTGTTCCCTTTGCTTACAATGGAGTTTAAGAGTTAAGGTTTGAAACTCTGGAATCACACATACTTAGATTCATCCCTCAGTCTACCTGACCCTGAACATGCTGCTCTTCCATCTGAACCTCAGTTTCCCACATATAAAATGGAAGTACTAAGAATCTTCCAAGATGTTGTACTTAAGTGGGTGACATGTGGACCGGCTGACTGTACACACTGACAGTCCATCCACCATTATTTTTTTGCTCCTCAATTATACAATCTGAACAGCTTTTCAGTCTCCGGAGACTGCTCATATTAATCAGAAACAGATAATTTGGTATACAGAAAATCTTCTTGATAACTAACCCAGTCTTGTCATTTTCCTGAGGAAAAACATGGACTCCAGACCATGACCTGCCTTCGGCTGCACTGGACACAGTTATCCCCAAGACCAGGATACAGTTCTCTCCATATCCGCTCACTTACCTCACTGTTGGAACTTCAGTTTCCTTCTTGTAGGTAGGAAGGGTAGGGTAGGGTGGGTAGGTAGGTAAGGTAGGTAGGAAGCAAGGAATGAGATTAAGTCAAATAAAACCTAGAGATGCCAAGAATTGCAACAAAACCACTCTTAAAGCTAGACAGACATGAACTACCGTTCAGTGCAAAGAACAAATGTTTATGATGGAAAATGAAAAGTGCACCACCTATGTGTGGAAGTAAATAGCTGGCTCAGAAGTGGGTTCTCAGGTTCTCATTCTGAGACAATTTACTTTTCCTTTACAAATAAAGGTATATTTAGAAGTTGCCTACTAAAATCACATAAGAGAGTGTGAAAAGCAGCCATAGGATAGAAGGGATATCAACAAACATAAACATCCATGAGAAAAAGATGGAGAACTTAACAGTAAATAGTATTAATTCATAAATGTTCAGTAAATAGTAGAGGGGCTACAGCTCAGTGCAGTCACTCAGTTATGTCTGACTCTTTGCGACCCCATCAGTTGCAGCACGCCAGGCTTCCCTGTCCATCACCAACTCCTAGAGCCTACTCGAACTCATGTCCATCACGTTGGTAATGCCATCCTCTGTCGTCCCCTTCTCCTGCCTTCAGTCTTCCCCAGCATCAGAATCTTTTCCAATGAGTCAGCTCTTTGCATCAGGTGGCCAAAGTATTAGAGCTTCAGCTTCAGCATCAGTCCTTCAAATGAATATTCAGGACTGATTTCCTTTAGGATTGACTGGTTGGATCTTTTTAACATAAAAGACAAAAAGAGAGTGGCTTATACGTATAACAATTATAGTAAAGAATATGCCCGCAGTGCAGGAGTCCCAGGTTTGATCCCTGGGTGGGGAAGATCTCCTGGAGGAGGGCATAGCAACTCACTCCAGTTTCTTGCCTGGAGAATCCCATGGACAGAGGAGCCTGGGGGATTACAGTTCATGGGCTCAAAACTTGTTGGAAACAACTGAGCGACTAACTCACATACAAACCCACTCAGAGATTATATAAACTAATGATTAGGAAAACCTTATGAAAACTCTAAGTGCCCTACAGAAATATAAACTAATATTAATTCATACAGTAAAATAATATAATTAACATTTTCAGTTCAGTTCAGTTCATTTGCTCAGTCGTGTCCGACTATTTGCGACCCCATGAAACGCAGCACACCAGGCCTCCCTGTCCATCACCAACTCCCAGAGTTCACTCAGACTCACGTCCATTGACTCAGTGATGCCATCCAGCCATCTCATCCTCTGTCGTCCCCTTATCCTCCTGCTCCCAATCCCTCCCAGCCTCAGAGTCTTTTCCAATGAGGCAATTCTTCGCATGAGGTGGCCAAAGTACTGGACTTTCAGCTTTAGCATCATTCCTTCCAAAGAAATCCCAGGGCTGATCTCCTTCAGAATGGACTGGTTGGATCTCTTTGCAGTCCAAGGGACTCTCAAGAGTCTTCTCCAACACCACAGTTCAAAAACATCAATTCTTTNCATGAAGTGATGGGACAAGATGCCATGATCTTCCTTTTCTGAATGTTGAACTTTAGGCCAACTTTTTCACTCTCCTTTTTCACTCTCATCAAGAGGCTTTTTAGTTCCTCTTCACTTTCTGCCATAAGAGTGGTGTCATCTGCATATCTGAGGTTCTTGATATTTCTCCGGACAATCTTGATTCCAGCTTGTGTTTCTTCCAGTCCAGCGTTTCTCATGATGTACTCTGCATAAAAGTTAAATAAGTAGGGTGACAATATACAGCCTTGATGCACTCCTTTTCCTATTTGGAACCAGTCTGTTGTTCTACGTCCAGTTCTAACTGTTGCTTCCTGACCTGCATAACATTTTAAATACTATCAAATGAACATTTCAGTAGTCAGGATAGAATGTGCTCCTGTCTTTTAAGAGGTTAAAGCAATGAAGGCCTGCGTTCTGCAGTCATGAAAATTCTGCTCTAAATTTAGCAGTTGTCCAGGGTAATTATCCTCCATTTAGTAATCAGCAGTTCTTGTTGCTTTGTTCCACTGCGTCCACCACTTTGATATGAGGTCTCCTTGGTCACCCTGTTGGGCAGAACAGCTTGAAGTTCATGGCCAGTCTTTTATTTCTGGTTCAGAGTTAGCTGGTATGGCTTACACCCACAGCCCAGAGACAAGAGCTAGCTGCTCAAGAAGACCAGGAAATACAGAAACCAACCCAGGGCTTGGGAAGCCCCACTGTCCCTGCCGCAGTCCTAAGGAAATCGATCAGTTCTGTTCAGTAATGATTTCTAGTAAGGCATCCACCTGTGTAGTACACCTAGAAAGAGCTCCATGTAAAAGTTGCTTCAAATTTTGATGAAAATGGTGCTTAAGAAGATAGAGTCTTAATTATCCACAAAATTCAAATATCTAAGACATGTCATCGCAAAGAGTGAAGTAAGATTTTACAGGGTTTTGGAAGCTGGATTCAATCATGTTGACTAGTTAAATAAAACACAGAACATTCTTTCGTTGGAACTTTGTGCACCCAATACAAATAATGATCTAATATGGTAAAAGGAACTTTGCAAGAAAGTACGCATAGACTATGATTCCATTTCCACACATACATGCACACATACTCATGTACATAATCTGACTACATTTACCAGGACCCCTTGCAGTTAGGCTGTGCCTATGTAATTAAGTCCCAGCCAATAAAGCATGGGTAGAATAGCTGTGTATACCGTTATACAATTTCTAAGTTTGACCCATTAAAAAAAAAACAAACTACATTCATAATGCTCCATACCTGTCTCCTTTACTGAGTGTCATAATAGAGAAACCTTACCACCATCACCTGCAACCTTGGAAATCATGTATTGTGGCGGATGGAACCTCAGGAGAGAAAGCCTGGACCTTTGCAACTCTAATTGTACCACTGAATAGAAACACCTGAGTTATCTTTTATGTGAGCAAGAAATAAGCTTCTATCATATTTGAGATTTTTTTTTACATATTAGGTTTTCTTATTATATAACTATCTCACCCTGCACCAAAGAAATTAAGGCACAGGGCATAGTTGTACCACAAAGGAGAGATATTGATGGCAGTGGTGGAAGAAATGCGCTACTTAGTGGTTTCTAAAAACTTAAAAATGAAAGTTAAAGAGAGAACAAAATAAAATTGATGTGATCTGCTTTCTAGTCCTCATTTCATTCTGCCAAATATTTAACTCTGAAAGAAAAACAAACAAAAATCTATTTAGTTGAACAAGACATATATCAATCATGTGACTAATCAACTTACTTAAAGTCTTGGAGACTCAGCTTCATCATATTTATTTCAGGTTACTTGACTTATGGCTCAGAGGTTAAAGCGTCTACCTCCAATGCGGGAGACCCAGGTTCGATCCCTGGGTCGGGAAGATCCCCTGGAGAAGGAAATGGCAATCCACTCCAGTATTCTTACCTGGAGAATTCCATGAACAAAGAAGCCTGGTAGGTTACAGTCCATGGGGTCGCAAAGAGTAGGACACAACTGAGCGACTTCACCTTCACCTTCCTTGACTTAATGAACACCATAGTATTCGTCACATAGAATGTCTTCATTATAAGTTTCTATATAGGCGTGTCATGGTATGATCAGCAAGATCACAAACATGGAAAACAATTTTTAGTGCTGATTAATGAAGGAGTATTATTTGAAATAAGAGGAGATGACAATGCTATGTTACTTTAAGTTAGGGTTAGAGGGTGATGAAAAAAATGTGTTTTGGGGCTTTGAAAATACGTAAGTGTATGTGTTTGTGGAGTACACACAGGCAGAGACTCTAGTGATAAAAAAAGAAAAGAGAACCAGAGGATGTAAAAACAAACCATGAGTGTGAAATGTTTCTAAAAATGTTAATTTAAAAAAATAAGAAAAACAGCTGCCTGACCACAGCATAATGGCGTGTGCATGTGGGCACACACACACGCACACACACACACACACACACACACACACACTTTCTCTCTCTCAATACTCTCTTTCATTCTCTTTGGTGAAATTATATCTGATGTGGGACTCCAGAATTATCCTTATTGTAACAATCTCCTTTGTTTATCACTGTCTATTGAGAAAACTTTTCTCACTTTCTGCAAATCAATAATCCCATTGATGCTGCTGAACCATGATGAGCTGGGTTGAAAGTCTGATGAGAGGAAATGTCATGAAACCTCCACAGCCAATCCATTTCCAGCCCCCTCCGCATCAGTGGCTGTTTGAATAATCCCTTGTCCTGGAGAGCAATTATTCCAGGGAGAAGACACAAAATGATAGCTATGACATGTATACCCATCCTGTGCCAGTCCTTCTAATATCAAGATTTGCACAGTGTGTTCCCAGCCATGGTCCTTCCTGTATATTCTTACCTTTACCTTAAGAATAGCCCTCCTCTTTGGTTTGCCTGCTGTTTTGTGCCAAGATGGGTAGGTGACAGCCTATCGAATATCAAAAACGTCTAGGGCAAGGGCTCTTTCTGACACTAAATGATCTATCCTGTATTGAAAGCCAACTACTGAAACAACGGGCCGAGGACATTTCTTATATTATCCCTGTTCCTCAAGTTCAAATGTGCAAAATGATATTTCTCCCTATTTGCCATGCCAACCACAGTAGCTGGCACAGAGAGGAATCTCAGCAATAATATTTAAGGAAAGAATAAATAAATACATTTTCTCGCTGGAAAACACCGTCAGTTACATAACCCTTTCTGCTGCCATGAATCAGAGGGTATTTCCTTTAAGTACCAACACAGTTCTTTTAGCACTCAGCAAAACTGAAGTGCAGACATGACAATATACGGTTCACAGGAAGTGGATATTTCACACTACAGTTAGTCTCAGTCTTTCTGGAGCTGCTGGTTGAGCCAGTCATAAGATTTTAAAAGCAGGGCTGCAACCAAGAGCTCACGGCTGGCCAATTGGGCTCCCGGGACTAAGACAACAAGCAAATACTCACGTCTCTTACTCCTGCTGCCAGAATATTTAATAAACTGGTTTGGCCTTTGATTCTTGATGATCCATGACTTTGAAAGCAGGAAGAAGTGAAGAATCACTAGGGCTATGCAAAGCGGTTTCTGTTGTTGTTGTTCATTAATCGCTAAGTCGTGTCCGACTCTTTGTGACCCCATAAACAACTGCTAATATATGTCTGTCTCTTTGTGACCCCATGGACTGTAGCCCACCAGACTCCTCTGTCCACGCAATTCTCCAGGCAAGAATACTGGAGTGGGTTGCCATTTTCTTCTCCAGGGGATCTTTCCGACCCAGGGATTGAACCCATGTTTCCTGCATTGAAGGTAGATTCTTTACCACTGAGATGCCGGCGGAGCCCATATATAGTGGTAAGGTGGGCTTTCTGTTGTCCTTTACTTTGAACATGCTTGTATCTATAATTCTGGAAAATCTTGCTAAACCATGTTATGAGGCCTGTTGATGAAAAAGAGACTCAGAAATTATTGTCTGTCTTTACCAATCTATGTTTTCTTTATCATTGTACATTTATGACAAACAGGATGACCCCACCCCTGGAGATGCCATTGTCATAGTCACCACCATCATCACCATGTCTGCATTTACTGAACAACTCCTATGTGCTAGGACCTAAGAACCTTACCCTGTTACTTAACTGCTGCACAGAAATCTTATGAGCTATGTGTTGATATTCCCATATTTTAGATGAGGAAACCAAAGCTCAATGAGTTAATTTCTAAAAGTCATATATTTAGTAAGCCGAAAAACTAGATTACAACCTGGGTCTGTATAAATCTAGATCCTATGGCTTGCATGTTATACACTAAGCACCAAATCACAGCTTTACTTTGTCTAATTTTACACGTCAAGCGGTTAATATCATGGGGATGAAAGAAAAGATTTAATTTATAAAAACAATTCTTGCCCAGAAATAAGTATCTCTCAACTTCTATTTGTTGAAAGAGCCAGAAGAGAACACAGGCTAAGTGAAAATTGCCACAGTGTCAAAAAGCAGTGATGATAAGGAAACAAGGCAAGATCTGAAGCCAAGCTGAGAGTTTCCTGCAAAGATCCACTCTCTGGCTCGGGACAGTCATCCGGAAGTCTGGGCTGGACTCCAGACAGGCACAGCCCTACCTGACCTTTTGTTCACAAATTCCATCTGATTCTGTTGCAACCTGAGTTTCTGATCTGCTATTAGCTTATGTGGGTTGAGTGAGTGCCTGGCTCCCTGAAAACCCAAAATCCAGGCCACGTGTTTGGAGAAATTCCTTCCAAGCCTTGAACATTGTTTCATGTGGAGTGCTTTGTGGAGTGCTTTCGGCCAACTCCACCTAGACAGTTCTGGCTTCATTCACTCCCTTACTTTTGGATGGTGGCTTTCTGTTAGTGTAAAGTGAGTGGTTACTTTATTCACTGCTGGGTTGCAGGGAAAGCCATATCAGGGTCCCCAGAGCACCTTATCCTGTTCTTCTTGGCACTGGGAGCCAAGAGATGCCATTAGAGTTCAGACAGTCATTCTGAAGCTGAGGGACTAGCAAGGCAAGGCATTTTTCATCCTTCCAACCACTTACAGCAAAGCTCAAAACACAGCAAGAATTCTTTTCATTCTAGCAACTACTTTTCTAGGTTTGTTCGAAGGCTTAAATCAAGCAAGGACAAGCTTTCATAAGCAGCAGTGGTTTGGGCTGAAACTGAAAACTATGATGCAGATGATGCAACTGGACTGAAAGTTTTATGTATGTTCTGTAATGAAGCAAACATAAAACTGAAATCATGAAATGACTGTTCACTGCCTTTCCATTTTCCAAGTAGTTATTTGACTGCTTCTGGAGTTTAGCAACCTACTTCTTCTCTCTTTTTTTAAATTTTTTAATGAAGATGAAAAATAGAAACATTTCAAAAGTGCCCTAAAGTTATGAGGTGCTAAAAAGATATAAAGGTGCAAGATGACTCTGGAATAAACACTATTCTCTTTATTAAGATCTTCTAGATAAATGAGTAAAATGTTAAAACAACATTGGAGACATTTTCTTAATTTCAGAAACCCACCATTACACGAGACACATTTTAATTACATTTTGTATGAGGTGGATCATTATTAAACAGTATCTATTTCAGACTGACACTTGAGAGGTTGACAAACTGTGGAGGGGGCCAAATTCAGTCCTTAAAGGGTTTTGTTAAATAAAGATTTGTTGAAACTCAATCACACTCGTTTTTATGTCTTTATCTATGTTTTTGTGCTACAAAGGCAGAGCTGAGCAGATACAGAAACTGCATGGCCTGCAGACGTAAATAAAATGCTTGCTATATCTCCTTTACAGAGAAAGTTTGATGACCCTGCCTTTAAAACTACAGATATGTGGTAACTGAGCTCAGGCTTCTACAGATTTCTGAAACAGAGTTAAATCCAAATCTGGATACTCTGAATTGCCATTACTCTCAAATGCATTCCATTTGTAGCTACTAAAAACAGAGCTTTATTGTTTTCTTTACCTCTTAAAAAATGCGTCAAATAAAAACTATTGAATTGGCCAAAAAAAATTCATCTGGGTTTTTCCATAAGATGTCACAGAAAAACTCAAACAAATTTTTTGGCCAACCCACTAGCATCACAGAAGACCTGTATGTAATAGAATCTCATGTGAACCTCAGAAGGGGCTTCCCAGGGGTGCTAATGGGAAAGAACCCACCTGCCAATGCAGGAGACATAAGAGACACAGGTTTGATCCCTGGGTCAAGAAGATGTCCTGGAGGAAGGCATGGTAACCCACTCCAGCGTTCCTGCCTAGGGAATCCTATGAACAGAGAGGCCTGGCAGGATACAGTCTATGCGGTTGCAAAGAGTCAGACACGACTGAAGCGACTTAGCACACATGCACGCATGAACCTCAGAAAGTATCTGAAGACCAAACACAGCTTAAATAGTGTTTGTTCCTTTTCTGTCGGTGAAATGAGAAGCATTGCCCCGACCCCTGCTCCCTGGTTGCTGCATCCAGGATCTGTATAAGAGAGCGCTGGGAGATGGAAACAGAAAGGCAGAGGTTCTCAAGCATGGCTTCACATTAGAAATAGCTGGGGCAGCCGAGCAATTCCTGACACCAAGTTCCACCCCAGACCAACTGAATCAGATGGCCTGGATCTGAAGCCAGGATGCAGAATTGTTTAACTTCCCCAGGGCATTTCATTGTGCAAACGGCATGGAGAACCCCTGAGTTCCAGTAATGAAGCAAGCTGTTTGTAGCAAGGAAGCCTCTTCACTTCTTTGGCCTTTCCTTTCGATCAGTAAATTGAGAGGGATGAAGCCAAGTTTTCCGAGATCACCCCTGTCTGGGATCTTAAGTTCAGTTCAATTGAATTAATTTCTCCAGAAGAGGAAACATGGGAGTTGAGACTCCCTCTGTTACTAAGTCCACCTGACCTGCCTCTTGAGAAATCTGTATGCAGGTCAGGAAGCAACAGGCTGGTTCCAAATAGGAAAAGGAGTACGTCAAGGCTGTATATTGTCACCCTGCTTATTTAACTTCTATGCAGAGTACATCATGAGAAATGCTGGACTGGAAGAAACACAAGCTGGAATCAAGATTGCCCAGAGAAATATCAATAAC
>SJYV01006574.1:88616-128701 GCA_006410875.1 Neotragus pygmaeus
TCCATCTAGTCAAGGCTATGGTTTTTCCTGTGGTCATGTATGGATGTGAGAGTTGGACTGTGAAGAAGGCTGAGCGCCAAAGAATTGATGCTTTTGAACTGTGGTGTTGGAGAAGACTCTTGAGAGTCCCTTGGACTGCAAGGAGATCCAACCAGTCCATTCTGAAGGAGATCAGCCCTGGGATTTCTTTGGAAGAAATGATGCTACAGCTGAAACTCCAGTACTTTGGCCACCTCATGCGAAGAGTTGACTCATTGGAAAAGGCTCTGCTGCTGGGAGGGATTGGGGGCAGGAGGATAAGGGGACAACCGAGGATGAGATGGCTGGATGGCTTCACGGACTCGATTGACGTGAGACTGAGTGAACTCTAGGAGTTGGTGATGGACAGGGAGGCCTGGTGTGCTGGGATTCATGGGGTCGCAAAGAGTCAGACACGACTGAGCAACTGAACTGAACTGAACTGAACTGAACTGTTACCAAGAAGTATGCAGAATGGATATAGAAGATTGAAATGGGTTCATTGCTCCCTGGAACCTGGGAAAGAAGACTTGATGACGGGTGTGTTGCCACTCCAGGATTCGGTCCTTGAGGCAGGAGAGGAGCGGGGCCGGAGCTGTTCCTGAGGCGCCTTCAAGCTCACTTCAATGTGATGGAGGCTAATGGAGAAGCACATGGAGCAGAGCGCCGGGTGGAGTACTGCAACGGAGAGGATGCTTTTTAGAGTCAAACTAAGATAGCTCAAGTTCTGGTTGTACCACTGTCAGATATGGGGTTTATTCGTCAGTTTCCTCATCTGCAACACAAGGTAATAATCACTACTCCAGGATCAATGTGAGGATGAAGTAAAATAATGCATATGTAAGCTTATCACCGTCCCAGTCACTGTGCAGGCTAAACAATGGCATGGTTTATGAAAACCATATTCTACTGTTGTCATGAGAGTGCTTCAGTAATCTCCAAGTGAATCAAAGGTCCCGCTTATCCATGATTTTACAATCTGCTGCTACCTGAGTCACCTAAACGAGCTGATTTTATTAAAATTTTATGTGCTTTAGAACAGCAAGATGGGAAGGCATCTTTTTATGTAAAACATTTCAGGGATTCCGATAATAGCAGAGGAGAACATACGCATATGAGTGTGCAAACTTCCTCCCACTCCACCCCCCGGACGGAATGCACAGCGTCCCATGTGTGTCATACTGCTCGTGTGCAGATGTGCCTCCAAAAGCAATAGGTGGAATTGTTTCCAATGTTTTTAAGCTTCATATAAATGATATCATGTTACATGTATGATGGCGAAAACTGCTGCTCTCGTTCAATGTTCTGCTTTTGGAGATTTATTCATATTAATGCATGCAACTCCATGCCATCTACTCTAACTGCAAAATTCTATACTGCCTTCTGATTTTTTGCCATGATTTCTCCTCCTTGTGTTGATAGCTATTTGGTTGTTCCATTATTCTGTATTAAAAAGAATGAAGTAAAAGTGCTGCAATATCTATTTACATACGTGTTTTCTTGTGCACAAGGGTGAGAATTTGAGTAGTTGCCAGGCATAGACTATACATAGCTTCAGTCTCCTTTCCTGGTTCTTTCTCAGCTCTTGGATTTCTGAATGATCATGTACCCAGAGCTCAGTTCTCAAACTGAGTGAGCTCTATCCACCTTCAATTATTAGGGGATGTCACCTGGTTTTCACCTTTAAATATCACCCAAGATTACTATCTCCAGTCTAGACATAGGCCCTAAGCTCTACACTCGAAAGGGCCATTTCATGGACATTGTAACTGCTCACCAGTGTGTCCCTCTTCCAGGCACACACCATATTCCTCATTAACACTTTCACTGAGTTGGGAGAACATGACTACTTCTTGACAAGAAAGGAAGAAATATGCCACATGTCTTAGTAAGTGTCAGTTGTTCAGTCATGTCTGACTCTTTGTGACCCCATGGACTGTAGCCAGGCTCCTCTGTCTGTGGGATTTCCCAGGCAAGCATACCTGAGAGGGTTGCCTTTTCCTTCTCCAGACATTTCTCAGGTTTCCCTAGGAAATGGAGTCACAGAGGTCTGAGGCAGGAGGTTATTGGGGTCAAGCCTACAGAGACTCACCTGTAAGGCAGTGAGAAAAGAACTGGGAGGAGTGGAGAACCGACTGTGACTCAATTACAGCAGAGCCTCAGCTGATTCCACGGGGCCCTGGAGCTGCATGGCCAGCCAGAGTTTCTCTAAATGGAGTTAAGAGCATCCTTGTTGTTCTGCCATGTCAACTGTTACTGGAAGTGGGCTGCCTCTGGGGAGGGGCATTTCTTAGGCTGGATGGTTCTCTGTCCTGGAGACAATTCACTGGAAAGGACTTTGGGGTGATCCATCCATACCCAGCTCTGTAACATCAAGGGGGATGACGACCTCAGACCTCACAGGGAATCGAGGGCAATCCACCACCGCCTCCATCCCAAGCAGCAGCAGTAGGAAGAGCCTGCCCCCTTATGCCCTCCAGCTCTCCCTTTCATCAGCGAGTGTGATGATCACCAGTACAAACAGAAATGGCAGAGTTCTATCGCTAAACCATGGCACAGAAAGAAGCTGTCCTGGAGAACCGTCCGGTCTACGGTGGGTGGGGTATCCATGGGGAATACATGCATCAGAGGGAATTAAACTTTAAATTTCATAAATTTAAGCCATTGAGATTTGTTTTTGTTACCATAAGCCTAGCCCAAAATGACTGCTTCCAAATCCAAAATTAATATGTGCAAAATGAACTTCCTGAGCACTCACCTCTTCCAAACCTACTCCTTTCTACAGTATTTGGGATCTTAGTAAATGGAAATTCCATTCTTCCATTTTATAAACTAAAACCACACATACCACATCAAAACTGTTGAAAATCCATTAAGCTCTTCCTTCAGAATAAAGTATCTCACACCTCCCACATCACCTTTGGTCCAAGCCACAGACATTTCTCTCCCAGATGATTGCCCTAATCTCCTAACTGATTCTCTGCTTCTGCACTGACCACCCTGTATTTTTAGGAAAGAAGACAAGGTAATTCTATAAGATGAATTGTAGAATGTTCAAAACCCTCTGGTCGCCTCCATCTCACTCAGAGTAAAAGCCAAACCTTTCAAGGAGCTCCAAGGTATTATGCGATCTGGCCCCACGTTATCGCCTCCATCTCATCAGGTGTTGTACTTGCGTTGGTTCCTATGGCTTCACTTTTTTCTTTGCTGTGATCAGCATATGAGGGATACTAAACCCCTCAGGCCACTCACACTCATGTCCTCCCAAACTAGAAGGACCTCCCCCAGGTGTCCACCGGTTCCCATATTTCCTTCAAGGCTCTATGCAGATGAGAGGCTTTCTCTATCCACCACATACATTTTTTAAAATATATAATTCAATTTGTTAGGCTTCATAGTTCTCTAGATTATTTATCATCATCAGATAAATTATAAATATATTTTAAATTAATGATTGGTCCCACAACGGCAACACTTTCTGTGTTACTCATTGCTGTACCTGGGATACCCACTATAACCACTCTCACACTGAATATATATTTGTTGAATCAATATATGAAGTCTTTCACTAGTACTAATAGCTTATAGATTCTAATTTTTTCTGTGTAGAACATACTTTATTTGTACTTAAGAGCAATTGTATTTCTTACAAGTACAAGGAAAAGAGGCTTTAATACATTTCCTTCCTACTGTCCAGTCCAACCCACATATTTGTTGCTGTTACTCAGTCACTCAGCCGTGTTCATTTCTTTGTGACCCCATGATCTGCAACATGCCAGGCTTCCTTGTGCTTCACTATATCCTGGAGTTTGCTCTAATTCATGTCCATTGAGTCAGTGATGCTATCCAACCATCTGATCCTCTGTTGCCCCTTTCTCCTTTTTCCCTCAGTCTTTCCCAACATCAGGGTCTTTTCCAATGAGTTGGCCTTTCACATCATGTGGCCAAAATATTGGAGCTTCAGCTTCAGCATCATTCCTTTTAATGAATATTCAGGGTGGAGATGCCAAAACGCTTCTTGCTGGATGGTTGGGTGGCATCCACAGGTACTTGACACAGAAGCTTGGACTGTAGTTTCGGGTGTGGTGTGGGTGCCACTTTCTCTCAGGTCCATGTATTCTTCCATGTCTACAAGGCACTGCAGAGCACACAAAGATGAATGTCACCAGGACCCAGTCCTCAGGGAGATCCTGGACTAGGATGGAGGTATCTTCAGCCGCATGAAGGACAGTTGCCCTAGATAATGCAGTGGGGTCATACCTGTCCCACTGGCACCTATGGAGGCCGTGCCAGTGCCCAGTCAACATCGGCGGGTCTCTGTGTCTTGGTTCTGTGTGTAAAATAATGATTCAAATTAAGCCCCGTGTTGAGAGGACTAGGAGATGAATGGACCCGAAAGACATTGGCACTTGATACTTAGTAAAAACTCAATGATTATGAATCCTTGCTATTCGTATTAAAGAGAAGCAAAATATCTTGGGGAAGCACCGTGGCTACCCAGAAAGTTTAGGAAAAGTTTGGAAAGCACAGCCAGGTAAGTCAGGATTCTAAAGATGGATGCGATTCAACAGACGGGACAGTTGTATGGATGCAGAAAGTTTTCCAAACCAGGGACTGGGCTGAGCAAAGACGCTGGGCAGGGAATGCATAGTGGGTGTGTGGGGAGAAGCTGGGTGCCCCCAGAAGTCATCCGGCCTGCGGACAGAATCAGGGCGTGCACTCGGGTTTGTCCAGGTTCGTTTGCCACCCTCTGAGTGTCCGGTGTATTTCTCCAGTGTCCAGGATTCTGGCTTTATGCACTGTGTGAGAGGCCCTATACCTTAGTGTTGACTCAGAGCAGAGTCATGGGTTGGGACACCTGAGGGGACCAAGACGGACCTGGCCGCGCTCAGGCGCGTGGAGCGCACACCTGCGATGACGTCACGCCTGGGCTCACCTGCCCGAGCAGAAGGCCTCCGGGGATGCTCGGGTGGCTGGGGGGAGGCGCGCACCTGCCGCCGCCCCACAAACGCCGCAGTGAGAGGCCGCTGATTAACATGCAGAGCCCCGCGAGAGGGCGAGGTGCCGCAGCTGGACAGCAGCTTCTCCCGGCCGTTTGAAAAAGCCTCTCTCACAGCTGGAGATAAAATAGCCCCGGTGCCACTGGCCGGCCATTGTGAACAGCAAAGGGTCCTTCTTCTGGCGGAAGCAGAAGTTCACCCAGCTGTCAAGGATTTGAAATGTAAAAACCCCAGGCCTCCTGGGGGAGGGGAGAGGACAGAGGCCACGTCAGAGGAAATGCAAGCTGCTCTGGGGGTTGAGGAAACCGTGGGCTGAGGCAGTTCGCTTTGAGCAATCAATAAGGCTTTCAGAGAGCGGCGGAGAAAAAACAGTTCCGGAGAGAAGGCAGCGAGCTCTGGGCCAGGAACTGCTTCTATCCCTCCTGCCGGGGGTCTGCAGCCTTCGGGATCCCTGGCGCCAGGAGGCCAGAGTGAGCTGACCGCAGTGGAAACGTGGTGCCCGGGTGTCTTACTCCTTTCTGCCCACTTCCTGCAGAAAGATTAAGACCCAGACATCAGGAGAACCTTTAACACTGGCCTGCCCAGAGCCCCTAGGGGCACCCACCCTGGGCCCAGTCTCTCCACCCCTCCGCATTTCTGCCAATGTGTTTCCCTGTCTTCCCCTTGACCTCTGAGCAACCTGCAAGCAAGTTCAGTGTCCTCTCTCCTTCCGGATTTCTGACCCCCACCCCAGGTGCCTCACATAGAATTAGGTTGTTCTATCTCACCACAAACCTCTGCTCTGGCTTTTATCGCTTAATAGCTAGATACTCACGACTGGGCATTTTCAGACCCGGTGCCCTCTGCTAGGAGGACTTGGTGACCGTATACCACCTTTGCCCTAGGGAGTTTCCAGTCCAGACATGTAGGCAGACAGGTGAGCAATANCACCATCACCACCATCACCACCACCATCATCACCATCACCACCACCATCACCATCATCACCATCACCATCATCACCACCATCACCATCATCACCACCATCACCACCACCATCGCCATATCCACCACCACCATTACCACCGTCACCACCGTCACCATCACCACCATCACCACCACCATCATCACCATCACCACCACCATCACCACCATCACCATCACCATCATCACCACCATCACCACCATCACCATCCCCATCACCACCTCCATCACCATCATCACCATCACCACCACATCGTCATCACCGTCATGCTGCAGGGGTCATGGCAGCTATAGTCCAACTCAGGGCTCAGATTTTTCCTGTCTTTTCTTGGTCAACTTCCTTCAGTACTCACTCTCAATTAAGGTAAAAAGTGTCAGAGAGTCTTTTATGACTCCCACACTTGAAAGTCCTTAGAGCTCAGCAGTGGGCATTGCATTGTTAATTGTCAAATACCAATTGGATAAAAGATAAATATCAGCTCACTTAAGATAGCATTGTTATGACACATCTCACTTTACAAAGGAAGCACATCATACTGATGCTCTCCCCATTAGCAGCAGGCCCCAAGCTGATGAGAGGCCCTCGGCCATTTTCCAGCAGCGGAGGGCACATTCTTTTTCCTTGAGGAGAAATGCAGCAAAAATGGGGGGGAAACAAAAGCAACACAGAGCTTCTACTTCCTCCAGTGTTCTTGCCTAGAAAATCCCATGGATTATAGCCTGAGGGCTATAGTCCATGAGGTCGCAAAGTCTTGGACATGACTGAGTGACTAAGCATGCAAGCACATACCCATGATTGCTTTTTAGTCTAAGATAACTTCCCATAGCATTATAGTGTGGAAAATATCCACTCATCTCCCCACTCTATTATAATCAAGCATTCTTTTCCTACAGCTTCCTGCTATTTTGCAGTGAGAGGGACTTGCAAAAATATCCTGGGCTTTCTATCCTGAACTAGGAAAACTGGGACTTGGAAAGCTATCATTATAATGAATTTTCCAGGGATATCCAGCCTGGAGATGAGTGTACCAAGAGCGTACTTCCTGATTCATAATCCGAAGGAGATTTCTGGACCAAGGAGTTCTGGATTTGAATATCATGTCTAAAGTCTGACGTCTATGAAAGCACCTGAAGAACTCTGAAAAATTCAGTGGGGACCTCTCAACGGTAAAGCAAGTCCAGCTTCTGGGGCCAGATCTCCAAACAGACATGCAAGAAAAAGCAAAAGCCACCCAAACCAGCTGACCTTTGTTCATGAGGAGAAAGAGCTTGATTCATTTCCGTCTTTAATAATTCACCTTTACAACAATCATGTATGTGCATGTGTGCTCAGTAGCTCAGCCATGTCTGACTCTTTGCAAGCCCTGGACTGTAGCCCACAAGGCTCTTCTGTCTATGAAATTCTCCAGGCAAGAATAGTGGAGTGGGCTGCCATTTCCTTCTCCAGGGGATCTTCCCAACCCAGGGATCAAATCTGAGTCTCCTGCATTGACAGGCAAATTCTTTACCACTGCACCACCAGGGAAGCCCTACAATAATCATACTAACTTATATTTTAGTAGCATATTAACTTGCAAAAGCTTTTACTTACACTATCTCAAATGTAAATGCTTATTGCTTCACTTGATATGAAATATTCCATCAAAAGTCTTGTACTTTAGGAAAAAAAAGTCTTGTACTTTAGTATTTAGGGGACTCATCATGGGTTTGCTGTATTTCTTCATTAAGGGCATTGGTTCTTCAATTGAATCAGATTATAAGAAACGCATGCTGGATAAGAATTCAAAGATCTTCTAATCATGCACTCCCCATCACCAAGTGTGCCGCCTTGGGTAAGTCATGACCTTGTCTCTGGAATTTGGCTTCCTCACCACGTAGAACAAGGGGGCTGACAGTGGGTCTGCCATACAGAGAGCCTCCGCCGTGCACACAGCTCTGTTAGCAGGAGACACCATAAGCTGCTGAGGCCTCGACTGCCCAGGTGGCTGGGGCTCTGGGAAGGGCAGGTGCAAAAGTGTTTATCCTCTGGAGTGCCCAGTGGCTGTGCGGACATCCACACCATCGGCAGCAAGGCTAGCGGTATGCCCCCGGAGCTGCCTGGGCCATTCATTCCCCATCTGCCAGGTGGAGATAAGAAAGCGTCCCAGAGCCGCATGGCCCAGGCAATAAGTGAGTTCATTGTAAACCCAGGGCACAGGAGCTGCCCCCAGCACAAGCTCAGAGAATGGAAATTCTTCCATTCAGGGTCCCAGGGGGTAGAAAGCGAGAGAAATATAACAATAAAGAAGAGGAAGAAAAAAAAAAAGGAAAGATGGATTGCCATTCTTTAAATAAAACCAGGGAGCGAGGTGTGAGAAAAATGGAGAAAGGCAGAGAGTACGAGAGAGGAATAGCTACAGGCACTTGGAATAGTGCTGAAAGATTCTCATAAGTAAAAGCTTCTTTTAAAATATTGGAGTTCCTCCATCTGGGAAGCTTGGGGAGAGAAGAGAAAAAAAATTAAATTAAAGCATTTGAAAGTATATTATAGTTTTATCTCTTTGGCTCTGCGGTTTCAGAAATAATATAATCCTATGGGAAACAGGCTGCCAGAAGATTCTGTATAGTGGCACCCCGACAGAACGGGACTGAATGATGTCAAAAAAGCTTATATAACAGTTTTGTTTTATTCATTTACATAAATCACATTTACCGTAGGTGTTTTATTCAAAATAAAGTTTGGGAAAAATAAATTGAACAGATGAACCTAGGCAAACCTGGTGATTTTTTCATGAGTAGTGTTTGATGATAAAAGGATAAAAGCATAATGTGGTATCATTTCACCGAGGCACAATATGGATCATCCATATGGAACAGAAGTTGATAATACTGCAAAGAAGCAAAAATAAACAGAACAGATGTACTTGTAAAATCAAGTCTGCACCCACCCTTGAGTACCTGCCTTGTACTGGAGAAGTTTCTACAAGAACTCCAAACTGGCGTCAAGTCACCTTCCCACGGGGACTCTTGGGATGACGCTTACGTGACCAAGGAGACAGGAAGAGCTTTCCTAACGCATGCGGTTCCCACAGCAGAGGTTGAACCCGGACATATGGCTACTGCAATGGAGCCCCCAGCAATGACTCACATGTCAGCGTCTGAGACACGGGTTCAAATCCTAGCTCCCCTCTTAAAAGATGAGTCCGTGGGAAATTCTTCAATCCCTAAGCACTGGTCCCTCAGAAGTGACCTTGCTATCTATGATGGTACCTCCTTCCTGGGGCTGTCATGAGGCTTAATGGAAGAAATATAAGGAGGGAAATAGACGCAATTTATAGAACATCACCAAGACAGAAATCTGCCCAAAGAGGTTGCATCCAGGCCTTTTGTAGGAGACATGCCAGAGGACATGGCATGCAGTGACCTCATTTTCTCAAGGAGGTAAGACCTTTGGGAATCCTGAGTCCACTGTTTGATAAAGATTTGACAGAGGATCATAATATGATTGAGAGCTTGACCACTAATGTTAGTAGGCCTTCCCTGGTTGCTCAGTGGTAAAGAATCTGCCTGCCAACGCAGGACACTAGGGTTCAATCCCTGGGTAGGGAAGATCCCCTGGAGAAGGAAATGGCAAGCCACTCCAGTATTCTTATCTGGAAAACCCCATGGACAGAGGAGCCTGGCAGGCTACAGTCCATGGGGTCATGAAAGAGCTGGACACGATTTAGCAGCTAAACAACAATGACTAATGTTAATATGTGCACAGGAAGCTGTCTCATTTACAAGGTGCTTTCTCACCCACAGTTTCATCTGTGAGGTCCACAGGGAAAGAAATAATTTCCATTCAACACACGGTAGACTGTGACTCACAGAGAAGCTGAGACGGCTAGGAACAGACCCATCTATGTCAGGACACCTTGCTGCCATCACCCACATGTCTGCAGATGCCCCAGTGCAGGATGAGCTCTCACGTCTCCCCGGCCATGATCTGCCGAGCCTATGTCTGAGGATGGATGGATCTGAGAGCATAGAGGCCCCGCACCTGGTGTTGGGCGGGGAGTTCATGGAGCCACATGTGTGAGGTGTAAAGCATAGATGACTTTGTTCAGTCTCTCAGTCGTGTCTGCCTCTTTGCAACCCCATAGAGTGCAGCCTGCCAGGTTCCTCTGCCCGTGGGATTATCCAACCAAGAATACTGGAGTGGGTTGCCATTTCCTTCTCCAGGTAATCTTCCCAACCCAGGGATCAAACCCGAGACTCCTGCATTGGCAAGTGGATTCTTCACCACTGAACCACATGGGAAGCTCATTGATCACATACAGCCTGTAAAGTGCTAGTGTGCATAGAAAGTGTTACCTTTCATTGTCAGTGTCTGATCAGACAGTAGAGTCTCATCCCATGCCTGCTGGAAGGACCCCTCTCTCGGATCCTGGACCATCGCTTCCTGTCCGCCGCTATGGGCCATGCTCTCTCAGAAACAGGGTTTTGTCTATCCTGTCTACAACCTTGTGAGAAACTGCCCTGCTTCATTTAAAAACCCAGATTCTGCTCAGGTAACCTGACTGCTACAGAGTCCCTCTGTGTGTTTTACAGAGGTGTTTGGAAGTTCTTTTCCCTTAGAGTCCATGGCTGCATGTTTCAAAAAGAAGCACAGAGATGTGCTTTCAGCAGCCCCGAAACATAATCTCAAGAAGCCGAGGACCAAGGGGACAGGGAAAACAGAAGGGAAATTCTCCCCTTTGCCCGTAGTAAATGTGGTCACATGCCCAACAGCTGGAAGGCGCCATCCATGGCCCCCGAGCTAATCAAGTGGCAGCCCATCTGCTTGGTTCCCAAAGCGATGGGGAAAAAATAGCGCCCCGCGTCCCACACACTCCAGCTGTCCTCGGCATCCAGTGCTCAGGGACTTTTTTTTTTTTCTAAAAATAAAATGAAATAAAATCATCACTTTTTCAATCAAGAGAGCACTTGTTTAAGGAACAATCCGAGACAGAAACCATTGTCGCAAAGCTACCTGCAGGTCTGTCAGAGTGAGTACACACATCATCCATTCCTTTGAGCCAGGCGCCCCGTGCAAAGAGCTGGCAGTCTTGGATCCCTGCAGGTGAACGCACATCTGGTGCAAGGGATTTGACGTCCAAGTCCTGCCGGGCCACCGTGTGTAAGCTCTTTTCACCCCTAGGCATTAGTGCATCCTGGGTCACACGCTCGGTTTCATACTTTCTAACCAGATCCTCAGAGCACCCCCTTGGAGAACGTGGACATATGTCAAGGCTCAAGAATAGAACTGGAGGATATTTGCAGACAGGCAGCCTTTGGGTATGCCAGCATCATCTCCAGTCACATTCTCTTTTAGAGGAAACACACATCGAAGCAAAAGCTTCCTTGCGGACTTCAGGTTTTAGAGCAGAAAATCCAAAAGAGAGGCTGCCATTACAAAAAGAGGAAGGAGTCTGAGTCCGCATGGAGGCAAGAAGAGGCTGGCGTCCTGTGCCTCACCCTCCCCATCCCTGCCTCTGTCCAGACCCTGGCATCGCCCCAGAGACCTGCCCTGGAGTGCTTCTCCTATTACAGCCAAGGGAGACCCCTGCTGTCCTCAGTCCTGTCACGCTTCCCTTCCTTACATTCTTGAAGTCCTGTGCACACACCTCTCCCAGTGACTGTTGGACTGCACTGCAATTACATGGAATACATTGGTTTTTCTCTCCATCACTAGATCATCCACTTTTTTATTTGTTGTATTGGCCAAAAGGTTTGTTCTTACAGAAAGACCCAAATAGATCTTTTTTAATCCGATATTTAGGAAACGTTACATAGTAGTCATGTGCCAGACACACTTCAAAGTGGCTCGTATGAAGTAGCTCATGGAATCTTCCTAATGGCTTCCCAGGTGGGTCAGATGGTAAAGAATCCACCTGCCAATGTGGGAGACGCAGGTTTGATCCCTGGGTCAAGAAGATCCTCTGGAGAAGGAAATGGCAAGCCACTCCAGTATTTTTGCCTGGACAGTCCTATGGACAGAGGAGCCTGGTGGGCTGCAGTTCATAGGGTTGCCAAGAGTGGGACATGACTGAGAGACTGAGCGTGCACAATCCTCCTAATAGTGCTGTAATTTAGTGACTTGCTGTGTGCATTCCACAGATGCGTTAGCTGAGGCCCACAGAGTGAGCTTGACTGGAGTTGCTCAGCAAGCAAGGGGCAGAACCAAGACTCACACTCGGGCTGTCCCACTCCAGAGTTCCTACTCTTTCCCACCTGACAAGAATCTAGAGGGAAGGGACTAGCCTACATCTTCTACTTTATTCATATCTGTCCCTTGCCAATTCAACGCATTCTTATTGATCAAATACTCATGGCAATGGTATCATTTTAGAGATATACGTGCAGGTATTTGACGATGATGATATGTGTGTATGTTCAGATAGGAAATCACTATGAGGGTGGTACCAGAAAGACTACTTCATACCAATCCATAATTTAGGCTTAGCAAGAAATGGCACCAAGCATTGGAATAAGTGAGGTGGGCATTATTGAACCCATTTTACAGATGAACAAACTGAGTTCCAGGAACTAGACTTCTATGAATTAAACTTAGCAAAAAATCTGATAAGTAAGTGATTGCACAAAATTGTAGCTCAGGAAGAAAAAATTTTAATGTGTCATTTGCTGGCTCAAGAGAAGAGAAAAGCAGTCCATGTTTAATCTAAATGGTGGAGGACCTGAATAGGTTCAAGCATCTCCTTCCAGAAAGCTCTTGAAAGTAAAAAAAAAAGCAGAAGGACAGAACAGAAACAAACCACTAATTTGAAGATTGGTGGACTAGTGGCATTTTGGCCACTGGGGTTTAGCTAGAAGCAGCTATTCTGTGTAATTTCTGTACTTGTGGTGCCTTAAAAGTCTCTGATATTCCACTACTGTTAAAAAAATAATCTATTTTTTGAAGACAGATGTTTTGTTTTTATACACACAAGACTTTATTCCTTTAAATTTCAGGTCACAGTACCAAAAAAAAATAAAACTTCAGCTAATTCANGCCTTAAAAGTCTCTGATATTCCACTACTGTTAAAAAAATAATCTATTTTTTGAAGACAGATGTTTTGTTTTTATACACACAAGACTTTATTCCTTTAAATTTCAGGTCACAGTACCAAAAAAAAATAAAACTTCAGCTAATTCATCTGATAGCACTGAGCATATTCATGAGGCGGTTTGTTGCTGTTGCTTTGCTTCTTATAATAAAGGAGGAGGCTTGGGGCTGTGGGGCTGGGGTGTGTTTGTGGAGCTGCTTTTCATCGCAGCTCCACACCAGCAGGGTGAACAGAAGGAGGAAGGGCAGGCCCGCAGCCATCGCATAGTCTGGAATGCAAGGAGGGAGGAAAGGAAAGGGAGAAACAGAGGAAACTACAAATCCCGTCGAGCACGTAGCAGAGAGAGGCCAGTACTGGGTTGGGACAGACGTGACACTGAGGTGTGGGGTGGNCACCCCACTCCAGTAATCTTGCCTGGAAAATCTCATGGACTGGGGAGCCTGGTGGGCTGCAGTCCATGAGGTCACTGAGAGTTGGGCACAACTCAGTGACTTCACTTTCACTTTTCACTTTCACGCATTGGAGAAGGAAATGGCAACCCACTTCAGTGTTCTTGCCTGGCGAATCCCAGGGACAGGGGAGCCTGATGGGCTGCCGTCTATGGGGTGGCACAGAGTTGGACACAACTGAAGCAACTTAGCAGCTTATAAGAACTTCTGAATTCTTTGCTATGAATCTAATAGCTAAAACAAGCTACCACAGGCACCATTTATCATGACAGAGCAAACAGCCCAGATGATGAATGAAGTAGTAAATGAATAAGTGTAAGTGAAGCAGAGCAGCCAATTACAGGTGAAAACAGTGGATGTCTTCGGGGTTCCAACGAGGAATATTCAACAGATCAGTATGGTTTCACATAGGTAGGGATTCACGCTAAGCTACATTCTCACTCCACATGAGAGCACCTCATGGCCAGACTCAGAGAGAAGTTAGTTACGTGAAGTCAGAGGAAGCAAAAGGCATAGTACACAAACTGTAAGGAGACAAACACAGACCAGGAGTCTCTGAAAATCAGAGGAGGTCACAAATATGGCAGCAACAATCACAAAACACGTTGGCACCGTGGGAGTGCTTTCTATTTGAAATAATCCAAGTTACAATATTTGCATCTTCCAGACAGTTCCTAAGATCATCTACCATGTTCACAGTTTTGCAAAAGCACGCTTTGATGCTTCATTCGTTCTTTCGTTCACTCATTCCACAACTTTAGAGACCTCTTTTAGCCTGGATGCTACATGGAGTATTGAGTATATGCAGATAAGTTAACCGTTATCTCTGCCTCAACAAGGTAACAGTGCACTGCAGACCAAGGAGTGAGTGGTCAGCATTCAATTCTCATTCTCTTTAAATGCTTCTTTTCTTCTCACTCCATACTACTGACTGCATTCTGACGGGAACCAATAATGATATTGTTCTGGTGTTTCAAATAGCTGGTTATCTTTCCTTAGAGGAGAGTTCAAGATGGAGATCCTTATATTATATTATGTATAATAAGTGATAATTTGGTTTAACTTTCAATAATATCTTACCACGTGTAAACAATATTTTATAAATTGCCTTTCACCTTACTATCCAGAATGCTAAATCCCGTGTCATACACTTCTACCTCCATAGTGTTTCTCATGCTGCAGAATATTGGCCATAAGATTATGACAATCTCTTCTTTTGAAATGATGTTTTTCACCTCCATTTTTGTATCACATTATCAATTTGATTATCTCTTTCAACATTTCCACTCAATGTTATTGTTCAATTTCACCAACTGTATTAGAATGACAAGCTAAAATGTGTTGCTAGAATCAGGGAAGTGTATAAAATCTGTTAAAAAAAACTCATAGAAATATTGACAGAATGGGGTTTGATACTTTCTGTCACTCTCTTCCACATAATCAATTCCCAGTTGATGTCACATTGCCACATATTCCAGGAACATGCCAATATTTTCCTTCATGTCTTTTCCTATGGTTTAGGTTTGATATAGGCATAAATCTCATATTCTTNAAAAAAACTCATAGAAATATTGACAGAATGGGGTTTGATACTTTCTGTCACTCTCTTCCACATAATCAATTCCCAGTTGATGTCACATTGCCACATATTCCAGGAACATGCCAATATTTTCCTTCATGTCTTTTCCTATGGTTTAGATTTGATATAGGCATAAATCTCATATTCTTAGGTATTTTTAGAAAACTGTATTTAAAAGCTTTCTGTTTTCATTTTTCTCATCTTAGATGTCAGGAGTGCAAAATTGGATAAACTTTTGTTGGCATTGCACTTGCGGTTTTTTTTCTTCTTCTTCCTCTTAATTTCCAATTTGGGATCTGCACATACACATTTGATAAGAATTTATGTAAAACCCTCATCACCCATTGTCCAAATGATAGTTGAGTAGAGCTTTCCCGTAAAAACATTTGGAGGTATTTTACTGCGTTTTCATTTATTCTCATCAGAAGTAAACACTATCCATTATAAAGGCTTCAAGGCTTGCATTGAACAAAACACAAATAAGAGTACCATTAGCATTTAAGATATCTTGACTGAATTCACATAAACTCAGAGGTTATGCTTACCAAAACTCAGTTTTAAGCTACTAGTAATGTATATAACAGAATTTAATAAAGTTTGCCTGTGTGCATGCACAGTCAATTTGGTTGTGTCTGACTCTTTGCTACTGTTTGGACTGTAGCCCATCAGGCTCCTCTGTCCATGGGATTCTCCAGACAAGAATACTGGAGTGGGTTGCATGTCCTTCTCCAGGGAATCTTCCCAACCCAGGGATTGAACTGAAGTCTCCTGCATCTTCTGCATTGCAGGGAGATTCTTGACCGCTGAGTCACCGAGGAAGAACCCTAATAAAGTTTAGGAGGAGATGAATGCATAATAGATCAGAAAGAGAAGTCTTAGGTTCTACCTTTAAAACCTCTTGTTAAAGATTTAACCTATCTGTAATTTAAGCTTTCTAAAGTCTTTAATACCTTGATATAAATAATTCTATATCTCCACTTTCTCTTAATTTTCTTAATCATAACACTCACACTTACCAGCAGTCATTTATCCTTCCAAAATTTAAAAAGAAGTATGTTGTTGTTCGGTCACTAAGTCATGTCTGATTCTTTGCAACTCCATGGACTGTAGCCCATCAAGCTTCTCTGTCCATGGAGTTTCCTAGGCAAGCATACTGGAGTGGGTTGCCATTTCCTTCTCCAGGAAAGCCTCCTGACCCAGGGATAAAACCTGTGTCTCTTCCATTGGCAGGTGAGTTCCTTACCACCGAGCCAACAGAGAAGCTCCATAACCAAGCATGCATGCTTTCATGCTAAGTTGCTTCAGTTGTGTCCGATGCTTTGTGACCCTATGGACTGTAGCCCACCAGGCTCCTCTCTCCCTGGGACTCTCCAGGCAATAATACTGGAGTGGGTTGCCATGTCCTTCTCCAGGAGATCTTCCCCACCCAGGGATTGAACCCATGTTTCCTACATTGAGGACAGATTCTTTACCATCTGAGCCAGCATGGAAGCCCCATAAATAAACAAGCATAAACTCATCCAAAACATTTAAGTCAAATCTTTAAAGTAAGTTTCTCTTCTGGAGATGACCAGACTCTTTGGTGGCAGAATTTTCTGTTTCAAAGTGCCTACAAAAAGCTTTGTTCATAGAAGATAATCTCAAGTTTACCGTTTCAAAGCTGTATGACTTTAACCAAGGTTCTCAAATTATCTAAGTCAATTTCCTCCAACCTGAAGCACTGGTATTTCTCCCCGCAGAGTTGTCGTGAGGAATAAATACATCATTGAAAATGTTATAGAGTGCATGTACTTAATGGTCAACAAATGGGTCCTGAATAAAGAAAAAAAAAAGATGAATAAATATGAATAAATGCATGCTTGTATATATGATCTTTTCTTTTCGTGACAAGGTTGTGACTTTCCTCAGAGCCCCATAGGCCCGTGAAGCTACTGTTGAACAAAGCACCAGTACCAAGAATTTATAGACTGCAACATTGGTTGGAAATTCTGGTCTGATCCTCACTCTTCACCAACAGATAGAGGTTAAGACAGATTTCATTTCATGCCTTACAAACTTGTTGCAATAACTTTATTGAGAAGTCTGGGGGTGGAAAATGGAAACTTTGAATGTTCCCGATATATATGTGCATGTATTTTTAAATTGTATGTAAGGCCGACAGAGCATTTCTTTATAATTATTTTCATAACTAAACTTCTTGCACTATAGATTCTGTTCTTTATAGATGGGTAATTTAAAATCCAATTATCGCTCATATACATCAAAATAACACATTTGATATTTATATTTATCACAGATCTGCCATTTAACACCTCCATATTATGCTCTGCTTCCCTCCCATGATCACATTCCAAAATACGCTCGACAGTCCAATTTTTTCTTTCTTATCATGGATATGACATTCATATTGGAAAATAAGTATGTTCTATAGAACACCAGCTATCTGTACCTTCTAACTTAAACTACACAGCCTAGGATAGAGAAGGGGAATAACATATACCCTCACTACAGTTAATATCATTCTCATATCAGTGTTAGCAATAGTCGCCCCCAAGTAATTGAGGAGTTGGTCCTGATTAATTGACCGATGTTGCTTAACTATTGTTTGTTCATTGACACCAAAGAAAGCTTAAACAGAATAAGGTTTAAAAAAAAAAAAAGAGGAGGGGATCCTTCTCCAGAACTAACTTGAGTAGCTAATTAAGTACTTATTCAAAAGACTTTATGTAATTAGGTGTTCCAGAGTAAAGCCCATGGTGCTGGATAAGAGGTGTACATACACAGCCTGTGCCTTCTAAGAGCCTTGCTGTTCTTTAGTCACTAAATCACGTCTGACTCTTTGCAACCCCCTGGACTGCAGCACTCCAGGCTCTTCTGTCCCCCACTGTCTCCCAGAGTTTGCTCAGATTCATGTCCATTAAGTCAGTGATGCCACCCAACTGTCTCATCCTCTGTCATTCCCCTTCTCTTCCTGCCTTCGATCTTTCCCAGCATCAGGTCTTTTCCAATGAGTCAACTCTTCGCATCAGTTGGCCAAAATATTGGAGCTTCAGCTTTCGACTCTGTTTATTCATGTTAGTCTTATACAGTGTTTGTTTGGTTTTATAACACCAATCCCTACCAGAAGTGCTGTACATTCTTATAAACAATGGTAGAATTATAAGAACTATTTCTTTTTTTTCCATGATGGTTTGGAGACTGTCACAGCACCACTTGAGATAATTGAACTAAACTTCTTGCAGTATAGATTCTGTTTTTTATAGACGGGTAATTTAAAATCTAATTATTGGTCATATACACCAAAATGACACATTTGATACTTACATTTATCACAGATTTGCCATTTAACACCATTTCAGACCAAATCTGCATCCTTAGGTATCCAGGGATTCAGTGTTCAAGCTCACAGATGTCTTTATGTCATTTAGGGATTCAGAAGCTGTGAGCTGCAACTAGAGGGAAGATGGGATTTCAGTTTGTTTCCTGCGCTCCTTTTCAAAGACCAGTACTTTACAAAATCTCCTCATACTTAGCTCTTAAATACTGTCCCAGCTACTCTCCTCTGTTTGCTAAAGTTTAAGACGTGTCCTGTGATCAGTTTCCAGCCAAGATCTGTGACTGTGAGAATTCAGGGATGTCCACCTTTAAAATGTAACTTGACTAGTCACCGAAAGATCAGGATGATGGCAAAGATAAGACTTATAAAAAGATTTGAACCAAAGTGACTGCAAGTGTCCATGACTCACACCCTTAAAGAGCTATCACGTATAATCATGTCCAAAAGGAAAAACATGTAGCAAACTGACAGTACCTTTATTTTAAAAACATGAATTGAAGCTAAGACAAATTGTTAATTTTCTTTCTAAATGACACGTTGACGCCACAATCATCCTTAAAGAATCAGTACAGATGAACTTATTTGAAGGGAAGGAATGGAGATGCAGAGGTTGACAACAGACATGTGGACACAGAAGGGGACCCGGAAGGCAAGATGAAAAAGTCGCATTGACATATAGACACTACCACGTGTGAAACAGGAAGCAGCAGTGGGAAGCTGCTGTACCACACAAGGAGCCCAGCCTGAGGCTCTGCGATGGCCTAGGGGAGTGGGATTGGGGGGGGGGACGGAATCAAGAGGGAGGGGATATGTACATATACATACACACACATGCATGTACATGGGGCTTTGCTGGTAGCTCAGCTAGTAAAGAAATCTCTTGTTGTAATGTTCTAATGAGGCGGATGAAACTGGAGCCTATTATATAGAGTGAAGTGAGCCAGGAAGAAAAACACCAATGCAGTATACTAACGCATATATATGGAATTTAGAAAGATGGTAACGATAACCCTGTATACGAGACAGTAAAAGAGACACAGATGTATAGAACAGTCTTTTGGACTCTGTGGGAGAGGGAGAGGGTGGGATGATTTGGGGGAAGGGCACTGAAACATGTATAATATCATATAAGAAATGAATCACCAGTCCAGTGTCAATACAGGATGCTTGGGGCTGGTGCACTGGGATGACCCGGAGGGATGGTACAGGGAGGGAGGTAGGAGGGGAGTTCAGGATGGGGAACACGTGTACACCCATGGTGGATTCATGTGGATGTGTGGCAGAACCAATACAATATTGTCAAGTAATTAGCCTCCAATTAAAATGAATAAATTTAAATTAAAAATTAAAAAAAAAGAAATCTCTTGCAATGCAGGAGACCCCAGTTCTATTCCTGGGTCGGGAAGATCTTCTGGAGAAGGGCATGGCAACCCACTCTAGTATCCTTTCCTGGAGAATCCCCATGGACAGAGGAGCCTGGAAGGTTATGATTCATAGGGTCACAGTCAGACATGATTGAGCAACTAAGAACAGCACATATATATATATATATATATATATGACTGATTCACTTTTTTGTATGGCAGAAGTCAATACAACCTTGTAAAGCAATTATCCTCCAATTAAAAAAGTAAAAACAAAACAACAAAAAAACAAAAAACCACTGTCTGTGTCCAGATACAAGATGCTCTTCTTAATAACCTTCCTTTCAGAAGGCTCAGTTGCTGATACGCAGATGTAAAAGTTGGTGTCTGCACCTGCGTCTGATGAGTTTTCAGAGATTCTGCCCCTCTCAGGACCACTCTCAGGATGGGGCTTCTAGATTCACCCAGGCTCTGGACACCGACTAGAATTTCCTCTGGGTTCTGTCTTGTCACACAGCCTTCACTTGAAGTAAGCTATGGACTCTCTGTTTCTCGTATTCATAAACCGAGATCTTGGTGTCCCCCATGTGTCTTTTTTATTGGGGTCTACTTGCTTTATGATGTTGCATTAGTCTGTGCTGTAAAGTGAATCAGTTATAGGTATACGTGTGTCATTTCTTGTCACCACAGAGCATTGAGTAGAGTTCCCTGTGCTACATAGTAGGTTCTATTAGTTATCTGTTTTCTAGATAAAACTGCATAATATGCTTAGTCACTTAATCATGCCTGACTCTGCAGCCCTTTGGACTATAGCCTGCCAGACTCCTTTTCTGTGGGATTTTCCAGGCAAGAATCCTGGAGTAGGTTGCCATTTTCCTCCTTCAGGGGATCTTCCCAACCCAGGGATCAAACCCATGCCTCCTGCACTGGCAGGCTGATGCTTTACCTGCTGAGCCATCCAAGATGTGTATGTCAATCTTAATCTCCCAATTCATCCCACCCTCCTTTCCACCACTGGTGTCCATGTCTATTTCACAACTTTGAGGTAGCTGATTTGAAGTAGCTAATTGCTACGCTCGGAGACCTTCTTTTTTCTTAATTCTATGGATTCCAGAAAGACCAGATTGCCAGAAACCTGACATCTATGAGCAGGAGGTAGGTATCCATGTGAGATGTAATGAGTACTTATGCATTCTATACGCATATGTATATTCAGGCATACATATATTCTTCAAAATTGATTTTTCAAAATGTTCCCTAAAATTCTGTTCTCTCATCTTTTAATTCTGTCAAGAGCTCGGTCCCTTCACAATTGATAAATCACCCGCATTAATCTGTCTTCCACCTCCTCCCTTCACATCGTTCTCTCAGCCACAATAAGATTTGAGCGTGTGCCTGTACACATGGCGTCCCAAATTATAACCTCCCCAGTCTCAGGATTGTTTTCAAAGGGCTAAAAATTGCCATGCTCATAAAACAAAACAAAACAAAAATGGCAACCTTGTTTGCCTTGCCAGTCTGTCAGAGCTTGAAAAACAAACTTCATCCCAGAAAGACAAACACACATACAGCAAACATGGAGAAGGAGCTGCTGGAGCTGAGAGCATCTCGAGGCCAGGGAACAATGGGAGAGAACACAGCCTGGCAGGGTGCAGAAAGGCACGTCCTGCCCGCAAGGTGAGCAAGAAGGAGAGAAGGCAGCCCTCGGTGCAGACCCTAACGGGGTTGGAGGGAGGCCGTCTTTGCACCCACCCTTTTCCAAACCCCCAAACATCCCCACCATCAAAGCTCATACACGTGAAGCTACGTCTACTCTCAGCTCTCCTGTCGTATCATCACCCCTTGAGAGGCAGTGGTGACCCTAGGTTAACTCCCTAGGGTGTGCCATGTCAGGTATATAAAAACACAGATCCAAACAGACACTGAAACCCCAGTTTCACTAATCATTGTTGGGATGAGGCAAAGCCAGTCAACTGCATATTTCCTGGAAGGCTTCACTTTACAACCTCTGATGCGATACAAAATAAAAAGGCGACTTTGGCGGGTGTCTATAACAACAGTTTATATTAATATTCTCCAGTGATCCTTCCTTCCAAGGAATCTAAAGTGCTTGCAAGGAGGTTGGATTCTCCGCCAGCTCTGGTTCCAGCAGGAATAAATGGCAGTGCGTGGCAGCTGCAGTGCAAACCTTAGCGATGTCTCCGGGGATGGGTGCGCTCAGCTGCACACGTTACATCTTTCAGTCTTTGTTCACACACACTCTGGCCTGTCAGAGCTTAATGGCTGTTAGCCCCAAGAGGATCAGGGCAGATCTATTCCCACTCAAGTGGTTAAGTCAGTCTCCGTGCAAATAAGTCCTTTTGGTGGCAGTGGACTTAGCACAGCTTGGAGGTGCCCATCAGTGAAACTCTTATACTTGAAATGTGCTGTCCCAGGCAGGCTCAATGCAACACTTCTGAAGTCTGATCATGCCTACTGCTCGCCTGAGAAACACAGACTCGGGGTCCAGATTCTGCAGTGACACAGCTGGTCAGTGGTAGAGTCAGACGTGTACAGTTACCCATGGGTCCAAAGCCCATGTTCTGTTGCTCCAGTTTTCACACAGCCTGATCCCAGTGATGGTGTGAGATGAGTCACAGTGTTTGCCTACAGGTTTGCATTCTTCTCACTTCCCTACACCAAGGAAATGGGACTAGGGATCATTAGAATTTATATTTTCCAACTTGTACCTAATCATTCAAGTTCTCTGCTCCCTCATTCCATCAGTGCACGTTCTTGGGTTCCCTTGGTTAGCTCAGTTGGTAAAGAATCCGCCTGCAATGCAGGAGACCCTGGTTCGATTTCCGACTCTGGAAGATCTGCTGGAAAAGGGATAGGCTAAAGTGAAAGTGAAAGTGAAGTCACTCAGTCGTGTCCAACTCTTTGCGACCCCATGGACAGTAGCCCACCAGGCTCCTCCATCCGTGGGATTCTCCAGGCAAGAATACTGGAGTGGGTTGCCATTTCCTTCTCCAGGGGATCTTCCCAACCCAGGGATAGAACCCAGATCCCCCACATTGCAGGCAGACGCTTTAACCTCTGAGCCCCAGGGATAGGCTAACCACTCCAGTATTCTTGGGTTTCCCTGGTGGCTCAGGTGGTAAAGATGGCTCAGGTGGTAAATGCAGGAGACCTGGTTTTGATCCCTGGGTTGGGAAGGTCCCTGGGTTGGGGAGAAGGGAAAGGCCACCCACTCCAGTATTCTGGCCTGGAGAATTCCAGGGACTGTATAGTCTATGTGGTTGCAAAAGTCAGACATGACTGAGCGACCTTCACTTCATTTCACTTTGTGCTAATATGCCCCACAGGATGGGACCCTCCTTTGGTCCTTGAGGCGAGGACCTCTTAGAATACCAATTCTAGTATATGATGCAAATACCATCAGGCTCCTCACCATCAAGATGGGAAATACAATTTCTGCTTTAGAAGAAAAGTGCTAGAAATTTATTGAATGCCTGAGTTAGATTGGATTTAACTTTATTTTCTTGCTGTGAGAATGGGGTTGAGCATGAGTCGATAATGTCATCCAACCATCTCATCCTCTCTCTGCTCCTTCCCCTTCTGCTTTCAATTTTTCCCAGCATGAGAGTCTTTTCCAATGAGTCGGAGATTTGTATCAGGTGGCCAAAGTATTGAAGCTTTGTCTTTTTACTTCTCATTTAACTGTCCTCCTTCAGGAATCCATTTTCAGGGTCTTCATGTCCTCAGACTTGGCATGTTCTTGCCTTAATATCTCTGCTACGGATCCTCCCCGTTACTGTAAAGGCCTGGTATTTGAAACCAGAGTTAGAATAAAGCACTATCCTCTTCTGCTCTTTGATGTAAGTTCCTTCTTTGCGGCAACAACCGAAGTTAGACTAGCTGGGGCCTGGGAGCAGCACAGAGATTATCACGGGATGAAGTAAAGAAAGAAGCACCAATTAGTATTTCAAAACGACATCCTGTCCTGGTGGTTCATAACACATGGCAGTTCACAAAAGACTGCTAAGTTTTCTCTCAGTTAATTTGTCAGTGAATCTTATGAATTGGATGCTATTATCTTATTTACATGTGAGGAAGCAGAGGGCTTAATTCAGTATCTCAGTTACATTTATTAGATGACAGTGCTCAGCTCAGACACTGTCTAGTCATGTCTGACCCTTTGCAAGCCCATAGCCTCCTGCTAGAGGAGCCCTACCAGGCTCCTCTGTCCATGGGATTTTCCAGGCAAGAATACTGGAGTGGGTTGTCATTTCTTCCTCCAAGGGTTCAAACTCATGTCTCCTGCATTGGCAGTGGGATTCTTTCCCCACTGAGCCATCAGGGAAGCCCTTAGTGGCAATCTCTATTCTTTGTCTTATACTACGCACGGGAACTATTCCTCAGTGAAACATGCCTATCCTGCAATATAATTTAACAAAAGAGATGTGACCATCTTATATAAAGCACATATAAATGTACCAATTTCATATATTTTCATAAGAAAAGACAAGTCATGGATTTGTAACTGGACTGGACTGTAAGTAATTTGAGAACAGGGCTGTGCCTTGTTTACATTTCCTTTTCCACATTATCTGCTATGAGCTTAATTACATCTCCCCAAATTCATATGGTGAAGCCCCAGCCTTCAGTACCTTCAGTTCAGTACAGTTCAGTTCAGTCGCTCAGTCATGTCTGACTCTTTGCGACCCCATGAATCACAGGATGCCAGGCCTCCCTGTTCATCACCAACTCCCAGAGTTCACTCAGACTCACGTCCATCGAGTCCACGATGCCATCCAACCATCTCATCCTCGATCGTCCCCTTCGTCCCCTTCTCCTCCTGCCCCCAATCCTTCCCAGCATCAGAGTCTTTTCCAATGAGTCAACTCTTCTCATGAGGTGATCAAAGTACTGGAGTTTCAGCTTTAGCATCATTCCTTCCAAAGAAATCCCAGGGTTGATCTCCTTCAGAATGGACTGGTTGGATCTCCTTGCAGTCCAAGGGACTCTCAAGAGTCTTCTCCAACACCGCAGCTCAAAATTCTTCAGCACTCAGCCTTCTTCACAGTCCAACTCTCAAATCCATACATGATCACAGGGAAAACCATAGCCTTGACTAGACAGACCTTTGTTGGCAAAGTGATGTCTCTGCTTTTGAATGTACTATCTAGGTTGGTCATAACTTTTCTTCCAAGGAGTAAGCGGCTTTTAATTTCATGGCTGCAGTCACCATCTGCAGTGATTTTGGAGCCCCCCAAAATAAAGTCTGACGCTGTTTCCCCATCTATTTCCCATGAAGTGATGGGACCAGATGCCATGATCTTCGTTTTCTGAATTTTGAGCTTTAAGCCAACTTTTTCACTCTCCTCTTTCACTTTCATCAAGAGGCTTTTTAGCTCCTCTTCACTTTCTGCCATAAGGGTGGTGTCATCTGCATTAAGATGTAGCTATAATTGGAGAGAGGGTCTTTAAAGAGGTAATTAAGGTCTTTGAGATACTTCTAATGCAATATTGGGTTTCCCTGGTGGCTCAGATGTTAACAAGTCTGCTGGCAATGTGGGAGACATGGGTTCAATCCCTGGGTCAGGAAGATCCCCTGGAGAAAGGAATGGCTACTAACTCCAGTATTCTTGCCTGGAGAATCCCATGGACAGAGGAGCCTGGTGGACTGTATAGTCCATGGTGTCTCGAGGAGAACAAGCAACCAACACTTTCAGTTTTTTTTCCACAGTTACTGATGTCCTTATAAGAAGATGAGATTAGGATACACACAGACAGGCAATGATGTGAAGACATCAGGAGAAGATGGCCAACAACAAGCAAAGAGAGACCAACCCTGCTGATACTTAATCTCAGATTTCTAACCTTAAGAACTGCAAGAAAATAAATTTCTGTCATTGAAGCCCCAGTCTGTGATATTTTAATATGGCAGCCCTAGCGCACTAACACACTAGCTCCCCGCCTTGGTTAATGGCATGTGTCTTGGTATATGTCTGTTAGATTGTGGGATTACGGAGGAACAAGAGCTGCTTTATTTTTTTCCTTCCACAAGTGCCTCCCACATTGCTGGGCCTTGTGCTAGGCTCTAGTGACAGAGATGGAAAGAGTCCCTTCCTGCCTCTGAGGAGGCCCTCAGTCCCGGGCAGCACGTGTGACCTGGTGACTGTCACACGCCGATGGGGATGAGCCCACAGTGCAGGAAGCATAATGGCTCCACTGGGTTTACTGGGAAAATTCCCAAGGAGGCTTGTTTCCTGACAACTGAGGAGGAACTGTGAATAAGAGCTTACAAAGGGAATTTGGGGTTGAAACTCTGTAGAAACTGCAACTGACTACCAAAAAACATCTAAATTCCTCAGTATGACTTGAAAGACTCTCAGTGGCATACCCCCTGCCTTCTACCCATTCGTAGCTTCAACTCAACCTCACTCTCAGATCCCACCCTACAGTCCCATTGGATTGTTTGCAGCTTGTCAGACACCCTAGGATGCCCCAAGTTTGGCCTTTGCTTGAGATGCTTCTTCTGTAAAGTCCTCCCAGCCAAGGTCCCTGATGAATAGCTTCTCAATTCCTCGAGATTTCACTCAAAGATCACCTCTATATCTGTATATCCCCAGATGGAATGAACTGCTCCCTCCTTTGTCTTCACGACAATCTCTGCAGACAATTATCTGTAGCCCATAAGACACTATGTTCCTCTGACTTATGTATAAGTCTGCTTCCTCTTACTATACTGTGAGCTTCTTAATAATAGCGGCCAATGTAGACAAAGGGAGCTCAGCTTGGTGCTCTGTGATGACCTAGAGGGGTGGGATGAGGGGCGGAGTGGGAGGGAGGATCTAGGGGGAGGGGACATGTGTATAATTATAGCTGCTTCATCTTGTTGCACAGCAAAAACTAACACAATATTGTAAAACAATTATACTCCAGTAATAAAATTTTAAAAAATAGCAGCCAAGACTTATTCATGTTGTATCATCAGTACCCTTAGTAGATGCTTAATACGTTTGTTACCTCAGTGTAGAGACAAAGACACAATGGTTGCAAAGAACACTGCCTAAAGGCAGCCATTTGTTTAGTACGGAAGGTACATACAAGATTAATACCTGGAAACCAATGCTGGACTGTAGGCTGGGCTTGTATGTAGGGCTACCAGATTTAGTAAATAAAAATTCAAAATACCCATTTAAATTTGAGTTTCAGGTGAGCAGCCATCAGTGTTTTTCTCTGAAGTATAAGATGCCTCATGCAGTATTTGGGATGCATTTATATTAATTTTTTTTTCATTTTTTGTCTGAAATTCACATTTGACATGGCATCCTGTATTTCACCTGGCAACCCTGCTCACATATCATGCTAGGAAGCTTACGGGGCCAACAGCATGTGATAGAAACAAAGACTTCATTATTTGCTTCTAATAGATCTGCAGTTTGAAAGGTACCTCTTCTCCAGGTGATAGGTTAGGTAACGGTGTGGCCACTTCTCTCCCTGTGTTCTTAATTCTGGAATCATCATTAGAGTCAGGTAATGTAGAATTAACCTCTAAGATGAAGTGAGATTCTGCACAATGGAATCATAAATGCAGAAATGCTAGACAACATGGAGAAAAGAGAGAAGAGGGTGGGGGAGATTTAAAAAAAAAAAAAAAAACAGCCAATATGGTCTTGGCCCTCATCAGAGATTCACACAGCTTTGGGGATATATTTCCAAAGCTGAAACTTGAAGGGAAATCACATGGATATTATGCCACCCTTCCCAGAATTTTAAGCAGAGGCCAAATGAATGTTTCCCCAGAACCCCCTATCAATTGCAACTACTGACATTCACGTCGGTCTCGTGGCACCTGCTTCCACCAAATGCTAGTGTTTAACATTTCTCACAGTGTTTCTAAACTCGAATTTGTTCACTGCTACCAGCTAGGAACAGATGCACCAGAGAGAACCTATTTGAAAGTGGGTGGCTTATTATGAACAACTTAGGGTCTATAAAAAAAAATCCCAACAAGAGCTGGAAGAAAAAAATAAAAACTGCCAGAAGCTCTAAAAAATCTCTTCAGAAGAGAACAGAATAGTTATCTGGAAATTCTGCAAATATGTAAAGGAAACTTGTTTTAGCACCACTTTGCACTTCAGTATAATTTCCTAAAAGTTACCTCTAACTTGGGCTCTCTCACAGAATTGAGTCACCACCCTCCCCAAAAAGGACTTCTTCTTAAGGCCAGAGAAGAGAAGAGATCTTGTAACACAAACCTGAAAGGAGTGCCCTTCTACTGGATGAAAATATCCATCCTTTGCTTGGCTCTAACTATCTATGGCTGATGACATTATAATTCCTGTACTTTGGTTGGTTTTGTAAAATTGTTTCCCAGGTTTATGGAGATTCTAGTCCCAAATGGTAGCCATTAGAAACACAGGGCTAGGGCGCACTTGAAATGGGGCTGCTTTGAATTGACAAGAACTTTGCATGAAAGGGGGCTTCCCTTGTGGCTCAGCTGGTAAAGAATCTGCCTGCAGTGTGGGAGACCTGGATTCAGTCCCTGGGTTGGAAAGATCCCCTGGAAAAGTGAAAGGCTACCCACTCCAGTATTCTGGCCTAGAGAATTCCATGAACTGTATGGTCCATGGGCTCACAAAAAGTCAGATATGCATAAGAGGAAAAGGCAACCCACTCCAGTATTCTTGCCTGGAGGCCTCTATGAACAGAGAAGCCTGGAGAGCTATAGTCCATGGGGTCACAGAGAGTTGGACAGGACTGAGCGACTGGAAATCAACAGGAACAACAATACAAAGATACAAACCAGACTTTGAAAACGTAGTGAGAACTATATGAGATCACTAATGGCATCATCGACTCATGGACATGAGTTTGAGCAAACTCCAGGAGACAGTGAAGGACAAGAAAGCCTAGCATGCTGCGGTCCATGGGGCTGTAAACAGTTGGACACAACTAAGCGACTGAACAACAATGATTTTTATATTAGCTGCATGTTGAAGTCAAAAATACACATTTTTGGCTCATCTGCATGACTCCCATTAAAATCAAAGGCACTTTTTTTTTTCTTGGCCATGCTGAAACAGGAGGGACCTTAGTTCCCCAACCAGAGATTAAATCCATGCCCCCCAGCAGTGCAAGCACAGAATCTTAACCACTGGACCACCAGAGAAGTTCCCCAAGGGACTTTTTAATCAAAGTCTAGCAACGGCACCCCACTCCAGCACTCTTGCCTGGAAAATCCCATGGATGGGGGAGCCTGGTAGGCTGCAGTCCCTGGGGTGGTGAAGTCGGGCACGGCTGAGCGACTTCACTTTCACTTTTCACTTTCATGCACTGGAGAAGAAAATGCCAACTCACTCCAGTGCTCTTGCCTGGAGAATCCCAGGGACAGGGGAGCCTGGTGGGCTGCCGTCTATGGGGTCACACAGAGTCAGACACGACTGAAGCGACTTAGCAGCAGCAATCATTTTAACGCAGTGAAGAAACTGATACTCAAGTTTTTTCACCTTTGATTTGGGTTCCAGGAGTCTCTGATGTAATCAAAATGTCTCAGTGTCAAGGTGGAGGGAACAGATCCAGGAGGAAATGTTTCCAGATTCTTATCAACAACCAAAGGAGAAATTCAGAGGATTATTTAAATTCTCCAGTTGGCCTGACCTTGAACTTTGATTTGTACTGCCCCAGCTCAGAATCCTTCAACATTCTTGGAAAATTCACCAAACAACTTGCTATCTTCATGCAGAGATTTCCATCTCAGTGAAATCTGAGGACTAAATTTCAACACGTGCTAGAGCAAACTTTTTAAGGCACTTTGGTCACCGGTTTGTCCAGGGGACAGACCCTGAGTCTTCTTCCCTGAGGGCCAGGAACTGGGTGGTGATTGCAGTGGAAACAGGCTGGAGGGCGGGGGTGGGGGTGTGTCAGGCTGCTAGGGAGCAGATAGGTGCAGGACCGCACAGGTGCTGGACGACTGGACATCACATGCCAAAGAATGAAGACGGACCCATATCTCACATCACACAAAAACAAGAAAGTCAGACGTGAGGACCAAATTCTAAAATTAATAGAAGAAAATAAAGGCATACATTCTCATCACCTTGGGTTAGACAATGGTTTCTCAGATATGACACCAAAGTGACAAAGGAAAAAAATCAGATCAACTGGACATTATTAAAATGAAAAACTTTTGACCTTCAAAGGACACTATCTAGAGAGCAAAAGGCAACACACAGAAAGGGAGGAAATATTTGCAATTCATAAGTCTGATCTGAGACTTGTGTCTAGAATATATAAAGAGTACATACAACCCAACATCAAACAAAAGTCTGATTTGAAAGTGAGCAAAGTATATCAATAGACATTTCTCCAGGGATATACAAATATTAATAGCTAATAAGCACATGAAAAGATACTCAACATCTTAGTCATGAGAAAAATGCAAATCTAGACTATGCTATCAATAGTATGTCACTTACTATCCACTAGGATGGCTATAATCAAAAGGAAAAACAATGAACACTGTTAGGGATGATATGGAAAAGTTTGAACTCTTGTATGTTGCTGGTGGGAATGTAAAATGGACCANCCAGGTCCAGACGGCTTCACAGCTGAATTCTACCAAAAATTTAGAGAAGCGCTAACACCTATCCTACTCCTTTTCTTCTATTATGATACCTTACCCTCTCACCTGGATCCTTCCCCCTGGCTTTTATGCATACCTAAATCTCCTTCTTTAAGAAAACCCCTCACCCCTTTACAGCTGCTTCTTTCACCTCTCTGTTCCTCCACCTCTCGTTTCGAATCCAGGTTGCTGAGGCTTCAGGTGTCATCTTTCTTGACCTCTCAGGGGCATCTGAGAGTTCTGATCTGAACCTCTCTTGCTGGTTAAGGTTGTGTCACCACAGGTATGTTGAAGCCCTAGCTTCCAACCCTGTGAAAGTCACATTTGAAAACTGGGTCTTCATAAGTGTAATCCTATAACCTGAATTTCCTGCCTCCTCAGACAGAATTCAAGAAGCATTATTCCTTAACACTCAGGTATTAGTGCATACCTGAGTCTTCCTTGTAGAATAATTCCCTTCTTTAAAGGGAAAGAATGGATTGTTTTTTATCACTGATTTTCTCTTTTGCCAGCACAGTACCTGACACACAATAATTATACAGTAAACATTTGCTGAATGAAAAGGTAGGTACTAGTGGAGGGTTTAATAAAGGCCCTAAAGGTGTTACATTTTCACTCCTTTAATCCTTGCAGCAACCCTGTGAGCCAGGCACTATTGTAACCCCCATCCCATAGATGGGAAAATTGAGGCACAAAAAAGTGTGAGTAACACTCCAGGGCCACTTAACTAAGTGATCCTTAAGGGGACACCACAGAATCCAACCTCTCACTGCAACAAAGAGTCTCCCAATTTTTTTACTTTGCAACAAAGCTTTTAAAAAATCAAACCCAGAACAAAGGTCATTTCTTAGAACATGTTGTATCTCTTTGATGAACTCTAAAAAATGAGTAATAACATTATTAGACCTAAACATCCTATAATGCTATCACATGTTTTGGCTTTGCTGCTTGGTTGGATAAAAACAATTCCCAGGGGAGCTACGAGTTGGTCCTGGAAGTCCCTCTGCACCTTGAACCATCCCTGTACAGCAAGAGTCAAGACTCTGCTTCTGCTCTGGACATTCTGAGAAACAAGAAACAGGATCAGATTCAGTGCTTCGAACTCCTGGGTGATTAGAATCTCCGTTCTCCCAGAGTCGTCCAAAGCGAGGCTCCCTTATCTCTCAGTCAGCCGGGGATGATTTATTACCCGGGATCCAAGCTCTGCCGAAGCACTCACGAGGCCATCTCTGCAGGGTCTGTGGCACAGCTCGCTCTGGTACACTGAGTGGAGATGAGGACATGAATAATTGTTTTGATAATATTTAGCAGGCGTGTGTGATGTCGCTTTGCAGCATCTGCTATTAACAACACAAACAAAAGGAGCCTTTACTCCGCTGTGTTACTCTGCTTTCAGGAAGATGTTATGTGCTGATCTGGAGCCTTTGAAGATACCAGAACTTCAATCCTTTTCTGAACATCTCAGGTCAAGTGGGAACACCAGTGTTTTTAAAGTAAGGCGGCTGGATAAATAAATTGTTGTGTTGTGGACCTGAAACTAACACAATATTGTAAATCAACTGTGTGTGTGTGTGTGTGTGTGTGTGTGTGTGTGTGCATGCATGCTCAGTCATGTCCAACTCTTTGGAACCCCATGGACTGAAGTCCGCCAGGTTCCTCCGTCCATGGAATTTTTCAGGCAACAATACTGGAGTGGGGTGCCATTTTCTCTTCCAGGGAGAAACTTCCCAACTCAGGGACTGAACCCTTGTTTCGTGTGTCTCCTTCATTGCAGGCAGATTTTTTACCCTCTGAGACAGCAGAAAAGCCCACTCAAATTCAGTTCTCTGTTTCCTTCTGGCTGATGAAAGCTGGAGTTGGTGTGTTTTTCTTCTGTTATTCTCAATCTTACCATACATCCCTTGACATAGCTGGGGCCTATCACTCCGGGTACATTAGGATATGTATACAGTTTTCATAACATGGGGCACTGAATTATTCTCTGTTACCCAAATATGAGCCCAGCTATTATCTCTCTCTTAGCACAATTTCATGAAAGTAGCTTGGAACATCAGCTGTTCTTATAGCAGTTCCAAAGATAATACAAAATAATAATGGTGGCTTAGATGCTAAAAGAAACTGCCTGCAATGTGGGAGACCCAGGTTCAATCCGTGGGTTGGGAAGATCCCTTAGAGTAGGAAATGGCAACCCACTCCGGCATGCTTGCCTGGAGAATTCCGTGGACAGAGCAGCCTGGCGGGCTATAGTCCATGGAATCATAAAGAGTTGAATGCAACTGAGAGACTAATACTTTCACAAAATAATAAGCCAGGTAGACACATAATCTAAACACTTACTATGTGCACAATCCATTCCAGGTACCACAGCAGATACTAATGGATACACATGTGGTTCTGTCCTAGACAGTCTAGGGCACAAATGATACTAACTGATCTGACTAATCATGAAGCTCTCCTAAAAAGCTATTTTATTTTTATCTTCATTTTATTTAAAGTCAGGGTAACGATAGGCTTCTCTAGCAGAGACTCTTGCAAAGAGTCCTACCTCTTAAGAGTAGAACAATCTGCTTCTTTCATGATGGCATTCCTAATGCTAGCAGAACAAGAGGTTAGGGAATCCTTGTCCCTCAGGGTCCACCGTAGAACCAGATCTTTTCCAAAACTTTGCTCCTCCAATCTGTGCCCTCCATGCCCTGGGACAGGGGTCAGCATACAGCTTTCCCTGTATGTTGCTTCGGTAAATAAGGTTTTATTGGAAAACAGTCGTTCGTTGCACATTGTCTGTGACTTCTTTCTTGTGGCAACAACAGAGCTGATTATTGACTGTAAAGAATACACATCCCGCAAAGTCTAAAATATTTACTCTCTGCCCCATTGCAGTAAAAGCTGGCTGACCCTTGCCCTTCACGGTGGAAGCCAGGCCACCGCCATATATGGGTTCAGTTGGCACAAACAGAAAGGGAGCCTGGGAAAGGCCCTCTCAATAAGGCCAGATGCAAGCATGGCACAAGTCCCTTTTGCTCATAGAGGCTCCAAGAGAACTTGGTCACTTGGCAAAGCCAACCTTGGAAGTCTGTCCATGCCTATCAGAAATATGAGGAGCATGGTTCTACCTTAGTTCATAAGCACGTCAGTCCTTTGCAACAGAATACATTCTGTCTATCAAATTTTCCCCTTTGATTTAATGTCTGTGTTTATTTTAAAGAAAAAATGTATCCATATGTTTCTGCATCGTTTATACCACTCATCAAAATGCTGTTTTTCAACAGCTGTTTGTCATTCACAACTCCTGATAGAAACTGAACAAGCAAGTTTGCTTTTGTGGTAGGAAGCTTGGAAGCACATGGGCATCTAAGCTCAGGAAGTCACCATGTACCTAGGTAGTCCCTAAAGAAAGTGGCTTTTGTACAGATTCTGAATGGAGTTGATTGCTATAGAGACCTTCTTTTGCTGACATCTGCCAAATCACATTAGTTAAGTCTATTGTCAGGTAATCATATTCAAGCCAAAGACACCTTGAATACACAAGGACTCATACATTGTATGAAATTAATGTTTATGAAATGACTTCACATTTGCTATAATGCATTTGGCCAGCATTATACTCCGTAGGGTAGCCAGCGGTTGTCAGCAACCTCTCAGGTCCCCTGTTCCCTAGCTTCCTGACCTCTCTTGGAAGAAGGATACCTTTAACCCCTTTTTCCTGCTTTGGGAGTTCAGAAATCCAGAGCACAACCAGTCAGCAGCATCTAGGAATCCCAATATTGAGAAAGCGATAGCAAAAAAGAGAAGGGGATCTTGGAGGTCAGGGTGAGGCAACATCAGTGCAGAGAGCCCATGTGTCATGACTCAGTTTCTCTTCCTAGTCCTTGAAAGGTGCAGCAGTAAAGAACCTACCTGCCAGTGCAGGAGAGGCCAGACACACAGATTTGATTCCTGAGTGGGGAAGTTCCCCTGGAGAAGGAAATAGCAACCCACTCCAGTATTCTTTCCTGGGAAATCCCATGGGCAGAGGAGCCTGGCGGGCTACAGTCCTTGGGGTCACAAAGGGTCAGACATCGACAGAGCATGAGAGGTGTCCTTGACAACTCCCTTGATTTTTACATTTATTTTTGTGAAAGTGTAGTGTTTATGTTTTTTTAATTACTGCTGTGTGGCAAAAAGATTCACACATACATACAAATATATTCTGTTTCTAATATTCTTTTCCACTATGGATTATCACAGAATATTGAATATAGTTCTTGGTGCTGTACAGTAAGACCTTGTTGTTTATCTATCCTATACATACTAGCTCTTAACGACCCCATGGACTACACCCTACCAGGCTCCTTCGTCCATGGGATTTTCTAGGCAAGAGTACTGGAGTGGGTTGCCATTTCCTTCTCCACATATACTAGCTTACACACGCTTACCCTAACCGCCTTGGTTTTTGTCTTACATGATTCTCCAGCCATTTATTGATNTACCAGGCTCCTTCGTCCATGGGATTTTCTAGGCAAGAGTACTGGAGTGGGTTGCCATTTCCTTCTCCACATATACTAGCTTACACACGCTTACCCTAACCGCCTTGGTTTTTGTCTTACATGATTCTCCAGCCATTTATTGATTCTGGGAGCTCCCCTCCAAATGTCTTTCTAATAAATGTCCTTTTGATTGAATTTGTTAAAGTCAATGTTGTCTAATTGAAATGGGCTGCTGTCATCCTCTTGAAGGTGAGGATATTAACAGTCAGAAATACTTGCTCACAATCTCAAAACTAGTAAATGGCAGAATTGAAGATAATTTCTTGTCTTTTCATTCTATATGCAGTGATATTTTTACATCTGATGAATACTCTTAGAGTCTCCTTTGTCTTCTAAGAAATGAAAGGACAGTTTCCAGCTCAACCAGGAGTCCCTCTTCACCTAAGAAGACCAGATTTGAGGACTCTCTGAAGCTTTCTGCTATAGTACAACCACACAGCTCCTTTTCAACTGTTCCCAAAACAATTCCCTTACATTTCTGTTAGAAAAGTTACATGGTGTTTATTTAAGGAGCTGCACAATTTTCTATGTAACTTACACAACAAACTATAAAAACAAAATAGAGGAAACCAAAATTGAAAAAGACACATGTTACCCCAGTGTTCCTTTTAGCACTATTTACAATACCTAGGATGTGGAAGCAACCTAGATGTCCACCAAGAGATGAACGGATAAAGAAGTTGTGGTATATATACACAATGGAATATTGCTCATCTATTGAAAGGAAACACATCTGAGTCAGTTCTAATGAGGTAGATGAACCTAGAGCCTGTTATACAGACTGAAGTAAGTCAGAAAGAGAAAGACAAATATTGTGTATTAATGCATGTATATGGAATCTAGAAAGATAGTGCTAACAATCCTACATGCAGGGCAGCAAAGGAGAAACGGATATAAAGAACAGACTTTTGGACACTGTGGGAAAGGGAGAGGATGGGGGTATTTGAGAGAATAGCATTGAAACATGTACATTACCATGTAAAACAGGTAGCCAGTGGGAGTTTGATGTTTGAAGCAGGGAACCTAAAATGGGTGCTCTGAGACCAGAGGGATGGGAAAGGGAGGGAGGTGGGAGGGAGAATCCAGAGGGAGGGGACTCATGATGTATACCTAGGGCCCATTCATGTTGATATATGGCAAAAGCGTCACGATACTATAAAGTAATTATCCTCCAATTAGAAAAATAAATAAATAATAAAAAGTAGAGTTCTTCATTAGAGGAAGAACAGTTTCTTCTTCTGATTTCTATATTTTCATTATTGTTCAGTCACTCAGTTCAGTTCAGTCACTCAGTCATGTCCGACTATTTGCAACCCCACGAATCGCAGCACACCAGGCCTCCCTGTCCATCACCAACTCCTGGAGTTCACTCAAATTCATGTCCATCAANGAAGAAATAAAAAAGAGTCAATATATAATGAATAATGCAATAAATGCACTAAAAAACACTCAGGAGGCAAAAAATAGTAGAATAACAGAGGCAGAAGATAGGATTAGTGAAGTAGAAGATAGAATGGTAGAAATAAATGAATCAGAAGAAAAAACAAAAATGAATTAAAAGAAATTAGGACAATCTCAGAGACCTCCAGGAGTGTTAAATGCCCCAAAATTCGAATCATAGGAGTCCCGGAAGAAGAAGACAAAAACAAACACCATGAGAAAATACTTGAGGAGATAATAGTTGAAAATTTCTCTAAAATGGGGAAGGAAATAATCACCTAAGTCCAAGAAACCCAGAGAGTCCCAAACAGGATAAATGCAAGGTGAAACACCCCAAGACACATATTAATCAAATTAACAAGGATCAAACACAAAGAACAAATATTAAAAGCAGCAGGGGAAAAACAACAAATAACACACAAGGGAATTCCCATCAGGATAACACCTGATCTTTCAATAGAAACTCTTCAGGCCAGGAGGGAATGCCAAGACATACTTAACGTGATGAAAGAAAATAACCTACAGCCCAGATTACTGTACCCAGCAAGGATCTCATTCAAATATGAAAGAAATCAAAAGCTTTACAGACAAGCAACAGCTGAGAAAATTCAGCACCACCAAATCAGCTCTCCACCAAATGCTAAAGCATGTTATCTAGACAGGAAACACAAAAAGGGTGTATAAACTCAAACCCAAAACAATGAAGTAAATGACAATGGGACCATACTTCTCAATAATTACTTTAAACTTAAATGGGTTGAATGCCCCAACCAAAAGACAAAGACTGGCAGAATGCATACAAAAACAAGACCCCTATATATGTTGTCTACAAGAGACCCATCTCAAAACAGGGGATACATACAGACTGAAAGTGAAGGGCTGGAAAAAGATATTCCATGCGAATAGAGACCAAAAGAAAGCAGGAGTAGCAATACCCATATCAGATAAAATAGACTTTAAAACAAAGGCTATGAAAAGAGACAAAGAAGGACACTACATAATGATCAAAGGATCAATCCAAGAAAAAGATAAAACAATTATAAATATATATGCACCAACCATAGGAGCACTGCAATATGTAAGACAAATGGTAACAACTATGAAAGGGGAAATTAACAACACAATAATAGTGGGANGAAAAACAACAAATAACACACAAGGGGATTTCCATAAGGATAACAGCTGATCTTTCAATAGAAACTCTTGAAGCCAAAAGGGAATGGCAGGACATACTTAATGTGATGAAAGAGAAAAACCTACAACCGAGATTACTGTACCCAGTAAGGATCTCATTCAAATATGAAGGAAAAATCGAAAGCTTTAGAGATAACCAAAAGCTCAGAGAATTCAGCACCACCAAATCAGCTCTTCAACAAATGCTAAAGGACCTTCTCTAGACAGGAAACACAGAAAAGGTTTATAAACTCGAACCCAAAACAACAAAGTAAATGACAATGGGATCATAGTTATCGGTAATTACCTTACATGTAAATAGGTTGAATGCTCCAACCAAAAGACAAACACTGGCTGAATGGATTCAAAAACAAAACCCCTATATATGCTGTCTACAAGAGACCCGCCTCAAACCTAGGGACACATACAGACTGAAAGTGAACAGCTGGAAAAAGATATTTCACACAAATGGAAACCAAAAGAAAGCAGGAATAGCAATGCTTATATCGGGTAAAATAGACTTTGAAATAAAGGCTGTGAAAAGAGACAAAGAAAGACACTACATAATGATCAAAGGATCAATCCAANTCTCTGGTGGAACAAGGGTGCTTTAATGATCTTTCTGTGAATATATACAGGCTGTTTGTTATACAAGGAATTTCTTTCAACAGTGACAAAGATCAGAAAACCAAATGTACAGCAATCGTAATCAAGGAAACAAGAAATTAGCAACGGTCATACTGTCAGAGACAATCCATATCTTAAGAAAGAGGGTCATGACTAAGCAGTTTTGTCGTAAGGAAAATGTTTACTGAAGGAAATCCACGCATGTGTCTCATCCCATGACCTCAGTCCTGAGAGCAGCATGCCGCTCCACTCGTTCCTGTTATCAGTAACTGATAAGGAACAGAGAGTTAATGAGAGACAGAAAATAGCACACAGGTATCCTCCTGTTAAACATTCCCTGACACTCCCTGGTGGCTTAGAGGTTAGAAACTGCTTGCCAATGCAGAAGACTTGGGTTCAATCCCTTGGTTGGGAAGATCACCTGGAAAAGGAAATAGCAACCCACTCCAGTATTCTCACTTGGAAAATCCCATGGATAGAGGAGCCTAGTGGGCTACAGTCCATGGAGTCACAAAAAGAGTTGGACACGACTTAGCAACTAAACAAAAACTGATAAAATAGATAACTAGTGACAACATATTGTATAGCTCAGGGAACTCTACTCAGTGCTCTCTGGTGACCTAAATGGGAAGGAAATCAAAAAAAGAGGAGTTACATTTATATGTACAGCTGATTCACTTTGTTAAAAAGCAGAAACTAACACAACATTGCAAAGTAATTTTTATCCTCTAATTAAAATTTTTAATTAAAAATAAAGTAATTTTAAAAGTAAAAAATTTAAAGAAGTAATGTGAATCATTGTCCTGATTTTTAGGTGTTGCCATTGCTATTTAGTCACTAAGTCAGATCTGACTCATTGCGATCCCCATAGACTGTAGCCCAGGGCTTCCCAGGTGGTGCTTGTGGTAAAGAACCCACTTGCCAGTGCAGGAGACATAAGAGACATGGGTTCAATCCCTAGGTTGGGAAGATCCCCTGAAGGAGTACATGGCAATCCACTCCAGTATTCTTGCCTGGAGAATCCCAGGGACAGAGAAGCCTGGCAGTTTATAGTCCAAAGGATCGAAAAGACACATACATGACTGAAACAACTTAGTAGGCACCCATGGGCTGTGGCCCGTCAGGCTCTTCTGTTCATGGAATTTCCCAGGCAAGAATACTTAAGTGAGTTGCCATTTTATTCTCTACGGGATCTTCCTGATCAGAGATCAAACCGAGTCTCCTGCATTGGCAGGTAAATTCTTTATCACTGGGTCACCAGATTTTCAGGCACTTATAAATAATTGAGAAAAAAAAAAAAAAAAGACACACTTGTGATATGGATAAATTACAAAACCCAGGCACTTTTTGAATGAGTTATTTAAAAAATAAGGTATTTAGGAAGTTCAGAAAAACAGCAAGAAGGGGAAATACAAAACCTGACCTGGAACTTCTTAAAATTTTGTTTCANAAAAAAAAAAGACACACTTGTGATATGGATAAATTACAAAACCCAGGCACTTTTTGAATGAGTTATTTAAAAAATAAGGTATTTAGGAAGTTCAGAAAAACAGCAAGAAGGGGAAATACAAAACCTGACCTGGAACTTCTTAAAATTTTGTTTCAAAAAACTACTGAACTTATGCAAAAGTAGAAGATACAGTAAACCCCCTGGGAATCCATCCACTGGTGACTTAGCTCCAACAATTATCAATATTGTTCCCTGTTATTTCCCTATTGTTAATCCCTCTTTGAAATGGACATTGAAGGATGAGCAGCTTTTAAAAGCAGCCCTGCCCAGCCCCATGTAATAGGACATCTTGGCATTTCTCAGACACGGACTTACCTATTGAAACTTCCCTTGCTCGTTTTGCTTCAGATCTTCTGGCCTCCTCCCTCCAGATATAACACATCAAATTACATGTACGCCTCAAGGCCTTTGCAAAC
>SJYV01006575.1:0-13380 GCA_006410875.1 Neotragus pygmaeus
AGCTTGGGAGGAAAGCAGAGGTGCACGTCTCCACTCAAGACGAATCCTGATTTTCCGGGGGAGCCTCTAGAGGAACACCAGTGTCCACGTCTGCAGTGGAGAGGAATCCTCAGGTGCCAGACGAGGGCTTAGAAGCAGGCCTTGACTGCCTAGAAATCTCCAGAGGCCCCTGGTGACTCGTGTGGGGCCTGGGCTTTCTGGAGGGCACAGGAATGGGTCCCTGGGGTTCCCATGGTAAGTTGAGAGAAACCTGCCACAAGTCGAGAAAAACCAGAAGGATCTCCCTTCCAGGCGAAATGAGACGATTGTCCTCTGCGGCACCACACGGGAAGTCACCCCATCCCTCATGAACCTCGACGGGTTCCTTCACACACTTGCAGGGACTCAAGAATATCCCGACATACAGGTCTCCACGCGAGAGGAACACCAAGGGTCCCGTCACAACTCAAGAGGACACCCATGTCCCCCTGCTTAGCTTGAGATCAGGCTTCCTTTCCCTGGTTTGACGGGGAAGGATTCCCGACGGTCCTGTTGAATGTCAAGAGGAGGCGCTTGCCACAGAATGTCCAGAGGAACTCTGGGGGTCCTGCCACATGACTCACGATACNGACACCCATGTCCCCCTGCTTAGCTTGAGATCAGGCTTCCTTTCCCTGGTTTGACGGGGAAGGATTCCCGACGGTCCTGTTGAATGTCAAGAGGAGGCGCTTGCCACAGAATGTCCAGAGGAACTCTGGGGGTCCTGCCACATGACTCACGATACCCCCAGATATCTCTATCAAATCCAGAGGAACCTGGTGGACCTGAAACGCCTCGACTGTCACCCCGAAGATTGGTTCCCACCACGGTGGCACGTGTTTCAACCCTGTGGGAAAGCCTCGAGGGGAATCCCCAGACCTCTGTGTCACCTCGACGGGAAGACTGACCCTGCGGCTACAGCTCGGGAGAAAGCTGACATGCACGTCTCCACAGGAGAAAATACCTCACTCCCCTTTGGAGCCTCCAGAGGAACACCAAGATCCACATCTGCAGTGGAGAGGAATCCTCAGGTGCCAGACGAGGACTTAGGAGCCGGAACCAACTGGAAACGAATCCCCAGAGGCCCCTGGNCAGGAGAAAATACCTCACTCCCCTTTGGAGCCTCCAGAGGAACACCAAGATCCACATCTGCAGTGGAGAGGAATCCTCAGGTGCCAGACGAGGACTTAGGAGCCGGAACCAACTGGAAACGAATCCCCAGAGGCCCCTGGCAACTCGCGTGGGGCCTGGCCTTTCTGGAGAGCACAAGAGCAGGTCCCTGGTTTCCCCGTCGGAAGTCGAGAGGAACCTGCCGTAACTAGAGAAGAGCCAGGAGGATCTCCCCTCCAGGCGAGATGAGGCCTTTTTCCTCTGCAGAACCTCACGGGAAGTCACCCCATCCCTCATGAACCTCGACGGGTTCCTTCACACCCTTGCAGCGACTCAAGAATATCCGATATTCAGGTCTCCACGCGAGAGGAACACCGAGGGTCCCACCACAACACAAGAGGACCCCTTTGTCCCCCCGCTCAGCTCAAGATCAGGCTTCCTTTCCTGGCTTCGTTGGGGAAGGATTCCCAATGATCCCGTTCATGTCAAGAGGATTCGCTCTCCACATGAGTGTCAAGAGGAACTCCGGGGGTTGAGCCACGTGTTCCATGAGAACCCCAGATGTCCCTGTCCACTCCATTGGAACCTGGCGGCCCTGAACTGCCTCAACCGTCACCCCGAAGATTGGCTCACACCACGGTGGCACGTGTTTCCACCCTGTGGACAGCCTCAAGGGGAAGCCCCAGACCCATGTCACTTCAACGGGAAGACTGATCCTGCACCTACAGCTCGGGCGGAAAGCGGAGGTGCATGTCTCCATGTGAGAAGAGATCTGACTACCCTGGTGAGCTTCTACAGGAACCCCAATGTCCACGTCTGCAGTGGAGAGGAATCCTCAGGTGCCAGAAGAGGACTTCGGAGATGGAACCGACTGCCACGGAATCCCCAGAGGACCCTGGCAACTCGCGTGGTTCCAGGCTTTAACGGGGGGCACAGGATCAGGTCCCTGGTGTCCCCGTCTTAAGTTGAGAGGAACCTGCCGCAAATCGAGAAAAACCAGGAGGATCTCCCCTCCAGGCCAGATGAGGTCCATTTACTCTGCGGCACCTCTTGGGAAGTCACCCCATCACTCATGAACTTCGACGGGTTCTTTCACACCCTTGCAGCAACTCAAGAATATCCCAACATACAGGTCTAGACGCGAGCAGAACACTGAGAGTCCCACCACAACTCTAGAGTAACCCCGTGTCCCCCAGCTCAGCTCGAGATCAGCCTTCCTTTCCCAGATTCTTCGGGGAAGGATCCCCAACCGTCCAGTCGCAGGTCAAGAGTAGGTGCTTGCCACAGGAGTTTCCAGAGGAACTCCGGGGGTGGCACCACCTGTTCCACGATACGCCCAGATGTCTCTGTCCATACCAGAAGGACCTGATGGCCTGCACCGCCTCGAATGTCATCCCGAGGATTGGCTCCCACCACAGTAGCACGTGTTTCAACCCTGTGGGAAAGCCTCGAGGGGAAGCCTCATTCCCCTTTGTCACTTGGACGTGAAGACTGACCCTGTGGCTACAGCTCTGGAGGAAAGCGGACATGCACGTCTCCACAGGAGAAGAGAGTTGCCACCCCTGGGGAGCCTCTAGAAAATCCCCATGGTCCAAGTAAGCGGTGGAAGGAATCCTCAGCCTCCAGAGAAGGACGTTGGAGCAGGCCAGGACTGCCAAGTAATCCCCACATGCCCCTGGCAACTCGCGTGAAGCCTGGACTTTCCGAAGGGCACAGGGGTGGGTCCCTGGGGTTCCTGTCATAAATTGAGTGGAATCTGCCACAACTCGAGAAAAAAACAGGAGGATTTCCCCTCCAGGCGGGATCAGGCCCTTTACTCCTTGACACCTCACGGGAAGTCAACCCATCCCTCATGAACCTCGACGGGTTCCTTCACACCCTTGCAGTGACTCAAGAATATTCCGACATACAGGTCTCCATGCAAGAGGAACACCAAGGGTCCCGCCACAACTCAACGGGAGCCCCGTGTCCCGTAGCTCTGCTCGACACCAGGGTACCTTTCCCTGATTCGTCAGGGAAGGATTCCCGCATGTACCGTCACATCTCACGAGGAGGCGCTCTCCACATGAGTGTCCAGAGGAACTCCGGGGGTTGAGCCACCTGTTCCACGAGACCCTCAGATGTCTCAGCCCACTCCCTCGGAACCTGGCGGCCCTGAGCCGCCTCGACTGTCACCCCGAAGATTGGCTCACACCATAGTGGCAAGTTCCACCCTGTGGACAGCCTCAAGGGGAAGACCCAGACCAATGTGTCACATCGACGGGAAGACTGGCCCTGCAGCTACAGCTCGGGAAGACAGCGGAGGTGCACGTTTCCACTCGAGAAGAGATCAGACTCCCCTGCGGAGCTTCCACAGGAACCCCAAGGTCCACGTCTGCAGTGGAGAGGAATCCTCAGATGCCAGACGAGGACTTAGGATACAGAACAGACTGTCAAGTTATCCTCAGAGGCCACTGGCAACTCGCGTGGGGCCTGGCCTTTCCGGAGGGCAAAGGAGCAGGTCCCTGGGGTGCCCGTTGTAAGTTCAGAGGAACCTGCCGCAACTCTACAAAAACCAGGAGAATATCCGCTCCAGGCAAAATGAGGCCCTTTTCCTCTGCGGCAACACACGGGAGGTCACACCATCCTTCATGAACCTCGACGGGTTTCTTCACAAACTTGCAGCGACTCAAGAATATCCAGACATACAGATCTCCATGCGAGAGCAACACTGAGTGTCCCGCCACAACTCAACAGGAGCCCCGTGTCCCCAAGCTCAGCTCGAGATCAGGCTTCCTTTCGCTGCTTCATTGGGGAAGGATTCCCACCGTCCTGTCACATGTCAAGAGGAGGCGCTTGCCACAAGATTTTCCAGAGAACTCCGTAGGTGGAGCCACCTGTTCCACGAGACCCCCAGATGTCTCTGTCCACTCCATCTGAACCTGGCCTCCCTGAGCCGCCTCAACAGTCACACCAAAGATTGCTTCACACCATGGTGGCACGTGTTTCCACCTTGTGAGAAAGCCTCGAGGGGAAGCCCCAGACCCCTGTGTCATCTCAACGGGAAGACTGACCCTGCAGCTTGAGCTGAGGAGGAAAACGGAGGTGCACATCTCCACTCGAGGAGAGACCTGACTCCCCTGAGGAGCCTCCAGAGGAACCCCACGGTACACGTCCGCATTGGAGAGGAATCCTCAGGTGACAGACGAGGACTGAGGAGCTGGAATCGACTGCCACAGAATCCCCAGAGGCCCTTGGCAACTCACCTGAAGCCTGGCCTTTCCAGAGTGCACAGGAGGAGGTCCCTGGGGTCCCCATCATAAGTCGAAAGGAAGCTGCTGCAACTTGAGAAAAACCAGGAGAGAGATGAGGCCCTTTTCCTCTGCAGCACCACGCAGGAAGTCACCCCATCCCTCGTGAACCTCGACGGGTTCTTTCACACCTTGCAGGGTATCAAGAATATCCTGACATATATGTCTCCACGCGAGAGGAACACTGAGGGTCCCACCACAGCTCAACAGGAGCCCCGTGTCCCCCTGCTCCAATCGAGACCAGGGTTACTTTCCCTGATTCATTGGGGAAGGTTTCCCGTGTGTACCGTTCCATACCAAGAGGAGGGGCTCTCCACATGCATATCCAGAGGAACTTCGGTTGTTGAGCCACCTGTTCCATGAGACCCCCAAATGTCTCTGTCCACTCCATCGGAACCTGGCGGCCCTGAGCCACCTCGACAGTCACCATGAAGATTGGCTCACACCCCGGTGACACATGTTTCCACCCTGTGGTACAGCCTCTTTGTGAAGCCCCAGATCCTTGTGTCAACTCGACGGGAAGACTGACCATGCGGCTACAGCTCGGGAGGAAAGCGGACTTGCACATCTCTGCAGGAGACAAGACCTGACTCCCCTGGGGAGCCTGCAAAGAAACCTCACGATCCAAGTAAGCAGTGGAGGGAATCGTCAGGCTCCAGAGGAGGAATTTGGAGCAGGCCACGACTGCCAAGTAATCCCCAGGGGCCCCTGGCAACTCGCGTGGGTCCTGGCCTTTCCAAAGTGCACAGGAGCAAGTCCCTGGGTTCCCTGTCATAAGTCAACAGGAACCTGCCGCAACTCGAGAAAAACCAGGAGGATCTCCCCTCCAGGCGAGATGAGGACCTTTTACTCTGTGGCACCTCGTGGGAAGTCACCCCATCCCTCGTGAACCACGACGGGTTCCTTCACACTCTTGCAGCGACTCAAGAATATCCAGAAATACAGGTCTCGACATGAGAGGAACACCGAGGGTCCCGCCACATCTCAAGAGGACACCCGTGTCCCCCTGCTCAGTTCGAGATCACGCTTCCTTTCCCGGCTTTTTTGGGGAAGGATCCCCAACGGTCCCATCGCATGTCAAAAGGGGGCGCTTGCCACAGGAGATTCCAGAGGAACTCCATGGGTGGTGCTACCTGTTCCATGCTACCCAAAGATGTCTCTGTCCATGCCAGGGGAACCTGGTGGCCCTGCACCGCCTCGAATGTCATCCTGAGGATTGTCTCCCACCACGTTGGCACATGTTTCAACCCTGTGGGAAAGCCTCGAGGGGAAGCCCCAGACCCCTGTGTCACCTCGACGTGAAGACTGACCCTGTGGCTACAGGTCAGGAGGAAAGCAGACATGCACGTCTCCACAGGAGAAGAGACTTGCCACCACTGGGGAGCCTCAAGAGAAACCCCACAGTCCAAGTAAGCAGTGGAAGGAATCCTCAGCCTCCAGAGAACGTCTCTGGAGCAGGCCAGGACTGCCAAGGAATACCCAGAAGCCCCTGAAAACTCGCGTGAATCCTGGACTTTCCGGAGGGCACAGGGGCAGGTCCCAGGTGTTCCCGTCCTAAGTTGAGAGGAACCTGCCACAACTCGAGAAAAACCAGGAGGATCTCCCATCCAGGCGGGATCAGGCCCTTTACTCCTTCGCACCTTGCGGGAAGTCACCCCATCCCTCGTGAACCTCGACGGATTCCTTCACAACCTTGCAGTGACTCAAGAATATCCCAACATACAGGTCTCCACGTGAGAGGAACACTGAGGGTCCCGCCACAACTCAACAGGAACCCCGTGTCCCCCTGCTTTGCTCGAGACCAGAGTTCCTTCCCTGATTCGTCGGGGAAGGTTTCCCATGTGTACCGTCACATCTCAAGAGGAGGCGCTCTCCACATGAGTGTCCAGAGGCACTCCAGGTGTTGAATCACCTGTTCCACGAGACCCCCAGATGTCTCTGTCCACTCCACTGGAACCTGGCGGACCGGAGCCGACTCGAAAGTCACCCCGAGGTTTGGCTCACTCCACGACAGCACGTGTTTCCACCCTGTGGGACAGCCTCAAAGGGAAGACCCAGACCCATGTGTCACCTCGACGGGAAGCCTGACCTTGAAGCTACAGCTTGGGAGGAAAGGGTAGGTGCAAGTCTCTACAGCAGACGAGAGCTGACTCCACGGGGGAGCCTCCAGAGGAACTCCAAGATCCACGTCTGCAGTGAAGAGGAATCCGCAGGTGCCAGATGAGGACTTAGGAGCTGGAATCGACCGCCAAGGAATCCTCAGAGGCCCCTGGCAACTCGCTTGGTGCCTGGCCTTTCTGGAGGGCACACAGACAAGTCCATGGTTTCCCCATCGGATGTCGAGAGGAACCTGCTGCAACTTGAGAAGAGCCAGGAGGATCTCCCCTCCAGGCAAGAGGAGGCCCTTTTCCTCTGCGTCTCCTCACGGGAAGTCTCCCCATCCCTCATGAACCTCGACAGATTCCTTCACACCCTTGCTGCGACTCAAGAAGATTCTGACATACAGGTCTCCATACGAGAGGAACACTGAGTGTCCCACCACAACTCAAGAGGACCCCTTTGTCCTGCTCAGCTCAAGATCAGGCTTCCTTTCCAGGCTTCATCGGGGAAGGATTCCCAGTGGTCACGTTGCATGTCAAGAGGAGGTGCTCTCCACATTAGTGTCAAGTGGAACTCCGGGGGTTGAGCCACCTGTTCCACGAGACCCCCAGATATCTCTGTCCACTCCATCGGAACCTGGAGGCCCTGAGCCGCCTCGACCGTCACACCGAAGATTGGCTCACACCACGGTGGCACGTGTATCCACCCTGTGGACAGCTTCGAGGGGAAGCCCCAGACCCATGTGTAACCTTGACGGGAAGACTGACCCTGCAGCTACAGCTCGGGAGGAAAGCAGAGGTGCACGTCTCCACTCGAGAAGAGATCTGACTCTCCTGGTGAGTTTCCAGAGGAACCCCAATGTCCACGTCTGCAGTGGAGAGGAATCCTTAGGTGCCATATGAGGACCTAGGAGCCAGAACCGATTGCCAAGAAATCCCCAGAGGACCCTGGCAACTCGCGTGGGGCCTGGCCTTTCTGGAGGGCACAGGATCAGGTCCTTGGGGTCCACGTCTTAAGTTGAAAGGAACATGCCGCAAATCAAGCCAAACCAGGAGGATTTCCCCTCCAGACGGGATCAGGCCCTTTACTCCTTGGCACCTCACGGAATGTCACCCCATCCCTCATGAACCTCGACAGGTTCCTTCACACCCTTGCAGCGACTCAAGAATATCCCAACATACAGGTCTCCACGCGAGAGGAACACGGAGGGTTCCCCACAACTCAACAGGAACCCCGTGACCTGTAGCTCCTCTCGAGACCAGGGGTCCTTTCCCTGATTCATCGGGGAAGGATTCCCGTGTGTACTGTCACATCTCAAGAGGAGGTGCTCTCACATGAGTGTCCAGAGGAACTCCGGGGGTTGAGCCACCTGTTCCACGAGACCCCAAGATAACTCTGTACTCTCCATCGGAACCTTGTGGCCCTGAGCTGCCTCGACCGTCACCCCGAAGTTTGGCTCACACCACGGTGGCATATGTTTCCACCCTGTGGACAGCCTCGAGGGGAAGCCCCAGACCAATGTGTCACATCGACGGGAAGACTGACCCTGCAGCTACAACTCGGGAAGAAAGCGGAGGTGCATGTTTCCACTCGATAAGAGATCACACTCCCCTGGGAAGCCTCCACAGGAACCCCAAGGTCCACGTCTGCAGTGGAGAGGAATCCTCAGATGCCAGACGAGGACTTAGGATATGGAACAGACTGTCAAGGTATCCCCAGAGACCCCTGGCAACTCACATGGGGCTTGGCCTTTCCAGAGGGCACAGGAGCAGATCCCTGGGGTCCCCATCGAAAGTTGAGAGGAACCTGCCGCAACTCGACAAAAACCAGGAGAATATCCGCTCCAGGCGAAATGAGGCCCTTTTCCTCTGTGGCACCTCATGGGAGGTCATACCATCCCTCATGAACTTCGACAGGTTCCTTCACAAATTTACAGCGACTCTAGAAAAATCCAGACATACAGATCTCCATGCGAGAGCAACACCGAGTGTCCCGTCACAACTCAACAGGAGCCCCGTGTCCCCCTGCTCTGCTCGAGACCAGGTTCCTTTCACTGATTCGTCGGGGAAGGATTCCCGCGTTTACCGTCACATCTCAAGACGCAGCGCTCTCCACATGAATGTCCAGAGGAACTCCGGGTGTTGAGCCACCTGTTCAACGAGACACCCAGATGTCTCTGTCCACTCCATCGGAACCTGGCAGCCCTGAGCCGGCTCGAGAGTCACCCCAAAGATTGGCTCACACCACGATGGCACGTGTTTCAACGCTGTAGGAAAGCCTCGAGGGGAATCCCCAGAACCCTGTTTCACCTCGACGTGAAGAGTGACCCTGTGGCTACAGCTTGGGAGGAAACCGGACGTGCATGTCTCCACAGGAGACGAGACCTGACTCCCCTGGGGAGCCTCCAGAGAGACTCCACGGTCCAAATAAGCAGTGAAGGGAATCCTCAGGCTCCAGAGAAGGACTTTGGAGCAGGCCACGACTTCCAAGGAATCTCCAGAGGCCCCTGGCAACTCCCGGGAATCCTTCCCCGACAAATCAGGGCACAGGGTCCCTGGGGCCCTGTCACAAGTGGAGAGGAAGCTACCACAACTCCAGAAAAATCAGGAGGATCTCTACTCCAGGCTAGATGAGGCCCTTTTTCTCTGCGTCACCTGGTGGGAAGTCACCCCATCCCTTGTGAACCTCGACGAGTTCCTTCACACTCTTGCAGCTACTCAAGAATATCCCGACATACAGGTCTCCACGCGAGAGGAACACCAAGGGTCCTGCCACAGCACAACAGGGGCCTCGTGTCCCCCTGCTCCACTGGAGACCAGGTTTCCTTTCCCTGATTCGTCAGGGAAGGATTCCCGCGTGTACCGTCACATCTCAAGAGGAGGCACTCTCCACATGAGTGTCCAGAGGAACTCCGGGTTTTGAGCCACCTTTCCCCGAGATCCTCAGATGTCTCTGTCCACTCCATCGGAAACTGGCGGCCCTGAACAGCCTCGACAGTCACCCCGAAGATAGGCTCATACCACGGGGGCACGTGTTTCCACCCTGTGCGACAGCCTGGAGGGGAAGACCCAGACCCCTGTGTCACCTAGACGGGAAGCCTGACACTGCAGCTACAGCTCGGGAGGAAAGGGGAGGTGCACCTCTCCACTCGAGACGAGACCTGACTTCCCTGGGAGCCTCCAGACGAACCGCAAGATCCACGTCTGCCGTGAAGAGGAATCCTCAGGTTCCAGACGAGGACTTGGGAGCCGGAAGCTACTGCAAGGAATCCCCATAGGCCCCTGGCAACTCGCATGGTGCCTGGCCTTTCCAGAAGGCACAGGAGCAGGTCCCTGGGGTCCCAAGCCTAAGTTGAGAGGAACCTGCTGCAACTCGAGAAAAACCAGGAGGATCTCCCCTCCAGGCGAAATGAAACACTTTTCCTCTGCAGCACCTCACGGGAAGTCACCCCATCCCTCATGAACCTCGACAGGTTCCTTTACACCCTTGCAGCGACTCAAGAATATCTCGACATACAGGTCTTCACGCGAGAGGAACGCCACAACTGAAGTGGTGCCCCGTGTCCCCCTGCTCCACTCGAGATCAGTATTCCTTTCCCTGATAACTTGGCAAAAGATTCCCATGGGTACTATCGCATCTCAAAAGGAGGCACACTTCACATGAGTGTCCAGAGGAACTCCAGGTGTTGAGCCACCTGTTCCACCAAAATGGCAGATGTTTCTGTCCACTCCATCAGAACCTGGCAGCCCTGAGCCGCCTCGACAGTCACCGGGAAGATTGGCTCACACCAAGGTGGCACGTGTTTCCACCCTGTGGGACAGACTCTAGGGGAAGCTCCAGACCCCTGTGTCACCTCGACGGAAAGCTTGACTCTCCAGCTAAGCTCGGTAGGAAAGCAGAGGTGCACATCTCCACTGGAGACGAGAACTGACTCCCCTGAGCGTCCTCCAGAGGAAACCCAAGGTCCACGTCTGCAGTGAAGAGGAATCCTCATGTGCCAGACGAGGACTTAGGAGCCAGAACCGACTGCCAAGGAATCCCCAGATGCCCTGGCAACTCGCGGGGGGGGGGACTGGCCTTTCCAGAGGGCACAGGAGCAGGTCCCTGGCGTCCCTGTCAAGAGGAACCTGCCGCAACACGAAAAAACCAGGAGGATCTCCCCTCCAGGCGAGATGAGGCTGCTTTCCTCTGTGGCACCTCACGGGAAGTAACCCCATCCCTCAAAAACCTCGACGGGTGCCTTCACAGCCTTGCAGCGACTCAAGAATATTGCGACATACAGGTCTCCTCGAGAGAGGAACACAGAGGTTCCCGCCACAACTCAAGAGGAGCCCCGTGTCTCCCTGCTCACCTCGAGATCAGGCTTCCTTTCCTGGTTTCATCGGGGAAGGATTCCCAAGGGTCCCATCACATGTCAAGAAGAGGTGCTTGCCATAGGAGTTTCCAGAGGAATTCTGGTGGTGGCGCCGCCTGTTCCACGATACCCCCAGATGTCTCTGTCCATGCCAGGGGAATCTGTTGGCCCTGCACCGCCTCGACTGTCATCCTGAGGACTGGCTCCCACCACGATGGGGTGTGTTTCAACCCTGTGGGAAACCTTCGAGGGGAAGCCCTAGACCCCTGTGTCACCTCGATGTGAAGACTTACCCTGTGGCTACAGCTCGGGAGGAAATCGGACAAGCATGTCTCCACTGGAGATGAGACCTGACTCTCCTGGGGAGCCTCCAGAGAAACCCCACGGTCCAAGTAAACAGTGGAGGGAATACTCAGGCTCAAGAGGAGGACTGTGGAGCAGACCACGATAGCCAAGGAATCCCCAGAGGCCCCTGAAAACTCGCATGAAACCTGGCCTTTCCGGAGGGCCCAGGAGCTGGTCCCTGTGGTCCCCATCTTAAGTCGAGAGGAACCTGCCACAACTCGTTAGAAACCATTAGGATCTTCACTCCAGGCGAGATGAGGCCCTTTTCCTCTGCGGCACCACGTGGGAAGTCACCCCATCCCTCGTGAACCTTGACGGTTTCCTTCACACCCTTGCAGTGACTCAAGAATATCCCGACATACAGGTCTCCACGCGAGATGAACACCGAGGGTCCCACCACAACTCAAGAGAACATCCGTGTCCCCCTGCTCAGCTCGAGATGGGGCTTCCTTCGGGTATTCTTGAGTTGCTGCAAGGGAATGAAGGAACCCGTCGACATTCATGAGGGATTGGGTGACTTCCCGTGAGTTGCCACAGAGGAAAATGGCCTCATATCGCGTGGAGGTGAGATCCTCCTGGTTTTTCTCGAGTTGCAGCAGGTTCCTCTCCACTTTTGACAGGGAGCCCAGGGACCTGCTCCTGTGCCCTTCGGAAAGGTTAGGCCCCATGCGAGTTGACAGGGGCCTCTGGGGATCCCTTGGCAGTTGGTTCCAGCTCCCAATTTCCCGATCTGAAACCTGAGGATTCCTCTCCATGGCGTGCGTGGACATTGGGGTTCCTCTGGAGACTCCCCAGGGGAGTCAGCCCTCATCTCCAGTGGATACATGCACGTCCACTTTCGTCCCGATTTGTAGCTGCAGGGTCAGGCTTCCCGCCCGTCGAGGTGACACAGGGGTCTGGGGCTTCCCCTCGAGCCTATCCCACAGAGTGGAAACACGTGCCACCGAGGTGTGAGCCAATCTTCAGGGTGATTCTCGAGGCGGCTCAGGGCCGCCAGGCACCGATGGAGTGGACAGAGACATCTAGGGTTCTCGTGGAACCGGTGGCTCAACCCCCACAGTTCCTCTGGACACTCATGTGGAGAGCGCCTCTTCTTGATATGCGTCGGTACACGCGGGAATTGTTACCTGATGAATCAGGGAAAGGAACCCTGGTCTCGAGCGGAGCAGGGGGACATGGGGATCCTGTTGAGTTGTGGTGGGATCCTCGGTGTTCCTCTCGCATGGAGACATGTATGTCAGGATATTCTTGAGTCGCTGCAAGGGTGTGAAGGAATCCGTCGAGGTTCACAAAGGATGGGGTGACTTCCCGCGAGGTGCTGCAGAGGAAAAGGGCCTCATCTCGCCTGGAGTGAAGATCCCCCTGGTTTTCCTCACGTTTCGGAAGGTTCCTCTCGACTTACGATGGGGACCCCATGGACTCACCCCTGTGCCCTCTGGAAAGGCCAGGCTTCACGCGAGATGCCAGGGGCCTCTGGGGATTCCTTGGCAGTCGTGGCCTGCTCCAAAGTCCTCCTCTCGAGCCTGAGGATACCCTTCACTGTTTTCTTGGACCGTGGGGTTTCTCTGGAGGTTCCCCAGGGGAGTTAGGTCTTGTCTCCTGCGNGCGAGATGCCAGGGGCCTCTGGGGATTCCTTGGCAGTCGTGGCCTGCTCCAAAGTCCTCCTCTCGAGCCTGAGGATACCCTTCACTGTTTTCTTGGACCGTGGGGTTTCTCTGGAGGTTCCCCAGGGGAGTTAGGTCTTGTCTCCTGCGGAGACATGCTTGTCCACTTTCTTCCCGAGCTGTAGCCACAGGGTCATTCTTCATGTCGAGGTGACTCAGGGGTCTGGGGCTTCCCCTTGAGGTTTTCCCACAGGGTTGAAACACGTGCCAACGTGGTAAGAGCCAATATTGGGGATGAGAGTCGAGGTGGTGCAGGGCCACCAAATTCCCCTGACATGGACAGAGAAATCTGGGGGTATCGTGGAACAGATGGCGCCACCCCAGAATCCTCTGGAAACTCCTGTGACAAGCGCCTCCACTTGACCTGCGACGGGACCGTTGGGACACTTCCCTGATGAAGCTGGGAAAGGAAGCCTGATCTCGAGCTGAGGAGGGGGACACGGATGTCCTCTTGAGTTGTGGCGGGAACCTCGGTGTTCCTCTCACCTGGAAACGTGTA
>SJYV01006576.1:0-11314 GCA_006410875.1 Neotragus pygmaeus
GGAGAGTGTTTTGCCTATGTTCTCCTCTAGGAGTTTTATAGTTTCTGGTCTTATGTGTAGATCTTTAATACATTTTGAGTTTATTTTTGTGTGGTGTTAGAAAGTGATCTTGTTTCATTCTTTTACAAGTGGTTGACCAGTTTTCCCAGCTCCACTTGTTAAAGATATTGTCTTTACTCCATTGTATATTCTTGCCTCCTTTGTCGAATGACTGCTAGAGGAGGATGGAGAAAAAGCTAAACAATGGTATTGGAATATAAAGCATCAAATTACTCTTGTGCATTTCTTGTGCATGTTAATTTACCAAGTAAAAATTTAGTTAATAATTCCAGATTTGGATCTAATAAAAGGCTATCTCTATACATGATCAGATCAAATATATTATTTATTCTTGCTTCTTTCAGACAACTAGTCAAAAAAAGTTATTTGTCTGCTATGATTGCTGTTTGCTAGAATCAGCTGTCATGGATTATGTTAGGCATGTCAGAGGCCTTGTGAGAATCAGCTGTCAGGCATGAAATAGAATTGTACAGTTGCTATGGGTCAAAGAAGAGAGTGTTTTTGCTCTTGGAATTTTGACATTGTGTCAAGGGTTGTATAACTAGTTATCTTTAACAAAGTGAGGTTCCCAGAAAGTCTCACAAAAAATTCTAAAGCACTGAAATATCTCTTGATTATGAAATACTCATATTATGAGTCTAATATTCCTTATGGTAATTAGGAGATACTAAGTAAACATTTTTCATGCTAAATCCTGATCCTAAGATTTTTATGGAGGCTTTTAGAGGGACTCATACTTGAAACTATGAATTGGACTTTCTTGAAATTATTACGTATTCTAAGTAGATGCTACTAAGTTGATTATGTTGAATTTTTTAACTGTTAATATTAAAAACTATAGAAGAAGTTCAGTAAATTCTTTTGGATTTAATGCTCAGTTAAGAATCCAGAAAAAGTGAAAGTGAAAGTCACTCAGTCATGTTCGACTCTTTGCTACCCCATAGACTATACAGTCCATGGAATTATCCAGGCCAGAATACTGGAGTGGGTAGCCTTTCCCTTCTCCTTCTTCTACTGCTATATAATTTGGCAGTATTTTTATGAAGATAGTATCAGTAAGTGAAAAGTTCAATGTACATCAGTAGAGTGATATGACTACTTTTAAAAGGTTGCAAAAGGAGCCATTTTAAGAGAAATGTACAAGAGATAGAAATTGGTCTTTGGACTCTATATTTGGAAACTGAATATAGAGGAATGTTTTCTCTGGAGTATTCAAAAGACATTGACCACAGAGTTTCAGGAAATGTGAGAACAAGTGACTGAGATAGAGAAGGGTCTAGCATTACATCATATAAGGAATGATTGACAAAGCCATAGGTTTCAATCAGAGAAAATGGAGAAAGGTTAGGGAAAATAAGCAAGGCCTTTAAATATTTGAAGAGCTGTTATACATCTGAGGGTGTATATTTATACTCTATGACTCCAAGGAGGAGAAAGTGAGAAAGACTCATGTAGTTTTTAAACTGTGGGAGAAGGCAAATTGCAGATTGTTCAGACAAGTAACACTGAAGACTGTGTATCGAGAACTAAAAAATCCATGTTAGCAGATGGATTTGGACCACTTGGTAAAGACAATATGATACAAGGGCCAAGACAGACAAAACAGAGTGTTGAAATGTAATTTTCTTTTTTAATTAGAATTGTAGAAGTTCATAAAAGTTACAGAGACATCAGACAGAAAAAAGCCTAATTAAAACTACTTTGAGTCCTATCATTTAGATAATGACTATTAACAATTTTGGTTATAGGCTTTCAAATTCCTTATAAGACATTATGCATAAAAAATTATTTATCAAAGTTGATATTCTACTATAGAAAATTTCCTGTAGTGTTTCTTTCTTTTTTTGAAGATGTTATTTATTTATTTATTTTTTGCCACACAACATATGGGATCTTAGTTTCCACATTGGAGATTGAACCCACCCCCCCAGCAGTGGAAGGGTGAGTCTTAACCACAGGATTGCCAGGGAAGTCCCAAGTGGTGTTTCTTTTTCCACTTCAAAATACTTAAATGCCTTCTTCTTTCACATTTATGTGTGTATTTAAATTACCAGTAGCATGTTTTATTATACTATATTTCTATATAGTAATTAAAAGTTAAAAATTCATTTGCCATTGGAAATCTATACTGTTTCCTATTGTAACAAGTTATGAAAAATATAATTATGTCTATAGGATATATTTCTCAAGTGGGATGATAGTATCAAAGTGTATGCATTCTTTTTAGGGACTGTGACATATATTACAAGTATTCCTACAAAAAATGTTTCAAAATTTATACTCCTACCAGCTGGTAATGATAGAGACATTTTCTGAACATTTATATTAAATTCAATGTTATCATTGAATTTAAAAGTTTTTTCCAAGTTTAAATTTTTCTGTAGTTATATATATATATATATATATANCATGTTTTATTATACTATATTTCTATATAGTAATTAAAAGTTAAAAATTCATTTGCCATTGGAAATCTATACTGTTTCCTATTGTAACAAGTTATGAAAAATATAATTATGTCTATAGGATATATTTCTCAAGTGGGATGATAGTATCAAAGTGTATGCATTCTTTTTAGGGACTGTGACATATATTACAAGTATTCCTACAAAAAATGTTTCAAAATTTATACTCCTACCAGCTGGTAATGATAGAGACATTTTCTGAACATTTATATTAAATTCAATGTTATCATTGAATTTAAAAGTTTTTTCCAAGTTTAAATTTTTCTGTAGTTATATATATATATATATATATATATATATATATAAAATTAAATTTTTGTATATTTTTAGGATCTTACATTTATATTTACTTTTTAAATAAATGTAAGTTCATATGTTTAGCCCATATTTTTTAGATATTCATCTTTTTCTTATTTTCAGAAATTTTTTTTAGGCTATTAGCCCATTGCCTTCATATGGTTAAATATGTCTTCTTGTTTATCATTTATATTTTAAGCTTATTTGTGATACATGCACATATATCAATAACTGATGGATCTAAGATTTTATCCTACTTGGAAGCTAAAGAGTTAGTTTGTCACAATTTCATGGACACTAGCAAAAGACACGGGACTTCTGGATCAGAGAAAATGTATAGTTGAATACTTAAAGCAATAGTAGTCGACAGAATGTCAGCATTTTCTTAAGCTGATTTTACAAGCCCCAGTTCCCACAGGGCAACGTGACAAAGGCCAGGTGATATATAACATCCTTGTTTTACAGGATAGTAACCCCAAGCTTGGAGAAGGCATTGGCACCCCACTCCAGTACTCTTGCCTGGAAAATCCCATGGATGGAGGAGCCTGGTGGTCTGAAGTCCATGGGGTCACTAAGAGTCAGACATGACTGAATAATTTCACTTTCATTTTTCACTTTCATGCATTGGAGAAGGAAATGACAACCCACTCCAGTGTTCTTGCCTGGAGAATCCCAGGGATGGGGGAGCCTGATGGGCTGCCGCCTATGGGGCTGCACAGAGTCAGACACGACTGAAGTGACTTGGTAGTAACCCCAAGCTTAGAAAACCTCAATATTTTATAAAGCAAGAACCCTGATCAGTATTTGCCCTAGAGGGAGACATACATGTGGGAGAGCAGACAAACACACCCTATCTCCATTTCCCAAGGCTGTTGCGGAATAAACATTCTTGAAAAGCTAATTCAGAAAAGCTTTTCAGTGTCTTGGTTCCCAAAACATGCAAAAATACTAGGGACTGATGGAGAACTATATTCTGACAACGTGTGCCACAAATAATTCCAAAACTATATAGTAGAATTTATCACTCTTAAATAGTTCCTTTTATTATTAGACTGAAAACGTTTCCCCCTTTTTTGAGATTGTTATTAAACTGCTGTCGGAGAATTCCCACTCTAGTACTTATCAGAAGTTACTGCTAATGTGTTCCAACAGAAGAGATCTGCTTCATGAAGGGATTTCCAGGTCCCCCATTTTGTCTTGAATATTGAAACAAATGATTTCTTATTAATAATAAATGATTTGGTTTACTATATAAATAATTCCCTAATTCAAGCATAATTCATACAGGAATATACGCCTTGTTCATCCTTTAGCTCTGATAATTCTGCCACACCAAATTCCTTATAAAAATTTACTAATATATATTTAATACCAACTGCCTGTCAGTAATTGTTCCAGTTACTTCACACATATTAGTTCATTTTGTTATTGCAATAATCTGCAATAGGTACTATTCTCCCAGTTTCACAAATGCATAACTGAGACTCAGAGGCAACAAGAAATTTATTCAAGATCCAATTCTTGAACTTGAGAATTATAATCACACTTCATCTGATTTCAACACAGAATTTTTCTATTATCTCATGTCCTTAGAAATAAAGGACATATTTAGGTATACAGTTCATCAGAGGTGATCCTATACAATGCTGACTTTTTGTGTATCTGTAACCCATCTAATAATGGAGAAGGCAATGGCAACCCACTCCAGTACTCTCGCCTGGAAAATCCCATGGATGGAGGAGCCTGGTAGGCTGCAGTCCATGGGGTAACGAAGAGTCAGACATGACTGAGCTACTTCACTTTCACTTTTCACTTTCATGCATTGGAGAAGGAAGTGGCAACCCACTCCAGTGTTCTTGCCTGAAGAATCCCAGGGATGGTGGAGCCTGGTGGGCTGCCATCTGTGGGGTCGCACAAAGTCGGACATGACTGAAGCGACTTAGCAGCAGCAGCAGCAGCAACACATCTAATAAAAGTTACACATCACAAGGGAGAAGAAATGCTTTCTCACACAGACACACACAGGCACACACAGTGTATTACATGTACTTTCAGTATTATTTTAAATGACATATTTGATATTAATTTATAGTGGTATAGGATGAGCTATATACATTTTATGTTCAGCTATTTACTGTGCTTTTATTTATCTTTTAGTTCTTTAAATCTTCTGGCAGCAGATATTTTTTAAAGTTAACTTATCATCAAATGCTTAGGGAAAATGCTCAATGAGATAAAATTAGAGCATCTATAGTTGAATCACACTTGGGAGATGGGATTATTTGGCCTTACCTTTATCCATTAATGTGGAACCAGGATGGAATCTGCTTACAATGATGGACTGTGGAATCAGAGAGCTGGATTCCAAACCCTGGCTCCACACAATAGTTATTTTATAAGTATTTAACAACTGGTAATGAGGGCATTTTCCAGTCAGAATGGATTGAGGCTGTGAAGACCTGAGATAGCTGCACCAGCTTGTAACCAACTCCGGCTCTGTCACTCCACTAGCCATGTTTTTATCTGTAAAATGAGCAGTAGCAGTAGTCATTATCTCACAGGGTTTTTATGAGTATTAGATGTGATAATAAAAATAAAACACTTAGGACAATGTTTGGTAGAAAGAGAAAGTCATTGTCTATCATCAGCAGTAGCAGCAGCAGCCTTATGACTAATAGTTGAAGAGGTTTGGAGGAACTTCAGAATTTTAGTTAAAATGTTTAAAACTCTCTGCTTAAGGGAAGATGGGGGAAGACCTTGTTAAATTTGTGAATGGTGCAAGACTCTAAAGAATATCATTTGGATTGAAGAATTAAGGATCAGAGAGATGCTGAAAAACCAGCAAGAAAGGCAGGAACTAATACAATGATATTCGGTAGGGATAAATACCAAGTTCTGCCTTTTAGTTATTCTATTATAAAAAAAACTACCTGTTTATAGAAATGGAGGGAAACAAGAATTAAGGGGATTCTAGTGAAAAATACTCCAGGATTTTAGCTAAACAGTCAATAGGAAATGTGCTATTGCCCCTAACTATGGTTGATAGGGTTTCTGACACAGTGGCCATGTTAGTGCTATCACTCCCAGTGGACATATCACACCTGAAATATATTGAGTACCATGCACTAGGCTGTAGACAGACATGTGGATGATTAGATTTATTCAGAAAACTGTGAAGGAGGGTGAATACTAAAGTTTCTTGAAACCAGGAAGGGTAACCGGGCATGTTTTACCGAGTTAAGCACAGACCTAAGGGAGAGCTAATGGTGAGTTTCTAATGCCCGGCTAGCTTTCATATGGATGAGTTGACTGCTCTCTGGCAGGAAGGAATAGAACCAATCAGTGAAATTCATAGAAAGGCAAAGTTCAGGTCTACATAAAACATGCCTAAAATAGATCTACCTGCTTACAGATGAGGGAACTTGTTCTTTTTAATTTGTGTTCAAAACCAGAGGGTGTAGCAGTCGGGTAAAGAATGCTGTAAAGGGAGTGTTGTCACTGGTGAGAAGTTAGTAATCTCTTTATTTCCTTTCTAAAACTCTTTAAATGTATAATTTCAAGTTATGATCCAAGTTGTCTATGAATAATGAATAGAAAAATGAAGAAAGAGTATAAAAGGAGAATAAAAATATTTTAGTTACCCCAGAAAGAAGATTTTATCTCAACATAAGAATTTTCTAATAACTAGAATTGTTGAAGTACAAAATAGACAGCTTTCTGACAAAGTGAGTTTCTAACTTTGGAACTATTCACTGGATGATGTAGTTATTTGTTCTTGGCAAGTGACGGGTACTTGGAAAATTTCATTCCGTTGAATGAATTATCTCCTGTCAGGAATGTTGTTTGAAGGATTCTTGAAATTTTGGAAGATGTGCTAGGTGAAATCTAAGGCTTCCAGTTCTAAAGTTTATTTGTATTGTGTCTGTCTTGTATACAAGTGTATTTTATCTTATTTGTTCCATATTGAATTCTCTCAATGCCCACCTGAGAAATTACTCTGTTTACTAAAACCAAATCAATATTATATGAACCAAAGGTGACTGCTGTTCCAGAAGGTCTTTATTGCTTGTATAGAGCTGCTTAGTTTACTTTGATTTTATTATAAATAAATTTTAGTGATGTTTGTTCATTCTTAGATTTTCCTTGAAAGTGAAGTAGCTCAGTCATACCCGACTCTTTGCGACCCCATGGACTTTACCCTACCAGGCTCCTCTGTCCATGGGATTCTCCAGGCAAGAATACTGGAGTGGGTTGCCATTTCCTCTTCCAGGGGATCTTCCCGACCCAGGGATCGAACCCAGATCTCCCACATTGCAGGCAGACGCTTTTTCCTTGCTTATCCCCAAATCTTGTAAGTGTAGAAGATAGTATTGGGGCTTCAGATACTCATTTGTATTATAGAGTATGTTTGAACACAGATTTTTCTCTGCAAAATATGTGGATTAGAACTTTTCAGTTCAAAAGAATATATAATTGTCAGTTATTAGATATTTAATTATTAGGTCACAATATATCTTTGACTTTTATTATTATGAAAATTATATATTAATTTATAAAATAGAATAAAAACCATACACATGAAGAGGAAAATAAATAACACTTCCTGTTTTAGTTTCCCGGGGCCACCTGAACACAGGACCTCAAATTTGGTGACTTAAAACAACAAAAAAATGTGTTCTCTCACAGTTCTGTAGACAAGAAATTCAAAATCAAGGTGTCAACAAGGCTATGCTTCCTCTGAACACTGGGAAGAATCCTGCCTTGCTTCTTCCTAGCTTCTGGAAGCTCCCAGCAATCATTGGCATTCCTTTGTGGCTGTATCACCCCAATCTCTGCCTTTGTCTTCACATGGCCTTCTTCTGCTTCATCTTTGTGTATCATCTCTCCTTATAAGGGCATTAGTCATTGGATTTAGTTAGTTAGATAGTTAAGTCGCTCAGTCGTGTCTGACTTTTTGCGACCCCATAGACTGTAGCCCACCAGGCTCCTCCGTCCATCGGGTTCTCCAGGCAAGAATACTGGAGTGGGTTGCCATTTCCTCTTCCAGGGGATCTTCCCGACCCAGGGATCGAACCCAGATCTCCCACATTGCAGGCAGACGCTTTTTCCTTGCTTATCCCCAAATCTTGTAAGTGTAGAAGATAGTATTGGGGCTTCAGATACTCATTTGTATTATAGAGTATGTTTGAACACAGATTTTTCTCTGCAAAATATGTGGATTAGAACTTTTCAGTTCAAAAGAATATATAATTGTCAGTTATTAGATATTTAATTATTAGGTCACAATATATCTTTGACTTTTATTATTATGAAAATTATATATTAATTTATAAAATAGAATAAAAACCATACACATGAAGAGGAAAATAAATAACACTTCCTGTTTTAGTTTCCCGGGGCCACCTGAACACAGGACCTCAAATTTGGTGACTTAAAACAACAAAAAAATGTGTTCTCTCACAGTTCTGTAGACAAGAAATTCAAAATCAAGGTGTCAACAAGGCTATGCTTCCTCTGAACACTGGGAAGAATCCTGCCTTGCTTCTTCCTAGCTTCTGGAAGCTCCCAGCAATCATTGGCATTCCTTTGTGGCTGTATCACCCCAATCTCTGCCTTTGTCTTCACATGGCCTTCTTCTGCTTCATCTTTGTGTATCATCTCTCCTTATAAGGGCATTAGTCATTGGATTTAGTTAGTTAGATAGTTAAGTCGCTCAGTCGTGTCTGACTTTTTGCGACCCCATAGACTGTAGCCCACCAGGCTCCTCCGTCCATCGGGTTCTCCAGGCAAGAATACTGGAGTGGGTTGCCATTTCTTTCTCCAGGGGATCTTCCCGACTCAGGGATCGAACCCAGGTCTCCCGTATTAGAGGCAGACGCGTTAACCTCTAAGCCAGCCGGGAAGCCCAAAGTACACTTGATCTTAGCCAAAAAGCCGAGAGCCCACCCTAATCCAGTCTGGCCTCATCTTAACTAATTACATATGCGTGATTGCTTAGTCACTTCAGTAGTGTCTGACTCTCTGCAACCCTATGGATCACGGCCTGCCAGGCTCCTCTCTCCATAGGATTCCCCAGGCAAGAATACGGGAGTGGGTTGCCATTTCCTTCTCCAATAATGTGTGCAAAGGCTCTATATCCAAATAAAGCCACATTCTGTGGCTTCACATGTATATGACATTTGAGAAGACTCTATTCAACCCACTATACCTAAAATCTAATTTTAGGTACATAAAATATTTTGATACACATGCTTTCATTTTTATTTCATTCAGGTCTATTATGAAATTGGGATCTTGGTACACATACCTCTTTGGATCTGCTTACTTCATTCGATATTGTGAATTGGTACTGTGGCGTTAATTAATTATCTACACTTCACATTTCCAGTGTACCAAGTATCAACCAATACTCTATTGATGAATTAGGTGGTATATTGCCCCCTCCTTTTTGCTATTATAAATGAGGTTATGAGAACTTCCTTGTATATAAATCTTTGGATAAATCAGTGATTGTTTCCTGTGATACGAAGTCCTATGCTACATATACAATTGCTTGGTCCAAGAATATATATTTTTTCCAAGACATTTTAATAATATTCAGCTTACACCATCTGATATTCTCAATGGCAGGTCGATAGACTGTTTATGTCTTTTTGAAAAGAACTTAGTTCTAGGAAAAATTTTATTAAACTTCCAGCATGTCATCTTGTCAATATTTACATCAATATTTAATATATTAATGTTATGAGTAGTTTATGTTCCAGGTTAGATCTTGAAATAGGTAGTTTTGACTTTGGCCTAATATTGTATATGACTAATCTGAAAGGACTGCTTCCCTTTCTGTCTTCTTTAACCCCAGTCATTTCCATGTGTGTTTGGTCATCAGTCATAGTGTGGATTCTAGAGATAGTTTTTAGCAAGCAGAGAGCACAATGTACCTAAGGCTTTAAGGCTTCCTTTCCATTGTGCTTTGAAAGCTAGACGTATGACAGTACTTCTAAAAAGTGATCAGAATCATTACTTATGTCAAAATAAGTGCATTGAAGATATACTTTTAGGATTTTAAACTTTCTGAAACCAAATTATTAGTTTATTCTTTTAATAGAAACATTTATTTCTATTTTGGTGGGAGAGGCATAAATTTAGAAGCTTAGAGGTATAGGTCATATAAATCAGGAAAGCTAAGAAATTATGAGCGCTATAAATCCTATAAACAGACTGAAAACAATGCTTCTGACATTGTTGCTGTTCAGTTGCAAGTCGTGTCTGACTCTTTGAGACCCCATGGACTGCAGCAAACCAGGCCTCCCTATCCCTCACCATCTCCTGGAGTTTGCTCAAGTTCATGTCCTTTGAATCAGAGATGCTTCTGATGTGCCCACATACAAAAAAGCATGTTTTACTTATTTCTAATTTCTTGCTATATGAGAAAAATGGGACTGTAGTTGCCAGGTAGTAATTTTTTTAAACAAAATCCAGATATTCAAAAATTTTTGTGAAAATCCCAGTTTTTAATCATAGATAAAGTAAAATTGTGGAAAAATTCTATAGGAAAAAAAACCATACTTTTGTGGAGAATATTTGCGTTTATAGATTCAGTCTATGACTTCTGTTCTAAATTTTGACTTTTGTTTANATTTTTGTGAAAATCCCAGTTTTTAATCATAGATAAAGTAAAATTGTGGAAAAATTCTATAGGAAAAAAAACCATACTTTTGTGGAGAATATTTGCGTTTATAGATTCAGTCTATGACTTCTGTTCTAAATTTTGACTTTTGTTTATTGAAGTGTTCGCTTTTCTGATGAGTTTATTGTTATATTTTTTTAAAGCCAGAGTTTTAGTTTGACACCCCTCACCCTTAACTAACTAAAAGGCATTGCACATAAGGGAAAAAAAGATATTCAGATTGCTGTTGTATACTTTCCAAGCATGCTAGTATGCAGCTAGTCAACCTTAAAATTGTAATGTCAACTTAAATCCCTTTTTTGGCAGTCAATTATTATTGTCTTTCAAACACCTCAAAGGGTCAAAAAGGAATTTTACTCTTCATACACTAAAGCCCTCAATCTTACTTATTGGAAAAAGATAGGCATCTCAATAATTAGACATGGAGGAAATCAGGATATCCAACTAATAAGTCAATTGACTTCATTTATAATGAATGATTTAGATGAAATATATTTAAAGTCATTGACTAACATAGTTAATTGTATATTGAAATTAAGGTCATAATTTTAGTATTTTACTTTACTTTTATAAAAGTTTAGCTAATGATACTAGCCCTAAATGCATTTACTTCTATAATAATCCTATTCATAAAAATTTTATATATAAAAATTTCCCAAAGTGATCTTTATTATAATAAAGCTCATGATTTGCCACTCATATAATGATGAGTCTTAATATTATGGAATATGATTGAAATATTAGAATAAAGTTAATAGTTTATTCTAACACTTATAATAGTTCTTTAGAGTTAATATTAAAATGA
>SJYV01006578.1:8689-31740 GCA_006410875.1 Neotragus pygmaeus
GAGTACATCATGAGAAATGCTGGGCTGGAAGAAGCACAAGCTGAAACCAAGATTGCAGGGAGAAATATCAGTAACCTCAGATATGCAGATGCTGCTGCTGCTAAGTCACTTCAGTCGTGTCCGACTCTGTATGACCCCATAGATGGCAGCCCACCAGGCTCCACCTTCCCTGGGATTCTCCAGGCAAGAACACTGGAGTGGGTTGCCATTTCCTTCTCCAATGCATGAAAGTGAAACTTTAAAGTGAAGTCGCTGAGTCGTGTCCAACTCATAGCAGATGACACCACCCTTATGGCAGAAAGTGAAGAGGAACTAAAAAGCCTCTTGATGAAAGTGAAAGAGGAGAGTGAAAAAGTTGGCTTAAAGCTCAACATTCAGAAAACGAAGATCATGGCATCCAGTCCCATCACTTCATGGCAAATAGATGGGGAAACAGTGAAAACAGTGTCAGACTTTACTTTGGGGGGGCTCCAAAATCACTGCAGATGGTGATTGCAGCCATGAAATTAAAAGATGCTTACTCCTTGGGAGGAAAGTTACCACCAACCTAGATAGCATATTGAAAAGCAGAGACATATGACAGTTTATCCTTCATGTTTTGAATAAAAATTTCCAGGTAATTCTGGGATGGGGAGGGATAATTTAGGAGGTTGGGATTAACATGCACACAGTACTGTATGTAAATCAGATAACCAACAAGGACCTACTATATAGTACAGGGAACTCCGCTCAATACTCTGTAACAGCCTATATGGAGAAAGACTGAAAAAGAAGAGATATGTGTTTATGTATAGCTGAATCACTTTGTTATCTGCCTGAAACTGATGCCACATTGTAAGTCAACTATACTGCAGTATGAAATAGGTAATTCTGATACTATTTGAGAGCTGCCAACTATACATCTACTCAGAGAGACGCAAAGGCAAGTAGAGATACAATAAAACCTGCTAGGAGCATAGGATGTAGTTGGGAGAGAAGAACAAAATCATGTGATATATACTGAAATTCAGTGTTATCAAGTACTACTGGATAAAGTTAGTCCTTTCCATAGTGTGTTAATAAAAAAATATAGGCAGTAACTACTTCAGTGTTGGAGAAAATGGAGTTTAAGAGGCATCAGTTTTTCAAAGTATGTAAGGAAAGGAGGGGGGAGAGAGAGAAGCAGAGGGGGAAGGAAAGGGAGATACATTTCCTGGAGGACTTCTAAATTTTTGTGGAAGGAAAGCTGAAAAGTAGACTTCTGAGTGTAAAAACCTGTCAGACTGTGACTTGTGATTGGGGTGAATATTTTTAAAAATATTTTATCATGTATTTTTGTAAGGATATCTTGAACAAGTACTATGTCTTATTTTCCCATTGGCTTATAGGTAGTGGGCTATATCTGAATACATACAATGTTTTATCCCATACCTAAGATTTCCTCTGCTATGTCTTCTGACATCCATGTACACTCATATTCCTTGTTCTACTTCCTATTCATGGTTTTGTTGGGGTAATCACCCAGTTATCTGTGTGTTTCCCTCAGCTTTAGTTTCTTCTTTTAAGTTCTGATGGTCTTCTTTGCAAAACAGCAAATCTATGTGTGTTCATTATAGTTTTATGCTCCCTTTTCCAATATAGCAGATGTTTTCTATTTTTCCTTTTTCTGATCCAAAGAGAAAATGTATGCTCAGGATTTCATCATAGGAGCTTGGGACTAAAAAGTGAGAATCACTGATGTAATAAATTGTATTTACATAAGAAATGTGTTAGCTTTTTTCAAGTACACCTAACTTTTCTTATTTATGACCTTATAGACAAAGGCCGCTCAGTTGTGTCCAGCTCTTTGCAACCTCGCTGAGATAGCCTGCCAGGCTCCTCTGTCCATGAGATTCTCCAGGCAAGAATTCTGGAGTGGATCGCTATAACCTTCTCCAGAGGATCTTCCCAACCCAGGGATTGAACCCTGATCTGCATTGCAGACAGATTCTTTACCATTTGAGCTACAGGAAAGTGCTAAATCTCATGCCACCATCCCTGGGTAGACACAATGATCTCTGTTCGCTTCCAAGGCAAACAATTCAATATCACATGAATCCAAGTCTATGTCCCAACCAATAATGCTGAAGAAACTGAATCTGAACAGTTCTATGAAGACCTACAAGACCTTTTAGAACTAACACCCCAGAAAGATGTCCTTTTCATTATAGGGGACTGGAATGGAAAAGTAGGAAGTCAAGAGATACTTGGAATAACAGTCAAATTTGGCTTTGGAATACAGAATGAAGCAGGGCAAAGGCTAACTGAGTTTTATGAAGAGAACGCACTGGTCATAGCAAACACCCTCTTCCAACAACACAAAAGAAGACTATACATCACCAGATGGTGAATACCAAAATCAGACTGATTATATTCTCAGCAGCCAAAGATGAAGATCTATACAGTCAGCAAAAACAAGACTGGGAGCTGACTGTGGCTCAGATCATGAACTCCTTATTGCCAAATTCAGACTGAAATTGAAGAAAGTAGGGAAAACCACCAGACCATTCAGGTTATGACCTAAATCAAATCCCTTATGATTATACAGTGGAAGTGACAAACAGATTTAAGGGACTAGATCTGATAAACAGAGTGCCTGATGAACTATGGACAGAGGTTCGTGACATTGTACAGGGATCAAGACCATCCCCAAGAAAAAGAAATGCAAAAAGGCAAAATGGCTGTCTGAGGAGGCCTTACAAATAGCTGAGAAAAGAGAAGCAAAAGGCAAAGGAGAAAAGGAAAGATATACCTGTTTGAATGCAGAGCTCCAAAGAATAGCAAGGAGAGGTAAGAAAGCCTTCCTTAGTGATCAATGCAAAGAAATAAGAGGAAAAAATAGAACAGAAAAAGCTAGAGGTCTCTTCAAGAAAATTAGAGATATCAAGGGAACATTTCATGCAAAGATGGGCAAAATAAAAGACAAATGGTATGGACCTAAAAGAAACAGATGTTAAGAGGTGGCAAGAACACATATAATAATTATACAAAAAAGACCCAGATAACCACAGTGGTGTGATCATTCACCTAGAGTCAGACATCCTGGAATGTGCAGTGGGCCTTAGGAAGCNGAAATGGTATGGACCTAAAAGAAACAGATGTTAAGAGGTGGCAAGAACACATATAATAATTATACAAAAAAGACCCAGATAACCACAGTGGTGTGATCATTCACCTAGAGTCAGACATCCTGGAATGTGCAGTGGGCCTTAGGAAGCATCACTATGAAAAAGCTAGTGGAGGGAATGGAATTCCAGTTGGGCTATTTCAAATCCTAAAAGATGATGCTGTGAAAGTGCTGCACTCAATATGCCAGCAAATTTGGAAAACTCAGCAGTGGTCACAGGACTGGAAAAAGTCAGTTTTCATTCCAATCCCAAAGAAAGGCAGTGCCAAAGAATGTTCAAATGATCGCACGACTGCACTCATCTCACACACTAGCAAGTAATGCTCAAAATGCTCCAAGCCAGGCGTCAACAATATGTGAACTGTAAACTTCCAGATGTTCAAGCTGGATTTAGAAAAGTCAGAGGAACCAGAGATCAAATTGCCAACATCTGTTGGATTATCAAAAAAGCAAGAGAGTTCCAAAAAAACATCTGCTTTATTGACTATACCAAAGCCTTTGACCGTATGGATCACAACAAACTGGAAGATTCTTAAAGAGATGCGAATATTAGAGCTCTTGACCTGCCTCCAGAGAAATCTGTGTGCAGGTCAAGAAGCAACAGTTAGAATTGGACATGGAACAACAGACTGATTGAAAATCGGGAAAGGAGTACATTAAGGCTGTATATCGTCACCCTGCTTATTTAACATATGCAGAGTACATCATGCAAAATGCTGGGCTGGATGAAGCACAAGCTGGAATCAAGATTGCTGGGAGAAATATCAATAACCTCAGATATGCAGATGACACCACCCTTATGGCAGAAAGCAAAGAAAACTAAAGAGCCTCTTGATGAAAGTGAAAGAGGAGAGTGAGAAAGTTGGCTTAAAACTCAACATTCGGAAAACTAAGATCATGGCATCTGGTCCCATCACTTCATGGCAAATAGATGGGGAAACAATGGAAACAGTGTGAGACTTTAATTTGGGGGGCTCGAAAATCACTGCAGATGGTGACTGCAGCCATGAAATTAAAAGACACTTGCTCCTTGGAAGAAAAGCTATGACCAACCTAGACAGCATATTAAAGCAGAGACATTTCTTTGCTGACAAAGGTCCATCTAGTCAAAGCTATGGTTTTTTCAGTAGTCATGTATGGATAGGAGAGTTGGATTATAAAAAAAAGCTGAATGCCAAAGAGTTGACGCTTTTGAACTGTGGTGTTGGAGAAGACTCTTCAGAGCTGCTTGGACTGCAAGAGGATCCAACCAGTCACTCCTAAAAATCAGTCCTGAATATTCATTGGAAGGACTGATGCTGAGGCTGAAGCTCCAATACTTTGGCCACCTGATGCGAAGAGCTGACTCATTGGAAAAGAGCCTGATGCTGGGAAATTGAGGCCAGGAGGAGAAGGGAACGAAGAGCATGAGATGGTCGGATGGCATCACTGACTGTGGACATGAGTCTGAGTAAGCTCCAGGAGTTAGTGAATGACGGGGAAGCCTGGCATGATAAAAATGTTTCAGATAAGAACTCTGATGAAATTAATATATTTGGGAAGTTGCTTCTAGGTAATAATCAAGAGGATATTCATCCTGGGACGCATCCAACAGCCATAACCAAGATGGTAGACCCCTGAGTCATAATGAGGACCCTTGTGGGCAACAGAAGATTTGGCCTTTGGGACCACCTGTGGAAGGTCATGAGTGCAGAGTAGCCACCTCCAGTGAGGCAGCCACCATCCCACCATAGAAGACTCAAACAGGACAGAGTACCCAGGATTATGAGAAACAGGGAGGGGCAAGATACCAGTGACAAGTCAGCTCTCCAAATCCAGCAGGAAATGCACAAGGGAGAATCACTCTGAAGTTTATGAGCATGAGACATCAACCTTCTTTCAACGTCAGGAAACTAATGTAGAGAAAACCCACAAATCTCATGGAAATGAGAATTTCAGCAAGAAATCTCATCTTACTTTAACCTCATAAAACTCAAGAGAGAAAATATTTGAATGTAGTCACTGCAAGAAATCTTTTTACCAGGAGTCCCACCTCACTGAACATCAGAAAACACACGAGGAGCCATGTGACAATAACAAATGTGGGAAAACCTTCCAAGCAGCACAAGACGCCATCCAGCAAAGAACTGATGCAGGAAAGAAAACCTGTGAATGTGACAAAGCCCCTGGGAAGTCAGCCATTACCAACCAGCAAAAGAAGCTTCATGTATGTGATGAGTGAAAGAGATCCTTCCATGAGATTTCAGCCCTAACGTTGAGCCTGAGTACTCACACATGAGAGAAGCCCTACCAGTGTAAAGATTGTGGGAAATCCTACACAAAATCAAACTTCAACCATCACCAGAGAATTCCCACAGGGGAGAAAACAGGAGTGTAAGGATTGTGGGAAATTTTTCTGTGTGAAATCAAATCTAAACATCAGAAGATGCATACAGGGGAGAAACCTTTCAAATGCAAAGACATGGGAAAACTTACTCACAGAGGTCACAATTTGCTGATCACCAGAGCACACACACAGGGGAGAAGCCCTGCAAATGTGATGAATGTGGAAAATCCTTCTATTCTGTGTAAATCAGCATTGCACCTCCACCAGGGGAAACATACAGAGAAAAAACCCTATAAAAGTGAATGTGGGACATCCTTCTACTCTTAAGTCAGGCTTAATTATTCATCAAGTCTCTCATACAGCAAAGTAACCTTATGACTAATGAATGTGGAAAAACCTTCTGTGTGAAGTCTAATCTCACTAAACATCATAAAATTCACTCAGGGTTGAAACCGTATGAATGTAATGAGTGTGGCAAATCCTTCTTTGTGAATTTGACCCTCACTGTCCATCAAAGAACTCATACCGGGGAGAGACCCCATGGGTGCAGTGAATGTAAGAACTCCTTCTACAAAAAGTCAGACCTCACAAAACATCAGGAAACACAGGGGAGAAACCACACAAATATAATGAATGTGGGAAAGCCTTCTGTATGAAATCAACCCTCATACATCAAAGGACTCACACTAGGGCGAAATCCTTTAAATGCAGTGAATGTGAGAAGTCATTCTCTGTGAAGTTGCTTCTTAATAGTCATCAGACAAAAAACACAGGAAAGAAATCTCATGTGTGTAAAGTATGTGGGAAAGCCTTCTCTGAAGTCAAGCCTAACTGGTTTATCAGATGATACACTCAGAAGAGAAATACTTTGAATGTAATGAATGTGAGAAGTCAACCCTCAGCACCAGAGAATACACATGGGAGAAACCTTAAATATGGAAAGACTATAGTAAAACTTTCAGAAATCACACCACACAACATCAGTGAACACACACAGGGAGAAACCTTATCAATGTGAAGAATGTGGGAAAAATTTCCTCCAGAAATCACATCTCATTGAACATCAGAGAACACACACTGGAGAGAAACCCCATGGATGTAGTAAATGTGTAAAATCTTTCTGTTTTAAGTCAGCCCTAACCATGCATCAGAGGACTCACAGAAGAAAAGGCTTATAAATGTAGTGAATGTGGGAAAGCTTTCTGAAATCATACCTTACTGTGCGCCAGAGAACTCACACAGGGAAGAACCCATTCAAATGTAATGAATGTGGGAAAAGGTTTTATGTGAAGTCAAACCTCATTAATCATCAGAGAATCCATACAGGGGAGAAGCCCCATGAATGAAAGAGATGCAGTCAACCCTCACAGTACACCAGCAAACACCACAGGGGAGAAGCCTTATGAATATAACAAATACGGGAAATCCTTCTACAAGAAGTCAACTCTAAATATGAAGTGATTCACACACACGAGATATCCTGAATGGCAGCAGATGTGAAAAATATTCCTGTGTAGAGTCATATGTGTCATACCTTTGAGAATTCATGGGAGAAAACTTGAGCTCATGTACATCAGAGGGCTCATTAGGAGAGAGGGTCTTTAGAATGTTATTTGTAGAGAGGGGGTGGAAGCAAGGTTTCTTTGATTTTACCTTTTTATGAATTTTAAACTTTGAACAAATGAGTGATTTACATATTCAAAAGTAAAAAGATTCTGAAACTGAAATCAACTTAATACCAAATTGGCAACTTGACCACACAAAAGTAATTCTTTGAAGAAATATTGCACTCTATGTTATGATTATACATCCTTAAATGAAAGTGTTTAAGGACAAAAATGCCAGCCAAAAATTATAAAATCATTTATCACAGTTTTCTTCCTGATAATATTGCTGTTTATTTGAATCTATTTTGTGTACATTGTAGGAGAAAATGAAAAGAAATTATAAAAGTTACTAGGAATCAAAACTTCCAGTTTAAGAGATAAGACAAACCATAGAAATCAAAGAACTCATGTGACCTGTGATGATAAATATGAAGCAAAAATATTATTCATTTTAAAAATTACATATTTCACAGCTCTGTCCACTGAGTAACACCCCCAGAGTGGTGAGCAAAGTCAGTTCCCAACATTGGCCCCTACAAGGAACCAGGACTCCTTGGAGAAAGAGCTCAGTCTAGGTCACACCCAGGGTGTGCATGGTGAGCCTGGGCCTCCTTGGTCAAAAATGAAGGAAGCACTAATCAGTGGGAATGTGTCAGAGGTCAAATGTGAGTCAAACATGAGGCAATGTGACAGCACTCTCCTAGTTTTGCAGGCTGGCTCTGTGTTGGGTATGCCTTTAGTGCTTGACCAGGCTGGTTCCACTCTGCCTTAGTCTTCACTTCCAGCTTACAGAGTTGCTAGGTGAGTGCATAGGGACTTTCCACATCTTTTCTGAGTCATGTCCCACCCTGCACGCATACAATGCACATGGAAGCTTTTAAAAGCTCTTACCCAACACAGGTCAGTTTTCCAACCTCTTCCTTCCCCGGCTTCTCAGTATGTTTGCTGCTCACCTTGACTGTTACCCTACCCCAGGTTGCTGCTCCAAGTACTTGTGCCTTTAAATACCTTTGGCACCAGCCCTCTGGGAAGACTGCTCTGAGCCTAGGAGACAACAAAGGGAAGCCCTGCTCCCTTCTTAAAGACAGTGGCCAACAGGTGAGATACACAGCCCAGTTCTATGGGAATGAAGTCTGATTCTTGCCTGACTCACAGCCTGTACCTGGAGCACCAGTTGTCACCCATTGGCTGCCGACCTGAGGTGTGGGGGGATGTTGGCTGGGCAGCTCTGCCAGAAAAGGCACAGGTATCATTTAGGCAACTGAGCCATAAAATTCTGGTTAAAACTGAACAGAATAAAACAGTGAGGATTTTAATTGCTGGTCTTTAATTTTCCTGTGTGTATGTCTTCAGTATTTCTGGAGGAGTCCTGGGCACAATGTTAACTGTACTACTCAGCTCAAAACATATATTATCAGTGTTGGTATCTGTGTGGACCCCATTCTTTCTTCATGCCAAACCCCAGTTCCATCCCTTCCCCCACAGGCACTCACTGATAAAGGTAGGACCTTTAGCACTCACCATTGTAACTTCTGTAAGGGTGTGTGTAACTTTAATTGATATAAGCATTGTTTACTTGTATGAAATCTCATTCTATCAATTTTTTCCATTCATATCAAAGTGCTAACTGGATGTGCTACGTGCAAGTAGAACACACACTTCTGACTGCTAGACACCATCCCAATGCATGGTCCACCTTTTACCCACCTCCTAGTGACGGTCACCTAGGATACCTCAAAATCTTGCTGTGGTAAAACTCCCTGTATACACATTCTCTTGTGTATAGAACTTCTCAGGGGTTTATAAACACAGGGACTACTGCACTATACAGCATTAAATTTAAAATGTATGTCCAAGTCAGTATCATTTTATACACTTCTGTAGGATACAAACATTACCAGTCACTGCAGTGGAATAAAGAAGAGAGGGTCACTCCATGGCCTCGGAATATTGCCCTGGTGTTAACAATGGTCTTCATTTTGACCTGTTTGAGAGGCCAACCAATGAACCACCATTTCACTAACAGGATGACTGGGGCTGGGGGGGGTGGGGGTGTGGGTGAGAACCTTGGAGAATCTCTCACCTGTAGGTGCCAGGAGGGGTCAACCCCTGGCTTAGCCCCTGGAAACCCACTGGGAGTTCCTAACCTGCTCACGCTCCACAGGATGAAGTCACTGTGCATATAAAGAGCAAGCATTTGCACTCTGCCTCAATTCCACATTCACTCCTTGCTGCCAGATGGGTGAGTGGGCCATCTCCCATGGTGCCTTCTTTCGTGAATGCAGGTCTTGCCAAGAATAGTTTGAAACTTTTCAAATATTGCATTCCATCCATCAAATATAAGACAAACCATTATTTTAAGTACCTCTAAGGAAGAAAAAACACCAGTTAAATTAGAATGTGTTACACTATCTCAGAGATGTAATAGTATGAAAACACTAGTGTCTCTGAAACAATAGAGAAATTCTACAACCGTATTACTGAAGAGGCAGTTGAGGGCCACATACCCATGTATAGGGCCCTTTGGTATCAGGCACTTTGTAACAGAAAAAGAACAGGTAAATCATTTATAAGCTTTCCAAATATTTTACTTAAAATGCATACTGGGTACTTAAGCTACTTCCCATTAGTGTGGGAAAGCTTCAACAAGTATACTATGAATATACAGTTCCTACATAAAACTATACACTGTACCAGAATCTTAGTACCTGTTATATAGCAGACTCAAGATCATCTAGACAAATCTGATGGGAAAGTGATGAGCAAGAAAAATGGGAGCCATGAGTGACAGAAACACATGAGAAACATAGCATCTCATCTCTGCAGAAAGGGGTGGATGATTCAAATAATACAGGCTATCAGGCTAATCACCGGAAAAGAGACAAAAGTGAGTCCTTACCTTACGCCATATAAACAACATGGTAGCAATGACCCATGAATAACAAATTAACCTAAACAAAATTTATGTCATGCATTACGGAAAGAAAGATATACCTGACATCATATCAGGCTCCAAAAGTTCTTAGGTCAGTAATGTAAAAATTGACGAAAACATACACATTGAATTGTTTCAAGTTTTCTAATACTCAAATATTTGAGTAATATTTACACCAAAATTTACAGAAAATAAGATCATCTCTATGTCAACACCTCAAAAAAAGTGATTTACCTAAAGCCCACTTCTCAATTGCATAACTCCTACAAGCTCTGTATCTTTATTTATCACTGGAAGCAACCTAAATTAATCTACAATTCAGTCTTTCACAAAAGAAACAGTCCAGAGATAGAGTGGCTACACGGCTGGCTGGTTCAGTAGCTCAAGAGCATCATCCAGGTCCCAGGTTCTTCCAGTCTTTCTGCTCTGCCATGCACAAATTATAACCATCGTTGAAAGACACAGCCAGGTAAGGAAACGTTGAACAGGATCCCACTTCACCTGGCATGATTCCTTGAAGCTTTGAAGAAACCTTTTCCAGAAATAACCTGATCAAGATATTTCCTTTACCTGTCTAGAATGGGGTCCTCCAAATACTCTAAGCCAATTACTGGCTATGAGAAAGGAATTATCATTATTGATAGAAACTAACCAAGATTTATCCCCTGTTCCATCAAGAGAATGGATACCCAGACTCGGGAAGCCAAAAACAAGGAATGAGTGACTAGGTTGGTCACTCAGCAACACCAGCTACAACCCGTATGAACCTGCTCTCTCAATCCATTCAGGAAGGAACAAACCATGGTGCTTAAAAACACCACCGTATCAAATAAAAATACAGTTAATTTCTAGGTTACATAGTACATGTGTTCTGCACACTTAAACTTACAAAGGCATCTAAATAAAAAACAGTAAGTGAAAAAAATAGATTAAAATGAGACTATTTTAAGTACATTTTTAAAACCGTACTGATCGCAATGAGTCCTACAGCTGTTCCTTACTACAGACACTTGTGCCATTAACTATTTTAAATTATCTATGCAATTTTCTACTTTATGCACAGATTTTTATCTCTTGCTGATTCAGATACAGTTAAAACACTATTAACATTGGTTTTCTTATGGAAGACTTAATTCATTAACAATGATAAAATCCATTTATAAATGTCAGGGAAGAGCACAAAGAGAAGTATACTTCATATCTTTCAAATATTAGTTCATTATCTATACATATTTAGATGCTAGCATAGTGGTGCTATTTAAAATACTTTAGAAATTATTCTAATAAGGATACAATGCCTTNAGCAAGCATTTGCACTCTGCCTCAATTCCACATTCACTCCTTGCTGCCAGATGGGTGAGTGGGCCATCTCCCATGGTGCCTTCTTTCGTGAATGCAGGTCTTGCCAAGAATAGTTTGAAACTTTTCAAATATTGCATTCCATCCATCAAATATAAGACAAACCATTATTTTAAGTACCTCTAAGGAAGAAAAAACACCAGTTAAATTAGAATGTGTTACACTATCTCAGAGATGTAATAGTATGAAAACACTAGTGTCTCTGAAACAATAGAGAAATTCTACAACCGTATTACTGAAGAGGCAGTTGAGGGCCACATACCCATGTATAGGGCCCTTTGGTATCAGGCACTTTGTAACAGAAAAAGAACAGGTAAATCATTTATAAGCTTTCCAAATATTTTACTTAAAATGCATACTGGGTACTTAAGCTACTTCCCATTAGTGTGGGAAAGCTTCAACAAGTATACTATGAATATACAGTTCCTACATAAAACTATACACTGTACCAGAATCTTAGTACCTGTTATATAGCAGACTCAAGATCATCTAGACAAATCTGATGGGAAAGTGATGAGCAAGAAAAATGGGAGCCATGAGTGACAGAAACACATGAGAAACATAGCATCTCATCTCTGCAGAAAGGGGTGGATGATTCAAATAATACAGGCTATCAGGCTAATCACCGGAAAAGAGACAAAAGTGAGTCCTTACCTTACGCCATATAAACAACATGGTAGCAATGACCCATGAATAACAAATTAACCTAAACAAAATTTATGTCATGCATTACGGAAAGAAAGATATACCTGACATCATATCAGGCTCCAAAAGTTCTTAGGTCAGTAATGTAAAAATTGACGAAAACATACACATTGAATTGTTTCAAGTTTTCTAATACTCAAATATTTGAGTAATATTTACACCAAAATTTACAGAAAATAAGATCATCTCTATGTCAACACCTCAAAAAAAGTGATTTACCTAAAGCCCACTTCTCAATTGCATAACTCCTACAAGCTCTGTATCTTTATTTATCACTGGAAGCAACCTAAATTAATCTACAATTCAGTCTTTCACAAAAGAAACAGTCCAGAGATAGAGTGGCTACACGGCTGGCTGGTTCAGTAGCTCAAGAGCATCATCCAGGTCCCAGGTTCTTCCAGTCTTTCTGCTCTGCCATGCACAAATTATAACCATCGTTGAAAGACACAGCCAGGTAAGGAAACGTTGAACAGGATCCCACTTCACCTGGCATGATTCCTTGAAGCTTTGAAGAAACCTTTTCCAGAAATAACCTGATCAAGATATTTCCTTTACCTGTCTAGAATGGGGTCCTCCAAATACTCTAAGCCAATTACTGGCTATGAGAAAGGAATTATCATTATTGATAGAAACTAACCAAGATTTATCCCCTGTTCCATCAAGAGAATGGATACCCAGACTCGGGAAGCCAAAAACAAGGAATGAGTGACTAGGTTGGTCACTCAGCAACACCAGCTACAACCCGTATGAACCTGCTCTCTCAATCCATTCAGGAAGGAACAAACCATGGTGCTTAAAAACACCACCGTATCAAATAAAAATACAGTTAATTTCTAGGTTACATAGTACATGTGTTCTGCACACTTAAACTTACAAAGGCATCTAAATAAAAAACAGTAAGTGAAAAAAATAGATTAAAATGAGACTATTTTAAGTACATTTTTAAAACCGTACTGATCGCAATGAGTCCTACAGCTGTTCCTTACTACAGACACTTGTGCCATTAACTATTTTAAATTATCTATGCAATTTTCTACTTTATGCACAGATTTTTATCTCTTGCTGATTCAGATACAGTTAAAACACTATTAACATTGGTTTTCTTATGGAAGACTTAATTCATTAACAATGATAAAATCCATTTATAAATGTCAGGGAAGAGCACAAAGAGAAGTATACTTCATATCTTTCAAATATTAGTTCATTATCTATACATATTTAGATGCTAGCATAGTGGTGCTATTTAAAATACTTTAGAAATTATTCTAATAAGGATACAATGCCTTTTAAAACATGATTCAAGCTGAACATACAACTCCTGTAATGCAGCATCCTAAAAAGCAAACAGAAACACCCAAACACCCTCAGGATCCTCTCATGTGTGAGCTTAATGTTGCCATGCTGCCATCTTAATTAGCTACCCAGCGATTTTACAGCTTCTATGTACATAAGGAGCACATTTATTCAAAACAGCCATCCTCTGTGGTTTCTTTCTTTTTTTTACAAAAGCTTGACATTTTATTACAAACAAATTTTAGTTTCATAATTTCCAACAGAATGTTTTCTACATTCCTTGAGAGATATCTCCTTGGTCTGAATTCCCTGATATGTAAAAGTTTGAATTCATAGTGAAACTATGTCCAATTTAAATACTGATAGATTTTTACTCCTGTCAGCATGTCATGTGGCCTAGTTACAGCTGTGGTTTCCAACCTGCAAACTTTCAGGTTACAAGTCTGACAAATACTCACAGGTTTGTTCACACCCACCTGTGTGAATTCTCCAACTCGGGATGGTAGGAGTTCCTTATTCATTATATGGAGAAGGTTCTGCGACGTTATAAGAGATCTGACTTCAGAGAAGCCTTCCCACATCAAGTACATTCATGTTTCCTCTCCTGTGAATTCTCTGATGGCTGTTGAAGGCTGATTTGTGGTAGAATTTTTTCCCACATTCAGTACATTCATATGGCTTCTCTCCTGAGTGAGTTCTGTAATGTACAGTGAGGTATGACATCCGAGAGAAGGCTTTTCCACATTCGTTACATTCAAAAGGTTTCTCTCCTGAATGAATTCGATGATGTATAGTGAGATACGACATCTGAGAGAAGAATTTGCCACATTCATAACACTCATAGGCTTTCTCTCCTGTGTGTGTCCTCTGGTGTCTGTTAAGGGCTGAATTCTGGCAGAAGGTTTTCCCACATTCATTACATTCGTAGGGCTTCTCTCCTGAATGAATTCTGTGATGTATTGTGAGGTATGACATTTGCGAGAAGAACTTTCCACATATGTAACATTCATAGGGCTTCTCTCCTTTATGTATCCTCCGGTGTCTACAAAGGGCAGAATTCTGGTAGAAGGTCTTCCCACATTCATTACATTCATAGGGCTTCACTCCTGAGTGGGTTCTGTGATGTATGGTGAGGTACGACAACTGGGAGAATAACTTTCCACACTCATTGCACTCATAGGGCTTCTCTCCTGTGTGGACTCTCTGGTGTCTCATGAGGGCTGAGTTAAGGTAGAAGGTTTTCCCACACTCGTTACATTCATAGGGCTTCTCTCCTGAATGAGTTCTGTAATGCACAGTGAGATATGACAGCCGAGAGAAGAACTTCCCACACTCGTTGCACTCATAGGGCTTCTCTCCCGTGTGTGTCCTCTGGTGTGTGGTGAGGGTAGACTTGCGGCAGAAGCACTTCCCACACTCGTTGCACTTGTAGAGTTTCACGCCTGTGTGAATTTTCTGGTGGTCATTAAGGGCTGACTTCTGGGAGAAGGTTTTTCCACAGTCATGACAAACGTAGGGTCTCTCTCCCGAATGTGTTCTCTGGTGCTGTGTGAGGTGTGTCTTCTGGCAAAAGGCTTTTCCACAGTAGCTACATTCATAGGGCTTCTCTCCTGAGTGAGTTCTCTGGTGTTGAATGAGGTGTAACTTCTGGTAGAAGGTTTTCCCACATTCAGTACATTCATAGGGCTTCTCCCCTGTGTGTGTTCGCTGATGGACAGTGAGGGTGCCCTTCTGGCAGAAGGATTTCCCACACTGATTACATTCATAAGGTTTCTCTCCTGTGTGAGTCCTCTGGTGGATAATAAACTTGGACTTTTTACAGAAGGATTTCCCACATGCATTACACTCATAGGGTTTCATTTCCAAATGAGTTGTTGGGTGTACACTGAGGTTTGACATTTGGAGAAAGGCTATTTCAGATTCATTCCACTTGTAGGGCTTCTCCTCTATATGGTTAACAAACACTGTATCCTTCTGAAAGGCTTTCTGGCATTCGATATATTCAAAGGGTTTCTCCAAAATGTGAATGTTCTGATAAATACTTTCTCCATTTAGAGCATAAGCCTCCCCGTTTTGGTTAAATTCATAAGGTTTATCTCCGAGATGAGTTTTTTCAAGCTTCACATGGAGAAGTGATCTCCCACAAGCACTACATTCATCAGGTTTCATTCTTGCATAGCTGCCGTCACTACTAATATATTCTGAAATAGACTTTAAACTCTTTTCACATGAATCACACTGATAGGATATTTTTCTTGAAGGAACAGGGCTTGTTTCCACATTACAAGTCTTACCAAGACCATTACCTCTCCCTTCAGGCAGGGTTTTGATGTTAATGGATTCAATTTGCCTTGAATGTTTGTCTTCATTTTCCTGGCTTCCCTCCATCAGATCATGAACTTTCCAGACTTCTAAAAAGAGGCAAGATTAACCAATTTTTATGCAACTTCCTAGGTAAGAAATGACACGTGACTTGTACACAAGCATTTCATTGTGGCACAGGTGCTAGCTTCTTGGACAGGTGAAAACCATTCCAAGTGTATTTTTCCCCCTTATTATTTTGGTTTGGAATAAACTTGCACATGCACACACACAAGCTCCATGATTTCCAGTGGTGAAGAAAGCTGACAAAAACAAGTGATAAAGAATCCACCTGCAGTGCAGGAAATACAGGTCTGATCCCTGGGTCAGGAAGATGCCCTGGAGGAGGAAATGGCAACCCACTCCAGTACACTTACCTGGGAAATGCCATGGACAAAGGAGCCTGGCAGGCTACAGTCCATGGGGTTGCGAAGAGTCAGAGATGACTTGAGTACATGCACACATTAATATTTCAAAATTTTGTTCAAAACTGGGTACAGAAGGTAAAAACGTGGAGCAATGATCTGAAGATAGAGGATGCTGGATAAATGCCTGATTCTTAGATATGAAAGAGTTCACAGCAAACAGGTCAACTGACAGGGGAGCAATGAGTTTAGATGCTGCACAAGGACCAGGGGGACTGTGCAAGAGGTCTCCACTTCACACCAAGTTGCTTCATATCGCAAGGAGACACAGAGGTGCTACCACCTAAGGTGCTACCACCTACACTGAGATGGTTTGGTATCAATATGCCCCAGCTTATATTCAATTGCAAGTCTCTGCTCCTGCTGTTTTACTAAATTTGCCTGACTTCCAGCCTTTGATCTACTCAAAATCTATCTTTCCTGAGGCAAAAACCTGAGAAAAGATAGGTTTCCTCAGAATCTATCAAAACTTGAGGAGGGTGGGTGGAGAAGCCCAAGCAAAAAACACAGTCAACAGACTTCTTGATCAGACCTAGATTTTTTTTCCTAAAGCATCACCTTGAGATGGAGTCAAAGTCGAGGGAAGGAAGAGACTGGTATTAGAGCTGAAAGGGAAAACTTGGGTTCAGACTTAAAGAAAGTGTAATCTGGACAAATAACCCACACCTCAGTGAAACAGAAGAGACTTTAGAAGTGTGGACCAAATGAAGTTTAGCCAGAGTTTCAGGAAACAATACAAAATTAAAATTTCTGGGCAATATAGGGACAATATTTCATGATTCTGAAAGGAAGAGGACTTTAAACTGCCTTTAGGAATCAGCAGGGAATGGCTGTAGGCTCCTCCTGTGAGACTAGTGATAAGATGGATTCAAAAGTCAGGGGAACACATCTTGCAAATCCAATGAGAATGGAGGAGCGCCTACAGCTCTCTCAGGAAACAATGAACCAGGAACAGGTAGACAGAGCAGCATGAAACACATAAAAGCCTTAAATACCTGAGACAGGAGGACATTCTGAAGAGCTTGGGGAATAAACCACCAGAGGGTGAGGCAGACCCTTCAGGGATGTTTCTGGAGGGGGTAGGGTGGGAGGTGGTAAACGAATCAGGACTCATTTCTCTGTCTCCTACTTGACTGAGCACCTGCTCAGTCACAACAAGATTCAAGATACTGCCGACAGAACAGAAAGTAAGAGACAAGATGAAAGTGAGCATCTGGCGGAATAGGGAGACCCTGTGATGCTGTCACCAAGCTCCAGCAGGAATGACCAGTGCCCGGGATCAGGGCAGCACAGGTGAACTGAGTTCACTGGTTTATGCACAGAATGGGGGTATGAACTCTGACCTCAAAGAAAAAGAAGTGAGAAGTGAACCCAGGAACAGAAACAAGCCTGAGGTATTTCGTGGGAAAGAAGAAAAAAACACTGAGAACATGGAGAGTCAAGAGTTATTCTCTAATGACAGACAATATATATGCCTGCCAACAAAATGCCATAAGAAGTTCTGAGGTTTAAGAAGAGGAAGGAAGCAAGCAGGTTTTGATTCAGAGCAGAAGCCAGAGTGGGAAGCTCTACCAACACAAGCTGCTGTGGGGAAGGAAAAAGCCTTAGGGAGTAAGATTCGAGTTGCCGGAGTGCAAGAACAACTCTCTTCAGTCACTTCTCAGGTTTGGCACCATTAAAAAGCTCCAGCGAAAAACACTCCTGAGTGACCACCCTCCTTATTGCCACCCCCCACACACACACACCTGGGTGACTCTGAAGCAGGAATTCTCCTTCCACCACCCACGGCTCTTCTCCTTGCTCCAATTTGGTGATGACTTCCGGTTTGATGATGTGACACCCTGTTAACAGATACAAGAGAGAACTTGAACTTGGCTGCTGGGCTTGCAGATCTGTCATGTAAGCAAAAGGCTGGCTTACAAGCTATAGGAGAGAAGTGCCATTGGTGCTGTGCCAGAATCAGAACCTACCCGGAGGTAGAGACCACATGCCCTACCTGGTGCCCCAGATGATTCCAGTTGTTCTGTCAAGTTCAAAGTTAAAGTGTGTGTGTCTGTGTGTGTATATGCTTGCTCAGCTGACTCTAGGCAACCCCATGGACTGCAGATGGCCAGGTTCCTCTGTCCATGGGATTTTCCAAGCAAGAATACTGCAGTGGGTTTCCATTTCCTACTCCAGGGGACCTTCCCAACCCAATTCAGTTTTGTAAGATCGAACCTGAATCTCTTACATCTCCTGCATTGGCAGGTGGATTCTTTTACCACTGTGCCGCCTGGGAAGCCCACAGGTTCAAAGTTAAAATCATTAAGTTAGAGGGAAATCTAGTTTCTCTCTCTCCTCACCCACAGAGATGAGGTGGCTGTAGTTCTCCAGCATCACGTCCCTGTAGGTCGTCTTCTGCTCAGGGTCTAGGTGCTGCCACTCCTCCTGGGTGAAGTCCACGGCCACGTCCCTGAACGATACTGACCCCTGTAATGGCACCATAGTGGGAACTGGGTGACATGGAGCAGATACATGGGGACAAGAGCTCACCCAGCTCACTGGTCAAGTTTACACTGTGTAACTTTTCTATATTATGGGCCTTATGGAAGGAAAATAAATATAATACACTGCCATGAGTTTGCTCAATGTACAGGAAAAAAGAAAATCCAGCCTTACACTGTTAGCCAGCAACAGTCCTGAGGACGAGACCAGCAGACAGAGCCTGTGCCCTCAAAAAGCACAGGCCTGAGGGCAGTGTGCAAACCCAAGATGCACTGCGCTCCTTCATTCTGCTTCCAGAACATTAATAATGTCAGTTGGTTCTCATTTGTCTTCCCCAGTCGCTCCTTCACTGATTCCTCCTCTCCTCTGAGTCATCCTGAAGTCATCATAGGGCCCTGCGGCTCAGTTCTTTTCTTGCACCCTTGGCTTTGATGGTGATCTCATTTTGTCTCATGGCTGTAATAACCTGTGCTGTGGCATGCTGTGCTTAGTCACTCAGTTGTGTCCAACGCTTTGTGACCCCATGGACTGTAGACTCCCAGGTTCCTCTGTCCATGGGGATTCTCCAGGCATTAATAACCTTCTACACTTCAACATTTCCCAATGTTTATCACCAGGCCAAGCGTCTCTTCTGTTCCTGCCCTGAGCGCCTCCTACAACTCACAGAAGGAACCGAGCTGTAGTATTCACCACAGTTACCAAGGCGAAAGCAAGCCAGGCAGCACATCCCAGTTCCATATTTTACCTCAGAGATAAGCCTGCCTCTACCTGACCCTGGCCTGCTTCCCAAGCTATTGGAAACAGCTTATTTCATCCTGCCCTAATGCCCAGTCAGGGACTTGGAATCCCTTCATCCCCCAACACCTTCCAGGGACGGAGCTCACTTACTCCTGATGAGGGGCACAGAGTGCACAACAGAACTGGAAACCGCCACATCTAGACCTGTGAGTGCGGATCTACCCAGCTGTGGATGTGACTCATGATAGATGCAAACACTCACACTCACACAGTCATTACAGCCTGTTTCCTCCTGTACTGTCACCTCTAGAATAAGGACAATAATGGTGCCTGTCACATGATACAGATCAGTACCAAACAGGCTCTTTCATGGAAAGCACTTAACACAGTTTTTTGGACATAACACACTTTTCAATACCTGCTATTATTGTTGATTATCTACTGTGTATCTCATCACTCTGCAAATCAGAATGAATCAGAAAACATAGAAGTAAACTTAAATAACTAAACGTAATGGGTCTGTTAAATTTATGCAATTGCCCAGAAAAGATTACAAAACAGTGCCAGTGTGTTAAAACCAATAAGGTTCAGGTACTCTCAACAGACAGAGAAGGCAATGGCAACCCACTCCAGTACTCTTGCCTGGAAAATCCCAGGGATGGGGGAGCCTGGTGGACTGCTGTCTATGGGGTCGCACAGAGTCGGACACGACTGACGCGACTTAGAGGAGATAATCCACGTCAAGGTCAGGAGGGGAGGCGGCAAGGAGATACCCCTCGTCCAAGGTAAGGAGCAGCGGCTGCGCTTTGCTGGAGCAGCCATGAAGAGATACCCCACGTCCAAGGTAAGAGAAACCCAAGTAAGATGGTAGGTGTTGCAAGAGGGCATCAGAGGGCAGACATACTAAAACCATAATCAAAGAAAACTAATCAATCTAAGCACACTAGGACCACAGCCTTGTCTAGCTCAATGAAACTAAGCCATGCCCTGTGGGGCCACCCAAGATGGGCAGGTCATGGTGGAGAGGTCTGACAGAACGTGGTCCACTAGAGAAGGGAATGACAAACCACTTCAGTATTCTTGCCTTGAGAATCCCATGAACGCTATGAAAAAGCAAAATGATGGGATACTGAAAGAACTTCTCAGGTCATTAGGTGCCCAATATGCTACTGGAGATCAGTGGAGAAATAACTCCAGAAAGAATGAAGGGATGGAGCCAAAGCAAGAATAATAGCCAGCTGTGGATGTGACTGGTGATAGAAGCAAGGTCCGATGTTGTAAAGATCACTATTGCATAGGAACCTGGAATGTCAGGTCCATGAATCAAGGCAAATTGGAAGTGGTCAAACAAGAGATGGCAAGGNCTTTTTATGCCTTACACAAGAGTAGATATGTTTGCATGCATGCCCATACATGCATATACCACCCCCCACCTCTCAAACACACTTTTTCTCCAAGTACTTGGATTATACTGTGTATACTGTTTTATATCCCTGTTTTCATTTCTTTTTATTGTATACTTTTCCTTGAAAATAGGGAAATATTTCTTAGTAATGTGATAAGTACTGAATCATCTTTTCAAGTCTGTCGGTTTGGAATAGTTGATAAACTGTGGCCTGTGGGCCAAATCTGGCTGCCACTCATTTTGTTACGGCCTTTGAGTTAGGGATGGTTTTACATAATTCTTTTATAGATTAGGTGTAAAGAACTATAATTTAGGAAGAAAGCAATAAGCTTTCAAAAGCTAACTTTTGAACTTGGTTGACTTTTAAAAGTAGATCAAAATTCTGAATTAGTTGTTTTTTCCTCTACTCATAGTTAATATTATAGGTTAGTGATATACTAACATAAGTTTTCCTCACATTGCTACTTTGGAGCTTGCAGGTGTTACTCTGATCTATAAAAATAAACATTATCAGATGAAAAGCCTTTCTGTGTATCAGAGACATTTTGGTTCTTTAAAACTACACTAAGCCAAGCCTAGGAAACATATGATGATGGTCTGTAAAAATAAGGGAGGGAAAGAGTGTGAAAAGTTTAAGAGAACTCTGCAAAGAAATTAATGGAATTAGGAGTCTGCTTCAGATAATATTGTGACTGAACATAAGGCAAGTATCCATGTTCCTGTTACCTACATGAGTAAATGTGCTCTCTTTATGTTTAGGTATTGCTGAAACTTCCTTTTTCTTTTTATTACTTCAGTATATTCTGACCCTTAGTCTTTTAATCTTTAGCTCATATGCACATTTTGAGAACTTTTTCTGTCTTGAATTCTGGGGTTTATTTAGAATTTCTTCTTGTTCTTGTTCTATTCCATCCNTTTTTTTTTAATTCCTTTTGGAAGGCCAGGCATTTCTTTAAGGATGACCGGATGCTGACGTGATATACAGCATATTCCATCCAAACAAGTTCTCTCTCTCTGCTCCCCGTCATAGCCTTTGGAAACTCAGCCGTGCTTTCATCTACTTAAATCTGCTTTCATCTACTTTGTGAAGCCTTGTTGTCAAATGTAACCAGACATGAATTTATAAATCTGCTAAATATGTGTTCGGGTTACAAATGAATTATTGAGAGGAAAGCCCCTTTGTCTCACTGGATTCCTATGATGACTTAAACTCTGTTTCCCCAGGACATGAAAGTGCCTCAGCGTCTGTCTGATATAGTGGAGCAGGTGCTGGTGGACTTAACCAGCTAATGTGGTGTTTCACGAGCGCCTCAGGGTGATGGTCCCAGACTTGGGACATCTGGTTGTGCCGGAAACAGATGGACCCACGAGCTGTGGTAACGCTACAAAGGATGTTTCCATTAAAGTGGAGGTTGTGTCAAGCAGGGGTGTGTCCAGCCTTGCCATGGGTCGTGGGGACTCTACCAGAGAAGACGACGTGCTGGAGTGGGTCCCCACAGTACTAGTGGGTGCCGTGGAGAAAACTGTCTCTGCTCCTGGACACAGAATCTGTACCTAAGAGGAAATGACTTCTGAAACAAGGCAATTCTATGAATGTTTGAATGCCTGGAGCATTAAAGGAATCGTATTCAAGTGTTTTTGTCCCCTTTGGTTCTCTCATCTTACTGTGGGTGTTCACTGTCCTTCGATATGCCTGGTTATTGGAATCCGTGATTCTGTTAAACTAGAGGCAGGCAGACTTTTTCTATAAAGGACCAGGTAGTAAATATTCTAGGCTTTGCAAGCCCAACTAGTTCTCTCTTGCACATTGTTCTTTTTTTCCTTAACTCTTAAAAAATATTAAGAAAACAAAACTTAACTCACGGGCCATGCAAAAATAAACACATACAAGACCACTGTTTGTTGACCTAAGAATGTTAGTATGTAAGCCAATAGACTTGTCCTTTAAAACTGTGAGCTGCTCCAGGATGATGCACTGAACAATTTCAGCTACCAAAATCTAGTCCATCATGTTTTACATGACATGTGTATTATCTGAATCTTGCTGCAGATTGTGTGCTTTAAAGTGAGGCTCCTTCTCCAATTAGCCAGATGTTCAAGAAGTCCTTAAGACTTTACTAAGGCCATATAAATACCAGCAAGCATATCCAAGCGGCTTCCCTTGTAGCTCAGTTGGTAAAGAATCTGCCTGCAATGCAAGAGACCTGGGTTCAATTCCTGGGTCAGGAAGATCCCCTGGAGAAGGGAATGGCAACCCACTCCAGTATT
>SJYV01006580.1:0-10277 GCA_006410875.1 Neotragus pygmaeus
GAACTTTCAGATGTTCAAGCTGGATTTAGAAAAGGCGGAAGAACCAGAGATCAAATTGCCAACACCCATTGGATCATAGAAAAAGCAAGAGAATTCCAGTAAAACATCTACTTTTTCTTCATTGTCTATGCTAAAGCTTTTGACTGTGTGGATCACAACAAACTGTGCAAAATTCTTAAAGAATTTTGTGAGAATTCCAGACCACCTGAGAAAATCTGTATGCAGGTCAAGAAGCAACAGTTAGAACTGGACACGGTACAACGGTCTGGTTCCAAATAGGAAAACGAGTACGTCAAGGCTGTATATTGTCACTCTGCCTTTTAACTTATATGCAGAGTACATCATGTGAAATACAGGCTGGATGTAGCACAAACTGGAATCAAGATTACTGGGAGAAATGTCAGTTACCTCGGATATACAGATGACACCACCCTTATGTCAGAAAGCAAAGAGGAACTAAAGAGTCTCTTGATGAAGGTGAAAGAGGAGAGTGAAAAAGCTGGCTTAAAATTCAGCATTCAAAAAATGAAGATCGTGGCATCCGGTCCCATCACTTCATGGCAAATAGTTGGGGAAACAATGGAAACAGCGAGAGAGTATATTTTCTTGGCCTTCAAAATCCCTGCAGATGGTGACTGCAGCCATGAAATCAAACGACATTTGCTTCTCGGAGGGCTTCCCCGGTGGCTCAGATGGTAAAAGAATCTGCCTGCAACGCAGGACACCTGGCTTTGATCCCTGGGTTGGCAAGATTCCCCTGGAGGAGGGCATGGCAACCCACTCCAGTGTTCTTCCTTGGAGTATCTCCATGGACAGAGGAACCTGGCAGACTACAGTCCATGTGGTCACAAAGAGTCAGACATGACTGAGCGACTAAGCACATTTGCTCCTTGGAAGAAAAGCTGTGAAAAACCTGGACAATGTATTGAAAAGCAGAGACATTACTTTGCCAACAAAGGTCCATCCAGTCAAAGCTATGGTTTTTCCAGCAATCCGTATGGATGTGTGAGTTGGACCATGGGAGATGGTGAAGGACAGGGAAGCCTGGCATGCTGCAGTCCATGGGTTTGGAAACAGTTGGACACAACTGAGCGACTGAACAACAGCAAATTTTAATTTCATTATGGTCAGAGAAAACAATTGGAATAATTTCCGTTTATGCTTTTAAATTTGTTATGGATATTTTATGGTCCAGAATATGGTTTATCTTGGTAAATGTTTCCTGTGCACTTGAAAAGAATATGTATCCTATTTTTGAAGTGTTTGAAAAATACTAATTTCATCAAATTGTCTGGTAATGTTTCTCAGGTCTTCTACATCCTTGCTGACTTTTGGTTTGTTTGTTCTATTAGCTACCAAGAGAGATGTCTTCAGGTCTCTGCATAGAACGCAGATTTATCTCTTTTAAATTCTCTCATATTTAAGTGGCTAAGACTCCACAGTCCTGCTGCAGGGGGCCTGGGTTCGATCCCCGGTCAGGGAACTAGATCCAACACACTGCAACTAAAGATCCCAAGTGTCACAACTAAGACCCAGCACAGCCAAATAAAGAAATTTATTGAAAGTTTTAAATTGTTTAATGTGGTAACAATACAGATCATAAAGTCTCCCATTTTAATTACTTGTAATGTACAATTTAGCAGCATTAAAACCATTCACAACATTATCCAAATGTCACCACCATCTGTTTCCAGAACTCTCTCATCACTGCAAACAGAAACCCTTAACCCACTAAATACTAAATCCCCAGAGCCCCCTCCCCATAGTCCCTGGTAACCTCTGTTCTACTTTCTGTCTCTAGGGAATTGCTTATTCTGCATACTTCATATTAATGGAATTACACAATATTTGTCATTTTGTGTCTGGCTTATTTCACTTAGCCTAATGTTTTCAAGGTTTATCTATGTTGAAGCATATATCAAAACTTCATAGTCTAATGTATGTATGTGGTCCACTAAAAAAAAAAAAAATCTCTTCACCTATTGATGGACATCTGGGTTGCTTCTACCTCTTGGCTATTGTGCATAAGGCAGCTGTGAACACTGGTGTACAAGAATGTGGGTCTCTGCTTTCAATTCCTTTGAATATATACCTAGAAGTGGAATTGCTGGATCATGTGGTAATTCTATTTAACTTTTTGAGGAATCAAACAGCTTCTCCATAGTGGCTGTGGATTTCATATTTCCACTGGCAATACCCAGTGGAATACTGTGGGGTTTGATACACAGTGTTGTGATTTCTCACCAATACTTATCTTCTTTTTTCTTTTTTTAAAATAGCTATCCTCTTACGTGTGAATTGATATCTCATTGTGGTTCTGATTTGCGTTTTCATAATGACTAGTGATGCTGGGCACTTTTTCATGTGTTTTTTAGCCATTTGTATGTGTTCTTCCGAGAAATGTCTTTTTAAGTCTTTCACCCATTTCTGAATTGTGTTGATTTTTGCTGCTGAGTTGTGGGGAGTTCTTTATATATTCTAAATTAATTTTTTAAATCAAATATATGATTTGAAAATATTTTCTTCCATTCTGTGTCCATCTTTTCACTTTTTTGATAGTGTCCTTTGATGAATAAAAGTTTAAGGTTTGATAAATTTCTATTATCTATTTTACATATTTTTTTTCCTATTGCCAGATTTTGAGAGGGATTTCATTAGACCTGTAAATCATACTGGGCAATTTGTCATGTTAGCAATATTAATTTTTCCAATCTATGAACATGGGCTATTTCTTCATTAATTTATGTCTTTCCTTTCTTTCAGAAATTTTTTTGTCTCCTTGGTCAAATTCATCCCTAAGTATTTTGCTCTGATTGTATCATAAATGAACTTTTCCCCCTTAATTTCCTTTTTGGATTGTCTCGTGTATAAAAATGAAACCCATTTTGTGTTAACTTTTTTATCCTGGAACTTTGCTGAGTTGTTTATTAGCTCTAAAATGTCTTTGTTGTTTTTGAAATTTTAATTCTATCAAAATTTGCTCCATATCTTTGGATATCCTGTAGTCAGGGGCATTTATATTTAAGGCTGTTATGTCTTATGAACTGATCCCTTTTTCATTATGTATTTTGTTTTTATTTGTGGTAATTTTCCCTGAAATCTACTCTTTTTTCATATTAATATGTCTACCTCAGCTTTCATTGGATTAGTAGTTAGATATTACATCTCCCATAGTTTCACTCCTAACCTGTCACTAGATAAAAAGTGGGCTTCTTATAATAATGGGTCTTATTTTTATCTAATATGAAAACCTGTCATATACTGGCTATTTACACTGTTTACATTTAATGTTATTAATGTGTCTGAATTTAGGCTAATACTTTGTTTTCTGTTTGTTGTTCATCCTATTCTTTTTCTTGCCCTTTTGGGATGTATTGTTTGACTATTTATTACTTTTCCATTTAAATTTAAATTTATCTCTTAAAAAAAATCTTTCATTGCATTTTTTTAACTGATAGCTCTGTTACAAAACTTTATAGTCCAGTTACAGTTAATTTCTCATTTTTGGCAAGATATAGAAGCCTTATAAGCCTCTCAGTCCCTTTTCCCTTATTCCTTTTATGTGATTGTCATAGGTATTTGGCCTGGCCAAAAAGTTCATTCAGGTTTCCAACCAGCCTTTCTGGTCAACCTACTGTTACAATTACGTACACTGACCATCTCACTATGCAATGTTAGATTGTTTGCTTCAAATCACACACATTCTAAGCAGCTAGAAGAAAAAAAATCTTTATTATGTTAACCCGATATTTATCATTTCTCTTTCTATTCCTTCTTCCTTAAGTTTCAAGTTTCTCTTCACTAGGACAATTTCCTTTTGCACCTCTTTCACAGCAGAAGGGCTGGCATCAAGTTCTCTGGCTTTCTTCATTGAAGTGTATTTTGTATTTCCCAAGGACATTTTTAGAACTTATGGAATTCTGTGTTGGTATCTTTTCTTTTTGTGTTCCATCAGCACTCTAAACATGTGTGACCATCTTCACCCCATGATGGGTTCAGGTGAGAAATCTTCCGTCATTCACAATTTTCGTCTATGTGCTGTCTTTCTACTATCTACGGCTTTCACCCGTTTTTAACTTTTTCTTCCTCTCTCCCTCTGCCTCTTTCTGTCCCTCTGCCTCTTTCTGCTCCTTTTCCCCTTCCTCTTCTCTCTTATCTTCCAACTCTGTCCCTCCTTCCTTTTGCAATGCGATTAGGATGTGCCTTGGCATGGCTTCCTTCAAGTCTTCCCTGATCGGGTTTCACTGAGGCTTATGTTTTTCCTTCAGATTTGTTAAGTTTTAAGCTTGCCAACTGTTTTCTAAGCCTCTTTTCCAGGCCAATCGTTTTCTCCTGAGACCGCAGTCAGTGCCGAGCTTTTGATGCTGTCGCACAGGCCCCTGACACTGTTAATTTTATTTTAAATCTGTGTTCATTCTATATTTCAGGCTGGATAATTTCAATTAAGTGTTTTCTAGTGTGGCTTTTTCTGATGTGTCAGTTCTACTGATCCTATCCAGTAAAAAATTTAAAATATGTATTATATTGTATTATCTAGTCCTAAAACATTCACTTAAAAAAAAAGTTTCTATCTCTCTGTTGGGAACTTATTTGTACCTTTTGTTTATCTCAAGCATGATTATAATAACTGCTTAAAGACACTGTCCACTGTCCACTGGTTCCAACATCTGACTCATCTCACTATTGGCATTTGATTGCCATTTCCCTTGAGAAATGGTCATATTTTCTTAGTTTGTTTTGTATTAAGTAATTCTGCATTATAACTTAGACATAACTGAATATTGCATTATGAGATTTTGGGTCCTATTTAAGTCCTTTGAGAATGCTGGTTTTGTGCTTTTGTTTTAGCAGGCAATTGCTTGGTTAGATTGAGATGGAAAGTTCCTTTTTGCATTTGGTGGGTAGTACTTTCTCAGTTCAGTCTTCCAAGCCCTTCTCTTCTCCATTAGATCTCTTCTGTGCATTCATAGCTCTGGATGAGCAGAGGGCTTGTGTAGATTCCTACAGACTCAGGAGATGACCTTCTCAAGCTCACCCCTCTCTGGACTTCCCTGACACTGTCTGACTTTCCAGGGCCTCTTCTCTCAGGTCCTCTGACCATAGCTTTCTCTTGGGGTTTTAGGTGCATGACACAAAGAGCTGACTCAATGGAAAAGACCCTGTGCTAGCAAAGATTGAGGGCAGGAGGAGAAGAGGGTGACAGGATGAGACGGTTGGACGGCATCACCGACTCAATGGACATAAGTTTGAACAAACTCCAGGAGGTAGTGAAGGACAGGGGAGCCTGGTGTGCTGCAGTCCATGGGGTTGCAAAGAGTCAGACATGACTGAACGACTGAACATCAACAATTGCGAGGAGAGTTAGCCCTTATGGCTAGGCCGAGATAGAGAGAGAGAGAGAGAGAGAGAGAGAGAGAGAGAGAGAGAGGAAAAAAGAGAGAAAACAGCTTTCCCACTCTCTACTCTCTTCAGCACACAGGGTCCCCTTTCCTTAGTTCTCTGGCCAGAAAAGTGGGGTTTCTCTTAGAAGTTTTGCTCTCTTCACCCACTGTATAAGTTTTGCAATGCAGACTGCCAGGTACCCTCAGGTGAAAGTCAGGAGATAAAAGGAAAAAACTCCTGGACACTCACTGGTGTTGATAATTTTTCAAGTTTTTACTCCCCCCTCAGTCTGGCTGTGATTGTTTACTCTTCAGTCCTCAGGGAGTTGCCATTTGCATTCTTGCTGGAGATGTTATCTACAATCGGGAGAGTTAAGGACTAACAAATGTTTGGTAAATGAAAAAAGTCAGTCTGCTCCATCTCTCTTAGTGGGTGGTCAGCTCCATGAAGACGGGCAGTGTCTGTCTTCTCCAATGTGATGTTATTGGTGCCTGAGCCAATGTGGTACATGATGAGATCAAAATAGTTTTTGAGTTAAACAACATTTTGCAAAGAAGAATGAATAAGAAAATATTGAAGTGATAAAGAAAAAACAGTTACCCAAGAATATGTATAGAATGTCTAAATGTGAGCTAATGGTGTAGGCATGATGGATTTTTTGCTTGAGACATGAGATTGATAATAGAAACTCTGTTGACACACCAGGGTTTTACAAGATGTAAGTAGAGAAGTTTTGCTGTTGTAATATTAAATAATACATAAAGCTCTTGGCACTGAGTCATATATGAGAGTAATACACGGTTCAGTAAACAATAGAAACTGGTATGGATTTCCAAAAGAGGAAAAACAGTCATTTAAAACTCTGGGCTTTAGCTTTTGATAAGAAAAACGGTACTAGAGTGTGGTATAGAAAATAAAGGAAGGGAGGAAGCTTTATTGTCCACTCTGAACAATGCAAAATGAAAGGGTTGAAAGCCAGAGACAATGGGAGATGCCCTTTCTAAATGGCCTATGAAATGTCAGTCCTCGTCCAAATGAAGCTTCAGAAAGACATTCAGATCCCGGATAATAAAATGGTCACGGGTCAAGGCAAGTGAGCCATATCAAGGGTCATCTGTACAGAAGGAGTAACATTATTTAGGATGGCTGTTGACATCCCTTGGCAAATGACAAGGGGAATTATCACGGGGATTCTTCAGTAGAACACAAGAGTGATGGATGTTTAGTCACAAATAGCTACAGGTCACACAAACGGTCTGCCTCCAGGGGTAGTATTTTCATTACAGAAATGAAAGGGAAAAAGGAAATATTTCCAAAATGTATCTTTCAACATAGAACAATATGTTTAAATCATGTAGGTGTATGGCAAAACCAGTATAATATTATAAAGTAATTAACCTCCAATTAAATAAATTTATATTAAAAAAAATAAAAAAGGTTAAAAAAAAAAAGAAGCAACAGTTAGAATCAGACATGGAACAACGAACTGGTTCAAAATTGGGGAAGGAGTAGGCTGCTGATTCAAAATGGCAGAGTAGAAGGATGTGTGTTAATAAATAAATAAATCATGTAAATTATTAGAAGAGTACCAACTTGAGAAACGGTGTGAATTTCTGAAAGTCTTATTTCAGAAATTTTGAAGCTATAAGAAAAAACTTTTGAAACATGGTTTAAATGGTTTTCAACATTCAAGCATAAGAGACCTGAAACACTGAATATACCAGGATGATCGCCATTTCTAGCCAGTGTGAAGAGCTGTTACTGGATTATAGACATACAGAAAGAGATGTGTGGGGGAGGTGCGGAGGGAGAAATAGTACTGTGACCCCAGTAATAAACTGAAAATTTCCAGTAACTCATAAGGAAAGCTGGGGAAAAAACCTTCCACGCTCTAGTAAACTCTAACCAATGGAGCAATCTTGAAATTTATACTTTTTGTTTGCAAATTAATAATAACCTGTAATCAATCTCTCGATTGTGATTTTTGTCCTATTGAATGTGCTATAATACAATGGAAGCTAAGGTGCAGAGGAAGAAATCAGAGTGGTCACTATAAAGTCCAATTTTATCTGCCAAGATAAACAGAAGCCAAATTTACATGTGCATGAAGATTCTTATTGATTTATCGTGTACATAAACACATAAGCCAAGTGCAAATAAAGTACAAGAGTGAGGAGGCATGCAGAGCATGGGTGGTGTCGTTTAAGCTTAGTCTCACATCGCCATGAACTAGCTGTGTGATTCGGGCAGGCTCAGGAATTCTCAGGCTTGATTCCCTCACTGTTAAGATAACAGACTAGCTCAACATTCCAGGAGTTCTTCCTGGCTTCTCTCTTTATTATAAACTTGGATGACTGGGGTGTTTCTCCATCTTCCCTATAAAATAGGAGGATGCATATTCCTGGACATGTAGATGACACAGCTTATATCATACTCTTATTGTTTACTCACTAAGTCTTGGCCAACTCTTTGTGACCCAATGAACTGTAGCCCTCCAGGCTCCTCTGTCAATGGGATTTCCCAGGCAAGGATACTGGAATGGGTTGCCATTTTCTTCTCCAAGCGATCTTTCCTACCCAGGGATTACCCCACTTCTCCCGCATTGACAGGGGGATTCTTTAACCCTGAGCTGTGAGGAAGCCCATGTTATACACTGCTGCTGCTGCTGCTAAGTCACATCAGTCGTGTCCGACTCTGTGTGACCCCATAGACGGCAGCCCAGCAGGCTCCCCCGTCCCTGGGATTCTCCAGGCAAGAACACTGGAGTGGGTTGCCATTTCCTGCTCCAATGCATGCAAGTGAAAAGTGAAAGTGAAGTCGCTCAGTCATGTCTGACTCTTTAGCGACCCCATGGACTGCAGCCCACCAGGCTCCTCCGTCCATGGATTCTCCAGGCAAGAGCGCTGGTGTGGGGTGCCATTGCTGTCATACACATAATTGATACCTGGCTTTATTGCTAATGGTTGCAGGGCCGGTTATCTATTTGAAATGTCATACACTAGGAGATTCCAAATAGATAACGGGCCCTGCAGCCATTAGAAATAAAGCCAGGCATCAGTTATCCTAAAACAGAGGCTTCCATGTTTAGCAGATGCTTCCTAACTTGTAACTGGTATCTGACTAACAATAACATAAAATAAAGCAACTTAATTTGTTATCCAAGGATAAAGAACTAGCATATTCCAGAAAATATGTTACTTTGTTCAAAGGTAAACATTCAAAAATAATTCTGAAACTGTGTAATTAAAAGCTAATAGAGAAAAATTAGGGAAAATTTGTTAATTAAGAGCAAGACCAAAAAAGAATAGGCAAATCCAATATGACTCTGGATTGGATTGTGGAACAGATAAAAGACAATACTGGAAAAATACTGGTGAAATTCAAATAAAGCAACAAGAAAAAAACAACTTGTTATGTACAAAGAAATCCCCACAAGACTATAATATTTTTAAACAGAAACTGCAGAACAGGAAGAAATAGCACAAGGTCTGTCTAGTTAAAGCTCTGATTTTTCCAGTAGTCATGTGTGGATGTGAGAGTCGGAATATAAAGAAAGCTGAGCACTGAAGAACTGATGCTTTTGAACTGTGGTGCTGGAGAAGATTCTTGAGAGTCCCTTGGACTTCAAGATCAAACCAGTCAATCCTAAAGGAAATCAGCCCTGAATATTCATTGAGTGACTGATGCTGAAGCTGAAGCTCCAATACTTTGGTCACCTGATGCAAAGACTCCTCAGAAATGACCCTGATGCTGGGAAAGATTGAGGGCAGGGAGAGAACGGGATAACAAAGGATGACGTGGTTGGGTGGTATCACCGACTCAATGGACACGAGTTTGAGCAAGCTCTAGGAGTTGGGGCTGGATGGGAGGCCTGGTATGCAGCAGTTCATGGGGCTGCAAAGAGTCGGACACGACTGAGCAACTGAACTGAACTGAACTGACTCAAAGTGCTGAAAAGAAAAAAACTCCCAAACCAAGAATACTCTATCTAGCAAAGTTATTATTTCGAATTGAAAGTGAGAGAGAGAGTTTTCTTGACAAGCAAAAGTTAAGAGTCATCACCACTAGAATGCCCTTGCAAGAAATGTCAAAGGGAATTCTTTAAAGGAAAAAGTAAAGGCACGAATTAGGAGCAGGAAGACAGATGGAAGTATAAATCTCACTTGTAAAAGTAAATATATAGTAAACGCAGTGAGCTAATCACCTATGAAGCTAAAGGCAAAACTCATAAAAATAACTATAACAACAATAATTAGTGAAGGGATACACCAGATAAAAAGATGTACCTTTAATCAACACTCACAGACTACATACTGTGCTGGTTGAGGCCAAAGGTCAACGTTACTACACAGTTATTGGAGGGAAGAGCGTGCTGGCCAGTCCATGCTAGTATTGCAAGGAGCCCCTCAGAAGGTTCTCAGTACACAATGACAGGCTTTGGTACTGAAAATGAAGAACTTGTGTACTCAAGAATCTTGACAGCTTCTATTGGACATATTTTCTCTTTAGGAAAATTCTCCCATTTTTGAGTCATTCTTTTATGACCATTCTACAAAATTGCATGTAAGTATAAACATTTTTAAAAGATACAGTTTTATAAATATTTAATAATATGCTTATTTGATTTTGAATTGTAAATGTCAAGTATTCTGTTTTTAGGTTTTATATACTTGGTTAAAAAGGAAAAATTGTGCATTTCAAGAACGTTTTTATGAGTAAATTTAATTTACTGAAAATAAATTAAAAAAAAAAAGAAGATGTAAAATGTGAATCAGAACATAAAACAGGGGAGGAGAAGGGTAAAAATGCTGGAGAGGGTGTGGAGGAAAGGGAACCCTCTTACACTGTTGGTGGGGATGCAAACTAGTACAGCCACTATGGAGAACAGTGTGGAG
>SJYV01006583.1:0-13394 GCA_006410875.1 Neotragus pygmaeus
ACAGACCAGCCAATCTGAAACCTCTTGACAGGGTGATTCAAGGGATCTTTAAAAATTGCCACTCACTAGGAGCAAAGATTTGGGATGATATTTATTTTCTTGCCTTCCTTTCAAGATTCTTCATGTCATTCCTGGTGTTATTATAGATCATGGTAACCTATAAGATGCTCCAGGGCTTTGGCCACAAAATTCTTCCTGTAATTATGGTAGTATGATTGTTGATAGAATGAATTATCAAATATAGCAGGAAGGCAAGGAAACTTTTTTCCCTAGCAACAGTTAAATATTTTAGACTGATATCATTAGTTTATTTGGAATAAAAATATTTAGATTTTACTTAATCTTGATTGAATAATAAAATAAGACATTTTCTGTATGCTGGGCATTTTAATCATTATTGCTTTGCCTGTATCATCTCATTTAATTGNAATATTTTAGACTGATATCATTAGTTTATTTGGAATAAAAATATTTAGATTTTACTTAATCTTGATTGAATAATAAAATAAGACATTTTCTGTATGCTGGGCATTTTAATCATTATTGCTTTGCCTATATCATCTCATTTAATTGTACCAATATATTTAGAGGTTAGAGTAGCAATCCAGATTTTAAAAAATACTGCATTATGGCTCTTCAAACTCACATCTAAGTGACTCTGTATTGAGACTTGTTAAGTACCAGCAGAGCCTGGTGGGCTGCAGTCCATGGGGTCGCTAAGAGTCAGACATGACTAAGCGACTTCACTTTCATGCACTGGAGAAGGAAATGGCAACCCACTCCAGTGTTTTTGCCTGGAGAATCCCNCCGCGGCGCCATGCGCAGACTCAGTTCCTGGAGAAAGATGGCGACAGCCGAGAAGCAGAAACACGACGGGCGGGTGAAGATCGGTCACTACATCCTGGGGGATACGCTGGGGGTCGGGACCTTCGGCAAAGTGAAGGGTGAGGACCCCCGGGGCAAGGCTCGGCCCCCCGCCCAGGATCCAGGCGATTTCCGCCTTTCGCACCTCTTCATCCTCTCCCGCCCCTTGCGTTCCTGGTCTCCTGGGCTCCGCAGCCCCTGTCCTGCTCTGGCGCGAGCAGAACCCGAGGCCGCCGCGGAACTGCGGCGCAGCCCCCCGCCCCCTGCCCGCGGCGGGTGGGGGTGAGGTGGGGACTGGTCGCCATGGCGACGGTGCGGCGGCTGGAGGGGCTTGTACTTGAGAGGGGCGGGGATGCGGAGGTGCTAACTTTCCCAGGCCCGACCGTCGCGGGCGGCGCTGAGTGCTCCCTTTGCTGGGTGCGGGCGCTGGGGTCTCGGCCGGGAACCCGGGAGAGGCTGCCTCCTATTCGACCCGGCTGTGGTCCCTCGGATCAGAGCCAGCCCATCGCTTCCCTGGCCGTCCTCGGCACTGTCCGTGTTTCCGTCCTCTTTAGGAGACTGTTGGCTGCCCTAGCTGGCTGACAGGTGTGAAATGTGTACCCCCCGAAGTAATAAGGTTGCTTTGGAGGTAGTTTACAGAATTTATTAAAAAAAAAAAAAAAAAAAGGACGTCTCGTCGGAAAGGATCATTGATTTTTTTTTTCGGAGCGGTTAATGATTATAAATTGGTCCTATGTGTATTTGCGATCTATGGTTTACGGTCTGAATGCGCAGCCGGTGTCCTCAGTGTTTCTTAATTACTAAACCCGGTAGGCAGATTTTCCTCCGGATAGTGTTTATTCATTGATGCAATTTACTTCCGTTTATTTTCACAAGATATTTATATTTTAATGAATAGTTTAATGTTCATCATTTGACATTTTTTTTCTTTTTTGAAGAAAAGTGGAATCGCTTTTTCTTGTGTTTCAGTACAGTATTCTGGAAATAACAAACTTGCCCTTCAAGTCACCAATTCTGGCACAAAGAGTTTAATTGCAAATTTTGTGAGGCATAAATATTTTTTATTTCAAATAGTTGATTCTGCTATTAGGAATGTAGAGGAAGGAAGTATGGAACCCATAAAAATTATTATGCATTGGCTTTGAATAAAGAATAGCCTATGACTTGCATATAAGCTCTTGGTAAATATTTGAAAGAGAAAATAGTTTGTGAAAGTCTGTACAGTGAATTAACTAACCGAGCCTTGCTCTATCAGAGCTAAATAAACATTTTCTGATTTTATCTAGGGATGGAAGAGGAGAGCCCTTCCTTCTCTTGCTCTTTCTGAGTCATAGAACTGGAAAATTGCTGTATAGCCCACAGGGAAGCAACTGCCCAAACCTTCTTAAGAAAATCAGCAAGGCCAACAATGTAAGAAAGTAAGAAGCAAATGCCAGAATAGGGTAATTACAGCTATTAGGGTGGGTTTGTTTTGTGGGCCAGTAAGATGTTTCTGTGCTTTTGAAGTTACTTATTTTTGACGATGTTGTGTCTTTACTTGTTAGCCATTACAGACTGCTTTCAGTTTATAAATACTGAAGTATTCACCTTCCCCTCAAATAGTAATGACAGCTTTGTTGCCTTCACTACACCCAGGGTTCTGCTTGTTCTCCTTGTTCTCCTAATTCAGACCTGAGTAGAGTCAGGTCTCACGTTCTTATGTGCTAGGTGGCTTTTGGCAAGGCAGGTGGTAGATAGGAAAGCCAGAGGATATTCCTCATTTCCTGGGTTTGATCTGTGATGTGGCAGTGACATGAATCCCTCCAGTGACTGCTATTCCTTAACCTTCACTCCTCCACACCTGCCTCTCTTGAAATAACACATGCTGTCAGAGGCAACCATCTCTCCAAATATAGAAAGGCCAGTGTTAGAGGATCATAGGTTTCATGGATCGGGTTCCTTTGTTCATAAATACATTAACTGATGATGGTCAAAGTCTTCAATCACAGCCTTTTTAAAGATGTAAACAGTTGAAATGCTTCCTGCCCCCAGATAACAGAAAATTCAACACAGCCCAGCCAAGAACGTCTTTTCTGTGGTTCTGTGTCCAGGGCGAGGAAGCCCCAGCAGCGCCCTCAAGAGTTTTACTGGCTCAGTCAGTCCGTCTGGCCAGGTTTATTATGTGCTAATTGGCTTAGGCTTGTGTTCCTATAGGGTAGATGGCATTACTCTTGAAGGAAGAGCGCCCCCTCTCGGATGTATGGGTGGGAGGGCATCTTCTGAAGTACTTGAATAGTATGGGGAGATAGGGTAGACACCTGAAACGGGTTTGTTTTGGAAGAGAGAAAGGGGGACCTAGATGCTTGGTGAGCACGCAGAAATAGCCACTATAGTGGTGACATGTTAACTTATGGAAGCCAAGAATTTGACCGGAATTCTTACAAATTATATGATTAGCCACATATTTCAAAGGAGGCAGTTTGGAGGAGATAGAGCTTTTTAGTCATACACACTGGTAAATTTAACATAGAAAGTCTAATAGAAGATGTGATATCATATCATTCCCAATATGATATTTCTAACTTACAGGAAACTTATTGAGGGGATGGAGAGGACTGCAGATTCATAGGCATTATTTTGTTTCTTGTTAAGGTTTAAAAAATCCTTTGGTAATTTAATGGGCACATTTTGAGGGGAAACTTAGACAACTAGGGTTAGTTTGGAATTATGCTTGAATCATTGTTTCCAAGATACATTTTTTCCACCCCCTTGATTGTCAAGGGGTTGGTCTCCACTCCCTTGTGGGTCTACTCCCCTCTCCTCCCAGCAGGAACTTTTATAAAAGCATGGATGAATAGAGTTATTATTGCAGTAAATATAAATGGAAGGTTTTGCTCATTTTCTAAGAGAAGATACTTCTTCAATAGGGTGGGTAATCTTTGCCAAATGAATTTTTATACATATAATCTGTTTATTAAGTTGATGAGTATTTCATACATGAAACTGAAAGTTTAGGTAAATAGGTGACTTCTTTTTGACTGAATCACATAAGTTATTTTAAAACTTTTTAAGTAAAAAAATCTAGATATGAATTAGAGCTATATATACCAGCATGGGTGAATTTCAAGTATATATAAGTTTAGGCCACAAAAACAGAAGAAGTTGTTATTCATATAAAATTTAAAAACATGAAAAAAGACTCATACATTGCTGACTGGAGTACAGATAGGTACCACCTCTATAGAGTATGACAGTATTTATAAAACTAAACCAGCAATTCAGCTTCTAGGACTTTATCCTATAGGTATATGGAATAATGAGTTATTCATTGCCATATTGTTTGTCAATACAAAAGATTGGAAGTAACCTTGCTAGTAGGACAATAGTTAAATTATGGTTTACCCATACAGTGGTGTATACCTTGCAAACATTGAGGAAAAAAAGAAGCAAGACTTTATATAATATAGGGAACAATTTCCAAGGTATATTTTTAAGAGAGGAAAAAAATAATCAACAAAGTTTACAGCATACCTACCATTTGTGTATAAAGAGCAGGGCAGACTAAAGTATCTAAGTGTAACTGTGTGCATCTGAATACAGTGTTTCTTTAAAGATACACATGAAACTGTGTTACAGTAGAAACTGAACATTACATATGTTCAGAGGAGGAGAACTAGGTTGTAGGAGGACATGTCACTGTATATCTTTTTATGTTTTTGAATCTGCATGAATTCATTATGAATTCAAAAGAATATATAAAATTAAGTTTGTTAAAATAAACATGGAAAAATTGTTACTATATCATTTGTGGATTCATCATATATGTGGGAAAGACAAACCATATTCAAGATAGTGGTAACCACTAGGGAGAAGGAAAGGAGGAAGGAATCTGGGAGGAGTCAGACTGGGCTTCAGTTGCATCTGTGATGTTTTATTGCTTAAGTGGCTATTGGGTGGAACATGGGTATTTGCTTTGCCTTTTGGGATGCCTGAAATGTTTTGTTAAGAAAAGGTACCTTTCTCAAATTTCCACCTATAGCTTTTAAAATTTTTTAAAATTCTCCAACCAGAATTCTGTTATTTCCCTGATACTTATAGCAGTGAGGTGTTTTTTTTTTTTTTGGTTTGTTTTTGTTTTGTTTTTTCAATTTTAGAGTGAAAATGAAATGGTTGGGTGATTAGAATATCTTTAGTAAACATTTCTATCTTTGTGACAACTCTTTATCAGTGTTTAAGATTCTCTCTTTCAAAGTATGATCTTTACTTCAGGATTACATATCTGATTAGAAGAGCATGTGTTATAGAGTTCTACAGTTAGACAGAGTTCCTTTAGAAAGCAGTAACAGGTTGTTAGCTAATGTTTAGTTGACTCATCTGTTGCTGTTGTTGTGAGGGAGATATTGTGAATTGTGGTAACCTTTGCTGTGAGTGACTCAGGTCTTCCATGGCAGAAATACCTGTCTTCCATTTCACCCCAAAGCCACAGCTTGGTATTACTGTAAAACAGTGACGTCTGAAGAGTCAAGTTTTGAGCTTTGGACCAAGGGAGAAATATTTCATAAGTGCATATCCTTGACAAAGTCCATGTACTGCACTGATTGACTTATGGAGCAGCAGTTAATTTGGCTGCAACTGAGTTTAGTCACTGGAGAATCTTTAGCCTAGTTTTGAGGAAACAGTTCAGATTTTGATATTGTTGTCAAGGCTTCTTTCCCTTCACAGTGCACACTGATGGTAGTGTACAGTGGATAGGTCCTAGACTTGGAATTCTTCTAACTAGAAGACCTGTTCTGCCTTGATCACTTAATAACTTTACTTCAGTGAGTTAATCTCTCAGAGCCTTATATTACCTGCATCATAGGTTTATTGTGAGGCTCAAATGTGATCTTGTGTTTCCTAAGCTATAAAAAATAACTATATTTTCAAAAGTATTATGCTACTGAAATTCTAATACTGAACTATGTTGGCAGTGGGTTCAAGGCAAATATTGTTGTTCCTATAACTAAGGAAAACATAACATATTAATTATATGACGAATGGAAAATTAGTGAGATTTTTCTGGGAAGAAAAAGGGGGAAAAAAAATAGATACTGCCTTCTCTTAAAAAGAAAATATTTGGAGTCCTCAGTGTTCAGTTCAGTTCAGTGGCTTAGTCGTGTCCGACTCTTTGTGACCCCATGGACTGCAGCATGCCAGGCCTCCCTGTCCATCACCAACTCCCAGAGTTTACCCAAACTCATGTCCATTGAGTCAGTGATGCCATCCAACCATCTTATCCTCTGTCCCCTTCTCCTGCCCTCAATCACAGCATCAGGGTCTTTTCCATTGTGTGAGCTCTTCGCATCAGATGGCCAAAGTATTGGAGTTTCAGCTTCAGCATCAGTCCTTCCAATGAACACCCAGGACTGATCTCCTTTAGAATGGACTGGCTGGATCTCCTTGCAGTCCAAGAGACTCTCAAGAGTCTTCTCCAACACCACAGTTCGAAAGCATCAGTTCTTCAGTGCTCAGCTTTCTTTACAGTCCAACTCTCACATCCATACATGACTACTGGAAAAACCATAGCCTTGACTAGATGGACCTTTGTTGACAAAGTAATGTCTCTGCTTTTTAATATGCTGTCTAGGTTGGTCATAACTTTCCTTCTAAGGAGTAAGCATCTTTTAATTTCATGGCTGCAGTCACCATCTGCAGTGATTTTGGAGCCCAGAAAAATAAAGTCAGCCTCTGTTTCCACTATTTCCCCATTTATTTGCCATGTAGTGATGGGACCAGATGCCATGATCTTAGTTTTCTGAATGTTGAACATTAAGCCAACTTTTTCACTCTTCTCTTTCTCAGTGTTGGGATATTGTTTTCAAACCTTGGAGGAAAAAACCTGTATCCAGTTAAGACTGGGAAATACCAGATTAAACACTTGATGGGTTTCTTTCCAGTAGGGCTCTATCGTTGTTACTGTGTTAATATGCATAATAAGTTTCTAAAAAGGAGAGGAGACATCCTTTTCAAGACCACTTGATTGTGAAATCTTTTCCCATGAAGAGTCTCCAGTCCTAGTGTTTTGTAAAGCATACTTTAGCAAATTTATTCTAATAATTTTAGTTTCAAGATTTTTCTAGCCCATTGAAAATTAGAATTCCTGAAATTAGAACATTGGGGAAGAGGCTGTGAATTGACTGCTGATAGACCGTGAAGGATGAAAACACAACTTCAAAGAGCAGAAAACCCTAGGATCTGGCACGTAATAGCCTGGGATCAAGAAGTGCTATCTAGAGAAGTAACTCCATGATGTCCCTGTGGTTCCCTGTCATTATGTGTTCTATTTAAGAATGCTCGGACACATGTAGTGCAGTTCAGAAAAATCTGTTTTCAAAAAAGATGACTTTTGTTAACTTGTTGATTTTTATGTGACTGTCATAAACCTAGGGCTTCCCACGTGGCTCAGTGGTAGAGAATCTGCCTGAAATGCAGGAGACTCAGGGAGTGCAGGTTTGATGCCTGGGTTAAGAAGATCCCTTAGAGGAGGAAATGGCAACCCACTCCAGTGTTCTTGCCTAGAGAATCCCCATGGATGGAGCAGCCTGGTGGGCTACAGTCCCTGGGGTTGCAAAGAGTCGGGCACGACTGAGCGAATAAACACAACAGAGGACACGTCATAAACCTGTCAGTTTCTTAGGGCTGCGGTAACAGTACCACAAAGCTGGGTGACTTAAAACAACAAGTCATTTTGGAGTTCTGGAGGCCAAAAGTCCCGAAAGCAAGGGTTTAGTAGAGTCGCACTCCTCTGAAGGCTTTAGGGGAGAATCTGTTTCTTCCTCTTCCAGCCTCTGGTGACTCCTGGTGTTCCTTGGCGTGTAGAAGCAAAGCTCCAGTCTCTGCCTGTCTTCACATGGTCACCTCTGTGTGTGCGTGCCTGTGTTCTCTCCTTTTTTCATAAGGACAGCAGTCATTAGATATAGAGCCCACCCTAAATCTAGGATGATTTTATCCTGAGATCCTTAACTAACTATACCCCCCCAAACCCTGGTTTCAAATAAGATCCCATTCTGTGGTGATGGTAGATGTGAATTTGTGGGGAAGAAGGGACACTCTTCAACCCAGTACACTTGCATTATGTTTTATGTGCTTTTATTTATTTATTTGGCTGCCGTGCATTGCTTGCAGGATCTTATTTCCCCGACCAGGGATCAAACCCGGGCCCAGCAGTGAAAGCCCTGAGTCCTAACAGCTGGATCGCCGGGGAATTCCCTATGTGCTTAGTGTACGCTCTTCATTTCTGTTTTATGATGCAGTCACCCCTCAGAATACTTGAGGGGTTGTTTCTAGGAGCCCCTGAGGATACCAAGACGCCCAGATGCTCAAGTCCCTTTTATTAAGTGACATAGTACAGTGGGCCCTCCATACTCTCGAGTTCTACATCTGGGGATAAGGGGGTTAAATGTTTATCTGCTGAAAAAAATTCTAGTATTGGTGGACTCTTGCAGTTCAAACCCAAGTTGTTCAAGGATCAGTTGTAGATTTTTGAGTAACTTTTAAACAGATTTAATAGAATGAATAAAATGTCTTTTGTATCTTGTTATAAAACATGGAAATTGATAAGAAGCAGGTTTTTACTGCATGTGCGTGTATTCTTAGTTGCTCGGCTGCTGCTAAGTCGCTTCAGTCGTGTCCGACTCTGTGCGACCCCATAGAGGGCAGCCCACCAGGCTCCTCCTCCCTGGGATTCTCCAGGCAAGAACACTGGAGTGGGTTGCCATTTCCTTTTCCATCTTGATTGCTCAGTGGTGTCCAATTCTTTGTGACCCCATGGACTGTATCCTGTCAGGCTCCTCTGTCCAAGGAATTTTCCAGGCAAGAATACTGGAGTGGGTTGCCAGTTTTCTACTTCAGGGGATCTTTCCGACNTTCCATCTTAATTGCTCAGTGGTGTCCAATTCTTTGTGACCCCATGGACTGTATCCTGTCAGGCTCCTCTGTCCAAGGAATTTTCCAGGCAAGAATACTGGAGTGGGTTGCCAGTTTTCTACTTCAGGGGATCTTTCCGACCCAGGGATTGTACTTGCGTCTCCTGCATTAACAAACAGATTTTTTTTTTAACCTCTGGCCACCTGGGTTAGAGTGGATTTATTTTCTCATACAGGAGAAAGGTCATAGTAGCAAGAGCCTGGCACATAGTGGGTGCAGGTACTCAATAACTATTTCTTAAATAAATGAATGAAGTTTTAGAGTAAGTCTTATTAGTTTGGAGAATTCAATCTGTTGTTCTTTTCAAAATTATAAGACTGTGAATCAAGGGTTTTACTTACATGTTCAACTTCTATTTATCTTTTATTAAAAGGATATTTATTTAGGATTATTATATATAAGTTCTAAACAGTAGCTTCCCTGGTGGCTTTTCTTTTGAAGATTATCTTTTAGAAAAATAATCACATTTTGTTTACCACTTTTGGAAAAAGGACAAGTTTTTGAGACAGACATGGGTTCCTATTTTTGTTTTGTCAATCACTAGCTATGTAACTTTGGGCAAGTTATTTCATCTTGGTTATTTCATCTTCCTGTACCTCAGTTACATGTAAAGTGTTGCTAATATTGCTAGTCTTCCAGGCTTGGGAGAGTTAGGGGCAGTATGTTTGGGTATAAAGTGGGTATGTCATGAATATTAACTAGTGAGTTGTATACCTTAATTATGTTATGTATTATAAGTCAATTAAATTTATATTTTTAAAATAGTAATCATTTAAAAAATCTGGTTTCAAATTAAGTCAGATAAACCTATTTTTACCTCTGTGCTCTTCTGTGACTGAATAAGTGTTTCTATAGTTTTTGGGTAGTAAGTGAAATCTTACTATGTGTATATACATCTAGCAATATCATGTTGAAAATTAACCAAAGTCAGGAAATGGGTTGAACTTTGGAAGCTAGGAATCTCTAGTGTTGATGGGAGGGCGGGATGGAGCAGGTTAGTGAGATTGAAGCTTATGGGGATAGAAGCCAGGTACATAGAAATTACAGCTATTTGAAAAATAAATGAAAGTGTTAGTTGCTCAATTGTGTCTGACTCTGTGACCCCATGGACTGTAGCTTGCCAGGTTCCTCTGTCCATGGAATTCTCCAGGCAAGAATACTAGAGTGGGTAGCGATTCCCTTCTTCAGGGGACCTTCCTGATTCCACCCAGGGATTGAACCCCGGTCTCCTGCATTACAGGCAGATGTCTGAGCCACCAGGGAAGCTATTGTTTAGTACTTATTGTGGACCTGGACAAAGGCATTGTACTAAATCTAACTATAAAAGGGACAAATGAAAAAGCTGAGATAAAATTGGCGATACAGGCTTAATCAGAAACTTTAGGACTGATTAGCTAGGAACAGGGGAGACATTTGGGAGCAATGGAAAATAAATAACCTTAAATAGTAATAGTCATCATTTCTTCATAAAGAAGTTACTGTGCTGGGCATAATGGAAAGTGCTTTACAAGCCTTACTTCATGTCACCCTGTGGGGTATGCAGTATTGTTATTTTGAATACAAAGTTGAAATAATTTAACTTGTTCAAGTCAAAGTTAGTAACTAGAGAGCTTTCCACAAATCTATTGCTTTGGACTTTGCTTCATTAACTTACTGGGAGTCATCTTCTTCTTCTCCTATATTGGACCCCTTCTTTACTGAACACCATCTTGGCTTCTTGATTTTGTTGGAATATAAATTTTCCATTAGACCCTTAGAAAAGACTTTGCCACTATTAAAAAATGTCTAAATTCTGTTATAACCACTGATTATCTGGGTATAACATTCAAAATGGAAAGGTAATCACTTAAATTTTTTTCTTATTTTTAAAAATAGAAACTACATGCTTATGAACCAAAATTTAAAAGGTTCAAGGGCTTATAAAGTGTGTCTAACATGAGGGAGGTTTTTGGAATGAGGAAACTGTTCTGTATCTGATTATTACAGTGATGACACCAATTTCCACGTGTTAAAATCCATAGAACTGCACACTGAGAGAGAAAAGCTCAATTTGTATGTATGACAGATTAAAAAGTGAAAAGTAAATTAAGAGAATTTAAAAGTATAAAAACGTAGAGAACAATAAAGAAGTTGCTTTCTTTCTCTCTGCCTTAGCTTCCAACTTTCCTTTCTGGAAAAAACCACAGTTAGTACTTTCTCATGTGTCTTCCCACTTGCAAGTGAAAGTATTAGTCACTCAGTCATGTCTGACTCTTTGCAACCCCATGGACTCTAATCTGCCAAGCTCCTCTAACCATGGACTTCTCCAGGCAAGAATACTGGAGTGGGTAGCCATTCCCTTCTCCAGGGGATCTTCCCAACCCAGGGATTGAGCCTGAGTCTCCTACACTGTGGGCAGATTCTTTACTATCTGAGCCACAAGGGAAGCCCATACTTAATCACTCTTANCTCCAGGCAAGAATACTGGAGTGGGTAGCCATTCCCTTCTCCAGGGGATCTTCCCAACCCAGGGATTGAGCCTGAGTCTCCTACACTGTGGGCAGATTCTTTACTATCTGAGCCACAAGGGAAGCCCATACTTAATCACTCTTAAACACTCAGGGGTAAATCAGGCAGAACTGGAAGAAACTTGGACTTGCTTAAGTATTTTTGGAGAAGACTAAGATTTCTATTCTTAGAATAGTTCTAAATATGTTATTAACCAAACCTGGCACTAATTTATTAAAATTATTTCTCCTACAGTTGGCAAACATGAATTGACTGGGCATAAAGTTGCTGTGAAGATACTGAATCGGCAGAAGATTCGAAGCCTTGATGTAGTAGGAAAAATCCGCAGAGAAATTCAGAACCTCAAGCTTTTCAGGCATCCTCATATAATTAAACTGTAAGATCTGATTATATTAAATATAGTCATATAATTTTTTCATCATTTTGGTTAACCTACTTAATCCGACAAGTGAGAAAGCTGAGTGACATTTCTTCAGTTTATTCCTGAGAGTTTTAGAAGTTCTTCCTGTTCGTGTATTTATCTAACCCCATTCATGGTCACTTAAGCCTGAGTCCACATTTTGCCCTTGTGTTTATCGGCTGTTATATTTCTTATTTTCTGAGCTGATGCCCTTTTGATAGATGACTTCCAGTGCCCCCCTATTGCTATAGAACCAACAATGATTCACAAAACAAAAACTCCTGACCTCCAAATTTCCACGTGATATCATTTAGCCTCACTAGAAACAACGCAGTAGAAAGTGTCCCTCACTCCCCTACACTGGTTCTATCTGATAAAACAAATAATAAATAGAATTTTAGAAATCCAGATTTCAAAAGGCAAGTAGTACTACTGTTGTTTTACAGTTGCTGGTTGTAGGGTCTACAGAGAACTTATTTACTGCGCGGCTTTATTATGCAGACTATAAATTAAAACCGCTTAGGCTTTTGTGTTGAACTGGCTGACTCAAAATTTGTTTCACTCTCACCTCTTCTAATTTGTTGAAGTGCCATGGTTTTAAATACCATCTTTGTGCCGACAGCCCTTAAGTATACATCTCCTGCTTTTTTGAAACCCGTTCCCTGGATTTCAGACTCCTATGCCCGCTACCTATTTTACTTCTCCATTTGGGTGTCCACGAGGCACGTGAAACTTGGTATGGGTAAACCTGAACTCTTTATCACCCTCCCACACCTGGTCTTCCACAGTTTTTACCATCTCAGGTGATAATCTGGTTCCTCAGGGCAGAAACTTAGGAACTATCCTTAACTTTACTGTTTCTCTCACTTCCCAACCTCCACTCCATCTCTTCCTGCAAAAGTATATCCAGGATCTGATTCCAGTTCCTTCATTGTCCTCACCCTGGTGTAGGCCCCCTTCATTTCTGTCATGGACTACTGCAGTAGCCACTTGCTTCTACCCTAGTGCGTAGTCAGTTCTTCACATTGCTGCCATCAGTCAAAGTTGTTACCCTTCTAATCGGCCAGGCCACATGACTACTTTGCTTAAAACCTTCATTAGCTGTCTCTCTGCCAGAGGATGAAAGCCACAGTNTCTTGCCAGAGCTTACCTTTTCGGTAGCAGGCGGGGCCGGGGTGGGCTCCCGCAGACTCTGGCCCCACCACGAAGAGGCCGGACCTTTGGAGAGGGGACTGGCGTTGGAGGCATGCTGGGAGGCGGGTTAGGAGGTGGGGCTTGGGGGTCCCCGCACAGGTGCGGGATGGTGCTGACCTGAAGAAGAGGCGGGAGCCCCCACCCGCTGCCACCGTGTTGATATCCAGCTGGGGGGCCTGGAGGGTGACACCAGCCGTGCTGGCCTCGAAAACATGCTCAAACTCGCCAGCATAGCGGCTCACGTCGGTAGACGTGCCTGGTGGGGATGGGGAGCAAGGAGACCCAAATGCTGCCCAGCCCAGCAACTGAGGCCCCCGGACCCCACCCTCGGGCCCTCATACCTCCCATGTCAAAGCCGATGACTGGCTGGCCGCCCTCCACCCGGTAGGTGGTGGCTGAGTAACCAACCACGCCCCCAGCAGGGCCGGAGAGCACAGCGCGGGAGCCGCTGAAGGAGTCCATGGGCGCCAGCCCACCATCGGAG
>SJYV01006584.1:10587-20915 GCA_006410875.1 Neotragus pygmaeus
AACTATAAGCAAGGTGAAAAGACAGCCTTCTGAATGGGAGAAAACAATAGCAAATGAAGCAACTGACAAACAACTAATCTTAAAAATATACAAGCAACTTATGCAGCTCAACTCCAGAAAAATAAACGACCCAGTCAAAAAATGGGCCAAAGAACTAAATAGACATTTCTCCAAAGAAGACATATGGATGGCTAACAAACACATGAAAAGATGCTTAACATCACTCATTATCAGAGAAATGCAAATCAAGATCACAATGAGGTACCATTTCACACCAGTCAGAATGGCTGCGATCCAGAAGTCTACAAGCAATAAATGCTGGAGAGGGTGTGGAGAAAAGGGAACCCTCTTACACTGTTGGTGGGAATGCAAACTAGTATAGCCACTAAGGAGAACAGTGTGGAGATTCCTTAAAAATTTGCAAATGGAACTGCCTTATGACCCAGCAATCCCACTGCTGGGCATACACACTGAGGAAACCAGAATTGAAAGAGACACATGTACCCCAATGTTCATCACAGCACTGTTTATAATCGCCAGGACATGGAAACAACCTAGATGTCCATCAGCAGATGAATGGATAAGAAAGCTGTGGTACATATACACGATGAAGTATTACTCAGCCATTAAAAAGGATACATTTGAATCAGTTCTAATGAGGTGGATGAAACTGGAGCCTATTATACAGAGTGAAGTAAGCCAGAAAGAAAAACACCAGTACAGGATACTGACACATATAAATGGAATTTAGAAAGATGGTAATGATGACCCTGTATGCGAGACAGCGAAAGAGACACAGATGTATAGAACAGACTTTTGTCCTCTGAGGAAGAGGGCGAGGGCGGGATGATTTGGGAGAATGGCATTGAATCATGTATACTATCACATAAGAAACGAAGCGCCAGTTTATGTTTGATACAGGATACAGGATGCTTGGGGCTGGTGCATGGGGATGATCCAGAGAGATGATATGGGGTGGGAGGTGGGAGTGGGGTTCAGTATTGGGAGCTCGTATACACCTGTGGCAAATTCATGTCAATGTATGGCAAAACCAGTACAGTATAAAAATAAAATAAAATTTAAAAAACGATAATAATAAAAATAAAAATAAATTTTAAAAAATGATAATAATAAATTGCTATTTTTGAAATACCCCTAAACACTTTTAGGTATGGCTTTTGTTTATCTCATATTTCCACTGAGATGCCCTTCTCTAAGGAAAGCCTTTGCTGACTGTTTCATTCCTAGTTCCCACCTAAGTCAAGTCACCATTATATTTTGAATATGATATTGTCCTTTAGAAACACACATTAAAATTGTGTATATATTGTATGTGTGTGTTAGCCTTTTAGTCATGTCAAACTCTCTGCAGCCCTGTGGATTATCGCCTACCAGGCACCTCTGTCTGTGAATTCTCCAGGCAAGAATACTGGAGTAAGTAACCATTCCTTTCTCCAAGGGTTATTCCCAACCCAGGGATCAGACTCAGGTCTCCTGCATTGCAGGTGGATTCCTTACCATCTGAGCCACTAGAGAAGCCCTTGTATATATCTATATATGTATGCGTATCCCCTATTTAGGTGTATAGACACTTATTTGTTGAATGTCTGTATTCTCTATAACACTGTCAATGCCAGAATACCGATAGTGTCTTTGTCTTAGCTAGCAATCCCACCCCTGGCATGAGGTGAGATCATTAAAGATTAATGACTGCATATCTAAGCACTATGCCAAGTAGTTATCTTGGTTCATCACTTCACCATTTTAAATAGATAGAAATTTTCTGCATTTTATAATAAGAAAAATGAGAATTAAGGTGGTTCATTGATTAGGGAATTCCAGAGTCACATTTTGAACCAAGGTCTTTATTACTGCTAACCTCTTAGTACAGTAACTAGGTTAAGTCAGTTGAAAGTGAATTCTAATAATGGTCTGTTTAGGAGATGGGATAAATGTATCAAGCAGGGTAAATCAAGGTAGAGCATCAAAGAGATCTAGGAAGCCAAGTAGAAATCTAGTCTTGATATGACCAAAATTTCCCTCATGGTTCAGATGGTAAAGAATCTGCCTGCAATGTGGGAGATCTGAGTTTGATCCCTGAATTGGAACATCCCCTGGGGAAGAGAATGGTAACCCACTCCAGTATTCTGGCCTAGAGAATGCCATGGAAAGAGAAGCTTTGTGGGCTACTGTCCATGGGGTTGAAAAGAGTTGGACATGACTGAGTGACTAACACACACACATACACTCACTCCAGTATTCTTGCTTGAAGAATTCCATGGACAGAGAAATCTGGCAGGGCTACAGTCCATGGGGTTGCAAAGAGTCATACAGGACTGAGCCACACTTGACTGGTAAAGGCAGAGGAAAAGATCAGAGAACTTTTTTGGTTAAAAAAAATCAGTAATTGATAAATCATAAATGAAATTGATAAACCAAAGGGATGTTCTGAGCTCTGAACATGTACCATAATGATGGTTTATTTTGTTGATAAGATGTGGAGCATCATCAAGAGAATTGACTTGATTATAGGATCCTGGTGTTCAGAGGATTGGTCTCAACTCTCTGAGGTTATGATTGGGATGACACATCCAAGCAGTATATCACTTAGGCAAATGTTAAGCTGAAGGGGAAAAAAAGGGGTAGAAATGTAGATAAGGGAGTCCTGACTGTGAAGTTCTGAGTGATACTTAGGGGAAAACGAAATATTAAAACACACACACACACACAAAGACTAATAAACCTGAGCAGAAATACTTCTGGCGGAGCTAGGTAAGAAATGATGAAGAAAGAGGAATTAGACAGGGGTAGAACAAACAAGGGCTTCCCAGGTGGCTCAATGGGTAAAAAAAAAATCTCTCTACAATGCCGGAGATAGGGGCGATCCCCAGGTCTGAAAGATCCCCTTGAGGAGGGCATGGCAACCCTTTCTAGTATTCTTACCTGGAGAATCCCATGGACAGAAGAGCCTGGTGGGCTACACTCCATGGGGTTGCAAAGATGACTGAAGTGACTGAGTGCACGGAACAAACACAGAATCGAGTTAAAACAGAAAATCTTGCCTTGTTTTAATAATAGGCACTCAGAATTTCCATAGTCAATAAAAATGCCAAGGAATACGAACAACAAAAAGCCTTGAGAAAACTCCAGTGGAGTTGGAACAAGAAAGTCATTGGTGTTTATGGCCCTGTAAGTAGAAGGGTAGGAATGGAATTCAGAATAAAATGTTAATGTAGAAGGAATCATTGAGGACAAGAAAAAGAAAGAAAACAATTTATATGTGAGATTTGGAATAATCTGAAAGGAATCAAATTTAAGGAGTGTCAGTCAATAAGAAAAACAAATTGTGCAGGTAGCCACATTTATCTTTATGTGTTTAAAATATATTTCCCAGTTAATCTTTGGGAAAAAAAACAAAACACAAGTTATCTCGGTTCTCAGGTCTGTCATGTGTTACACAGGCCTCTTGTTATCATTCCGAGCGAGCATGTGAAGAAACAAGTTAAGACAACTTGTGGTAAAACAAGATTAGAAATAATAGTTCCTTGTTCCCAGAAACTTGTATTAGTATACAAACCACATTTTGGGTATGAATTTTTATATCACATGATTTATGTAGTAAAACCTGAAGCCTACTCTCTTCGACTATAATACCTTGGCCATACACAAGAATTATTGTGAATTCTAGCTCTGTTAATTATTAGTTGTACCCCCTGGAGCATAGACAGTCTCCTTAACTGTCAAATGAATAAAATAATATCTACCTTGTAGCACATTTGTGGGGAATATATTTTAAATATAATTTGATAGTACATGAACTGGGAACTTGCAAATGTTGAGGCTGGATTTAGAAAAGGCAGAGAAACCAGAGATGAAATTGCCAGCATCTGCAGGATCATCAAAAAAGCAAGAGAATTCCAGAAAAACATCTACTTTTGCTTTATTGACTACGCAAAAGCCTTTCGCTGTGTGGATCACAACAAACTGTGAAAAATTCTTACAGAGATGGGAATACCAGACCACCTGACCTGCCTCCTGAGAAATCTGTATACATGTCAAGAAGCGACAGTTAGAACTGGACATGGAACAAAAGACTAGTTCCAAATCAGGAAAGGAGTGCATCAAGGCTATATGCTGTCATCCTGCTTATTTAACTTACATGCAGAGTACAGCAGGAGAAGGCAATGGCACCTCACTCCAGTACTCTTGCCTAGAAATCCCATGGATGGAGGAGCCTGGTAGGCTGCAGTCCATGGGGTCGCGAAGAGTCAAACATGACTGAAGCGACTTAGCAGCAGCAGCAGCAGCAGCAGTAGAATACATCATGCAAAATGCTGGGTTGGATGAAGCACACGCTGCAGTCAAGATTGCTGGGAGAAATATCAATAATCTCAGACATGCAGATAACACCGCCCTTATGGCAGAAAGTGAAGAACTAAAGAGCCTCTTGATGAAAGTGAAAGAGAAGAGTGAAAAAGTTGGCTTAAAAATTCAACATTCAGAAAATGAAGATAATGGCATCTGATCCCATCACTTCATGGCAAATAGATNGCAGAAAGTGAAGAACTAAAGAGCCTCTTGATGAAAGTGAAAGAGAAGAGTGAAAAAGTTGGCTTAAAAATTCAACATTCAGAAAATGAAGATAATGGCATCTGATCCCATCACTTCATGGCAAATAGATGGGGAAACAATGGAAATGGTGAGAGACTTTATTTTGGGGGCTCCAAAATCACTGCAGATGGTGATTGCAGCCATAAAATTAAAAGATGCTTGCTCCTTGAAAGAAAAGTTATGACCAACCTAGACAGCATATGTAAAGGAGAGACATTACCTTGGCAACAAAGGTCTGTCTAGTGAAAGCTATTGTTTTTCCAGAGTTGGACTATGAAGAAAGCTGAGCACTGAAGAACTGATGCTTTTGAACTGTGGTGTCGGAGAAAACCCTTGACAGTCCCTTGGACTGCAAGGAGATCCAATCAGTCCATCCTAAAGGAAATCAGTTCTGAATATTCATTGGAAGGACTGATGCTGAAACTGCAACTGCAACACTTTGGGCACCTGATGGAAAGAACTGACTCGTTGGAAAAGACCCTATGCTGGGAAAGATTGAAGGCAGGAGGAGAAGGGGATAACAGAGGGTAAGATGGTTGGATGGCATCATCAACGTGATGGACATGAGTTTGAGTAGGCTCTGGGAGTTGGTGATGGACAGGGAAGCCTGGCATGCTGCAGTCTGTGGAGTTGCAAAGAGTTGGACATGACTGCGTAACTGAACTGAACTGAAAATGGCAATAATAGAACCAATTGCAAAGAGTTTATATGTTTTGGTCACAAGGAGAAAAAAGCCTGAGATGAAAGTCAGAGTCACACAACTACAAAGCACCAGAACCCGAGTTCAGACTCTGGTGCTCTGATTCCAGAGACTGTGAAAGTGGCCAACATAGGACTAATATCTGTGTTCTCAGCTTGTGCTTCTCTAATTTAATAGTGTGGGCAAAGGGAACAGTGGTAACAGGGATCGTAGTAGCCACATCAGTAGTAGCAGGCTTTATGTCTTGTGGTTCTGCAAAGTGATCACACAAAGTACCTACCATTTATACAGCTAGAGTGAAGTGAAGTCGCTCAGTCGTGTCTGACTCTTTGCGACCCCGTGGACTGTAGCCTACCAGGCTCCTCTGTCCATGGGATTTTCCAGGCAATAGTACTGGAGTGGATTGCCATTTCTTTCTCCAGGGGATCTTCCTGACCCAGGGATCACACCCGGGTCTCTCTCATTGTAGACAGATGCTTAACTGTCTGAGCCACCAGGGAAGTCCATTTATACAGCTATAGGGGTACGAAAATAGGAAAAAAAATACTGCATTGCCTTCTCTACTGATTCTGTGCGGCAGCCTATGTTTGGACATTGAAGCAATTAGGAAGTACCAAACAATGACAAGATGAGAAAGATAAAACCAAAAGTTAGTGGAGGGTGAGCAGTCTGGCTTGATTATACATTTAAGGTTCAGTGATTCCTGGGTCAGGAAGATCCCCTGGAGGAGGAAATGGCAACCCACTCCAGTATTCTTGCCAGGAGAATCCTATGGACAGAGGAGCGTGTCAAGTTATTGTCCTTGAGGTCGCAACGAGTCGGACATGACTGAAATGATTTAACACATTGTACTCCCCCTCTTCTATATTTGTCAAAGCTTCTGACTCAAACAGCCGTGTCTTCATGATAGTCCATTCATATGCTTTTTTTTTTCAATTTTGCCTGGGTTATTTTTAGCAATAAAAGTGCAAGACAAATGCAGAATAGAGAAGGGTGATGGCTTCATTTACGTTTAAAAGGTTAAAGAAGATATAAAAATTAGAGTAATATAAGGGGATTGTTATTGTAGTTGCTAAGTCCTGTCCCCCTCTTTTGTAACCCCATAGGACTGTATCCACTAGACTCCTCAGTCCATGGGATTCTCCAGGCAAGAATACTGGAGTGGGTTGCCATTCCCTTCTCCAGGGGATCTTCACAACCCAGGGAATGAAACTGTCGCCTTCTTAACAGGCAAATTCTTTATCACTGAGCCACCAGGGAAGCACATTTAAGGAGACACTTCAGATAAAATTAATTTTGTGGTATAAACTCAGGCCTTCCCTGATGACTTAGCTGGTAAAGAATCCACTTGCAATGCAGTTCAGCTCAGTTGCTCAGTCGTGTCTGACTTTTTGCAAACCCATGAATCTCAGCATGCCAGGCCTCCCTGTCCATCACCAACTCCCGGAGTTCACTCAGACTCACCTCCATTGAGTCACTGATGCCATCCAGCCATCTCATCCTTTGTCGTCCCATTCTCCTCCTGCCCCCAATCCCTCCCAGCATCAGAGTCTTTTCCAGTGAGTCAGCTCTTCACATGAGGCGGCCAAAGGACTGGAGTTTCAGCTTTAGCATCATTCCTTCCAAAAAAATCCCAGGGCTTATCTCCTTCAGAATGGACTGGTTGTATCTCCTTGCAGCCCAAGGGACTCTCAAGTGTCTTCTCTAACACCACAGTTCAAAAACATCAATTCTTCAGCACTCAGCCTTCTTCACAGTCCAACTCTCACATCCATACATGACCACTGGAAACACCATAGCCTTGACCAGATGGACCTCAGTCGGCAAAGTAATGTCTCTGCTTTTCAATATGCTATCTATGTTGATCATAACTTTTCTTCCAAGGACTAAGCGTCTTTTAATTTCATGGCTGCATTCACCATCTGCAGTGATTTTGGAGCCCCCAAAAATAAGGTCTGACATTGTTTCCACTGTTTCCCCATCTATTTCCCATGAAGTGATGGGACCAGATGCCATGATCTTCGTTTTCTGAATGTTGAGCTTTAAGCCAACTTTTTCACTCTCCTCTTTCACTTTCATCAAGAGGCTTTTTAGTTCCTCTTCACTTTCTGCCATAAGGATGGTGTCATCTGCATATCTGAGGTTATTGATATTTCTCCCGGCAATCTTGATTCCAGCTTGTGTTTCTTCCAGTCCAGCGTTTCTCATGATGTACTCTGCATAGAAGTTAAATAAGCAGGGTGACAATATACAGCCTTGACGTACTCCTTTTCCTATTTGGAACCAGTCTGTTGTTCCATGTCCAGTTCTAACTGTTGCTTCCTGACCTGCATACAGATTTCTCAAGAGGCAGGTCAGGTGGTCTGGTATTCCCATCTCTTTCAGAATTTTCCACAGTTTATTGTGATCCACACAGTCAAAGGCTTTGGCATAGTCAATAAAGCAGAAATAGATGTTTTTCTGGAACTCTCTTGCTTTTTCCATGATCCAGCGGATGTTGGCAATTTGATCTCTGGTTCCTCTGCCTTTTCTAAAACCAGCTTGAACATCAGGGAGTTCACGGTTCACGTATTGCTGAAGCCTGGCTTGGAGAATTTTGAGCATTACTTTACTAGCATGTGAGATGAGTGCAATTGTGCGGTAGTTTGAGCATTCTTTGGCATTGCCTTTCTTTGGGATTGGAATGAAAACTGACCTTTTCCAGTCCTGTGGCCACTGCTGAGTTTTCCAAATTTGCTGGCATATTGAGTGCAGCACTTTCACAGCATCATCTTTCAGGATTTGAAACAGCTCAACTGGAATTCCATCACCTCCACTAGCTTTGTTCGTAGTGATGCTTTCTAAGGCCCACTTGACTTCACATTCCAAGATGTCTGGCTCTAGATTAGTGATCACATCATCATGATTATCTGGGTCATGAAGATCTTTTTTGTACAGTTCTTCTGTGTATTCTTGCCACCTCTTCTTAATATCTTCTGCTTCTGTTAGGTCCATACCATTTCTGTCCTTTATCGAGCCCATCTTTGCATGAAATGTTCCCTTGGTATCTCTAATTTTCTTGAAGAGATCTCTAGTCTTTCCCATTCTGTTGTTTTCCTCTATTTCTTTGCATTGATCGCTGAAGAAGGCTTTCTTATCTCTTCTTGCTATTCTTTGGAACTCTGCATTCAGATGCTTATATCTTTCCTTTTCTCCTTTGCTTTTCGCTTCTCTTCTTTTCACAGCTATTTGTAAGGCCTCCCCAGACAGCCATTTTGCTTTTTTGCATTTCTTTTCCATGGGGATGGTCTTGATCCCTGTCTCCTGTACAATGTCACGAACCTCATTCCATAGTTCATCAGGCACTCTATCTATCAGATCTAGGCCCTTAAATCTATTTCTCACTTCCACTGTATAATCATAAGGGATTTGATTTAGGTCATACCTGAATGGTCTAGTGGTTTTCCCTACTTTCTTCAATTTAAGTCTGAATTTGGCAATAAGGAGTTCATGATCTGAGCCACAGTCAGCTCCCGGTCTTGTTTTTGCTGACTGTATAGAGCTTCTCCATCTTTGGCTGCAAAGAATATAATCGATCTGATTTCAGTGTTGACCATCTGGTGATGTCCATGCATAGAGTCTTCTCTTGTGTTGCTTGAAGAGGGTGTTTGCTATGACCAGTGCATTTTCTTGGCCAAACTCTATTAGTCTTTGCCCTGCTTCATTCCGCATTCCAAGGCCAAATTTGCCTGTTACTCCAAGTGTTTCTTGAATTCCTACTTTTGCATTCCAGTCCCCTATAATGAAAAGGACATCTTTTTTAAAAAAGATGTTAGTTCTAAAGGGTCTTGTAGGTCTTCATAGAATCATTCAACTTCAGCTTCTTCAGCATTACTGGCTGGGGCATAGACTTGGATTACCACCATATTGAATGGTTTGCCTTGGAGATGAACAGAGATCATTCTGTCATTTCTGAGATTGCATCCAAGTACTGCATTTCTGACACTTTTGTTGACCATGATGGCTACTCCATTTATTCTGAGGGATTCCTGCCCGCAGTAGTAGATATAATGGTCAATGCAGTAGACCCCGGTTCAATTCCTGGGTTGGGAAGATCCACTGGAGGAGGGATAGGCTACCTACTCCAGTATTCTGGTGGAGAATTTCATGGACGATACAACTGAATGCAGTTTTCACTCTCGCTTTTCATGGTATAAACTCAACAAATTTATATTGTTTTCTAATTCCTTTTTCTCCAGTAAATGTTACTAGATTTTTATCTGTAAAAACTGTCAAATTTCACATTTTCCAGTTGTGAGCGTATGATTAAGGGTATTCCTCAACTTAGTTCCTATTATATTTTATCCTTTCCTGAACTTGGAGCAGTTTTCCATTTTCATATGTGCTCACTCACTGTCCTCATCTCAGCCCACCAGTTCCTTTTTTCCTCCAGAGCAGTGTCTTAAGATTTTACAATAAGTTCTAAAGCTCTGTGTAATATGGTATCTTCCTACGTTTATGTTCTCATTTCCTAGACACCACCCTTTGCTTCTCCTAAGCTTCAATACAGTTCATTTGTGCAGTTACCCACCACCCCCCCAAAAAAATCATTACAAATGTAACATCCTTCCTCACTAATAATGACATATTTGTATCCTTTATTCTTAACATCCCTTGAGAGACCCACATGGTTAGGCATCACATTATATAGGCGTTTTTAGATTTTTTAAATATGGTAACTTAATTTTTCCTAATGGCATTATCTTTGGCCATGAATGACATCAGAGAATAATTGGCTCACAAGTAGATTTTCAGAATTAAGAACAGTCTAAATCTATAAAGTCAAAGCTAATTCACTACCGTTGAGGACAGATTCCTCCTTTATTTTGCTCACGTTCAGAAATTTTGACTTAAAATTTGGGATATGTGAGGCAAATGAGTGTTGGGACTCTTATTTACAACCTGGGAAGCTGCTTTATTTTCTTTATGTATACTACCTTGGCATTAGCAAAATTTGAGTGTCTTCAAATAAGTAGGA
>SJYV01006586.1:0-15824 GCA_006410875.1 Neotragus pygmaeus
CAGAAACTGTAAGCTGTTCTTATGAGAGGCAAGCTAGCTCCCTGGGTAAGAGCATATGTTCTGATGCATTCCACGTGTCACTTGTCCTGAAACCTTAGATAAGCTATTTAACCCTCCTTTGTCTCGGTTTTTCATGTATCAAATAGGCATGATAATAATGCCCCCTCATAAGGCTTATGTGAGGATTATGAATAGATTACATCAGGTTATGAGAACATGCCTGCCACACAGTAAGTGCTCAATAAGGACAGCAATTATTTGCTTAAGCTAATTTAAGAAGGACAGGGAAGATTGTGCTGCAGTCCATGGGGTTTGCAAATAGTCTGACATGACTTAGTGACTGAACAACAATAACAATTTAAGAATACTGTTATTTACATCCAATTGCTTTTTAAAATGAATTAATTTGGCTGCATCAGGTCTTAGTTGCAGTATGTGGGATCTTTTGTTGCAGTATACAGATTCTCTAGTTGTGGCATTCAGGCTTATTTGCTCTGAGACACATGGGATCTTAGTTCCCTCACCAGAGATCAAACCTGTGTCCCCTGCATTGCAAGGGGGATTCTTAACCAGTGGACTGCCAGGGAAGTCCCAGGGATTTTCCTTGCATGGCAGGTGGAACTGGTGGGATGTAAGAATGGCTCTGCCCCATGAGGGTGATCCTGCCTTGGAGGGGGGCAATATTCATTTATTAACTTTTTTCTTTTTTGGCTAGTGTAACAGAAACCCAGATAATACTGATGGCTTAAATAAGCTGGGCATTTAAGAAGAATACGTATTTATTTGGCTGTGTTAGGTCTTAATCACAGCTCTCCGGATCTTTAGTTGTGGTGTTTAGCACGTGGCATCTAGTTCCCTGACCAGGGATGGAACTCAGGCCCCCAACATTGGGAGCGCAAAGTCTTAGCTGCTGGAGCACCAGGGAAGTCCTGAGATAGATATTTATTTTCTTTTGTAACAGTTCAAGTAGCAGCAACACAGTATGTTTGCTCCCTGATCTCGGAGGGCCATGATCCTTCCAGTTTGCAGCTCAGTTGTTCAGATGGTGTAAACCAGCCAGTCCAAGCTGATCCACTCCGTATCTTCATTCTAATCAACCCAAGGCAAAAAAAGGCATGAGAGGACATACCCCTTCTCTTTAAGGGCAGAGCCTGGAATGTGCCCACATCCTTTCCCTTTACAACTCATTGGCTGAGACTTGGTCATATGACCACATTTCACTGCAAGGGAGACTGGAAATGCAGTCTTTACCCTGGGTAGCCAGTTGAAAAATCAGTGTTTCTGTAACCATAGGAGAAGGTCATTGGATTTCAGGAGTCAATGGACAGTCTCATTCTCAGAGCAAATCAGAGGCAAGAGACTCTGTTACAAAGTCCTGGTGACATCTTTTGAGTCCCTGGATCCAACAGTGCCTGAAGCTGGCCCCATGGAACTTTTCAATTACAGGGGCATTCATTTCTGTTTTTTTGCCCATACCTGTTTGAATTGGGGTTTTGACCACTTTAGCAAGAACCCTTATCAATACAGTTAGGTATAAATCCCATAGTTGATGTCTAGCAGAGTGGGAGTTCATAACTGGGTATTATTATTGTTGCTGTTGTTGTTATGATTGTTTTTCACATGATGTTATTTGTCTCAAGTTCTGATGGAATTTCATTTCTTCCCTCTTCCATATACATGGCAGGAAAGAATTATATTACCCCAACAATGTTGAGGGACAGAGTCCTGAACCCTCTGTTTGTGACACAACCCCACTGCCACCCGCTGCTGGTGTCAGCCATGCCTCACTCAACCCCTTTCTTAGGGCTCTTAGTTTTTCTTTTCTTTTTTAATTTTTTTGTTTTTGGACGTGCTGGGTCTTCATTGCTGCACAAGATTTTCTTTAAGCAGCAGGTAGGGGCTGCTCTTTAGCTACAGCGCACAGGTTTCTCATTGTGGCGGCTTCTCTCGCTGGGGACACAGGCTCTAGAGCTTGCAGACGTCAGAGCTGCAGCACATGGGCTCGGCAGTTGGGGTCCCCAGGCTCTAAAGCACATGTTCAATAGTCGCGGCACATGGGCTTCGTTGCTCTACAGCATGTGGCATCTTCCCAGACCAGGGATGGATCCCGTGACTCCTGTGTGGGCAGGTGGGCTCTTTACTATTGAGCCACCAGGGAAACACTTCTTTTCTTATTTAAATTTTTATCCCGATGAAGAGTAGACTTGGGGCATAGGCGCAGAACAAACAAGACTGACTCTTGTTTTATAACTCTGGTCACTATTTTCATCCATTTTTGCCACTTTTGGTGTGTCTCCAATAGTTACAAGGTTTCTCTGGGAGAGGGTCTGACCCCTGAAACCCCACCCCTTTCTATAAGATGAAGCTCTCCACCAGCCATCCCATGGGCTGGTGTCTTTGGAATAGGGATCTGGTGCCAAGAGGATCAGAGGGGTGAGGTCCAATAAAATGGGGGGGGGGTGGTTTACAGGCTATGGAGCACAATGACCTCTACTGGGGAATTGGAGCTTTTCATAGAGGAGCCCCCTCCCCGCCTCCTGGTGATAGAAGCCAGACCCCTTGCTGCCCATGAGACCCATATCCTGGAGGAGCGGGTAGGGAGACTGAGGTTGTATGCTGGGCCCCCTCCTTCCGCCGCAGCACGAAGTCTCCAGGGGCGGCTGGACTCATGGCATAGAACACGTTGGCGTTGTCAGGAATCAGGAGCTCTGGCCAAGCATGGAGAAGATGGTGAAAGGCCCACACAACCTGGCACTTCCCCCACAAAGGACCTAGGGAGCCTTCCACCACTCACCACGCAACCCGAACAATCTTGGACCCCTCCAGCCAGTGCTAAGCCAACCTCATTCCCCTCTCATTGGAAATCTAGGCAACTTCCCACTCCAAGCCTGCACCACCTCACGTCTCCCCCACCGTGAACCTGGTCAACCTCCTCCTATTTCCCCTGGAGTCTAGACAACCTCCACTGGAAGCTTGAGCAAAGTCAGGCCTCCCACCCTGATCAACTTCCTGCTCATCCCACCCTCTCCCCAGCAGCCGACTCCCAGCCAAGTTCACGCTGCTCTCACCACGAACTAGGACAATTCTGACTTCCCACTTCTAGCCTGTACAACTCTCACACTTGTCATGTGAACAACCTCATATATCCCTTTAGCATGTCAGTCTTTTTTTTTCTTTTGCCTGCACCACACAGCTTGCAGGATCTTAGTTCCCCAATCAGGGATTGAACCCAGGCCCCTAGCAGTGAAAGTGTGGAGTCCTAATCACTGGACTGCCAGGGAATTCCCTAGCATGTCAATGTCTTGCCTCTCCCTCCTTTATATATATATTTTTCATTTCTTAAAACATTTAATTGAAGTGAAGTTGATTTACAATGTGTTGTTAATTTCTCCTGTACGGCAAGGTGACTTAGTTATTNCCTAATCACTGGACTGCCAGGGAATTCCCTAGCATGTCAATGTCTTGCCTCTCCCTCCTTTATATATATTTTTTTCATTTCTTAAAACATTTAATTGAAGTGAAGTTGATTTACAATGTGTTGTTAATTTCTCCTGTACGGCAAGGTGACTTAGTTATTCATACATATATATGTATGTGAAAAAAGTGAAACTGTTAGTCACTTAGTGGTGTTGCAGCCCCGTGGATTGTAGCCTGCCAGGCTCCTCTGTCCATGGAATTCTCCAAGCAAGAATACTCGAGTGTGTTGCCATGCCCTTCTCCAGGGGATCTTCCAACCCAGATTGAACCCTGGTCTCTTGCACTGAGGCAGATTCTTTACCATCTGAGCCACAATGGAAACCCACATATATACTTTTACATATTATTTTCAATTATGGTTTGTCACAGGATATTCACTATAGTTCCCTGCTACCTCTCTCCTTTTAAAAGTAGACAACTTTCTATTCACTTTACATTGAATAATCTCATTTTCTACCTTGAATTTCAGTACCACGTGGCCCTCTCCCATGCCAAGTTCAAGTAACTTCAGAGTCCCCATACCAAACTTGGACAAACTCATTTCGCCTCAGATCCAAGCCCAGACCCTCCCTTCAGTGTTGTACTCCACGAGGTTGAGCCCAAACCACCTCACAATTCTACAGATCGAAGCCCAGATGACCTTCTACACTCCCTCTCCCACTGGTTCCCTGACAATCTCATTTCCCCATAAATCCTAGGAAGACACTTTTGGTGCCCCCTTCCCTCACACTGAGCTAGGACAACCTCATGATCCCACCTAAGGGAGGCATCAATATTTTTCTGCCTCTTAACCCCACCCTGCTGCATCTCACTCCTAGTCTGTTCCAGAACCACCCTGGTCAGCCTGCCGTCCTCCCCAGCCAACTGCCCCTTAGCCCAGGCTCCAAGCTGTCCTTGCTCACCCTTGTCCCCAGGAAGGACTTGGAAGAGCTGATAGTCCCGGGCCCAGGGCTGGGCCACATTGTGTTTTTCCAAGGCTCGCTGGACCACAGTGGGGGCCTTGTCCTGACTAGTGAGCTGCAAAGAGAGGCTGGCAGGTAAGGGATGACCACCCAAGCCCCAAGGGCAGGGCTGTCCCCAGCAGGTCTCAGGCTCAGCTCCTCACCAAGATGCTCCGATACAGATTGCCATGGTTGTTGTCGATGCTGACCCGGATGACGCGGGCCTCTGAGCCCTGCTGCCCAGGGAGGGAGATATGAGGGCCACTCAAGGGCAGGGTCAGGGGCCAGGGGCCTGGCAGGTCCGGGCTCAGGGGCAGCTGTGGACAGTGGGGGTGGGTGCTGAGCGGGGAGAGCATGAGCCCCCCCACTGATTGTATTCAACACATCTTCCTGCGTACCCTGAGCCTGGGGACGTGCAATTAGGGTATCTATGCCATCCCATCCCATAGATGCCCTCATCTATGCCATCCCATCACATACAGACCTTCATGCTGTTACAGGAATTCACACACGACTTGTGTTCACACACAAGAAACCCAGTGTAACCTGAGAGCAGCAAGTGCCCACATTTGCTCACAACTGTTGGATGGGCACAAGCCCATGAACGCGAGAAGCCCTGCACAGGGCCGTGGATACTATGCTATTCATGCCAGCATTTTCCCTCCAGCTATGCAAATTCCCGTGTTCATGCTAAGACGTGTCCAACTCTTTGCAACCCTATGGACTATAGCCCACCAGGCTCCACTGTCCGTGGGATTCTCCAGGTAAGAAGACGAGTGGGTCGCCATGCCCTTCTCCAGGGTATCTTCCTGACCCAGGAACTGAACATGTATTTCCTGCATCGCAAGTGGATTCTTTACTGCTGAGCCACCAGGGAAGCCCATTTCTGGGAAAACACATATCCTTACAAAAGTAGTGACTGCAACCCAGAGTGCCTTGTGGGTAAGTGGAAGCTCTTGTCCAGATCTGAGCATAAGTGACGGACAGTCCCTTAAGTGGGTCCATGGAGATGCATGCAGTTTCCCAGACATGCTCAGTCAACTGTGTTCATGGTCTCCTGTGCACATACCTGGCTGTGAAATCCTGTGTGCGCGCGCGCGCACACACACACACACACACACACGCACAATAGACCTGGGTGCCCGCAGTCCCATGTGTACACATAGTCTTTGTACCTTGGTGCCGGGGCTCTGGGGCCCTGGAGAGGCTGGAGGACTGCCTGTAGGAGGGTCCTTGGTTCTAGGACTGGATGGAGGGGATGCTGGGGACAGACTGGGGGAGACACAGAGTCTGAAGTGGGGTGGCTGCCCTGAACTCTGACCCCTCTCCAGTCCCTTCATCAGATGGGATGCTCACCTTGAGGTGGAGGATGAGGGATCCCCAGGACTTCCACCAGGGGATGAAACTCTCTCCCGGGACAGCTTCCTGAAAATAGGGAACAGGATGATGCGAAGACCAAACCCAGACCCGGGAGCAGATCCCATCCCTGCCCACGTCACCCACCACATACTCCCTGTAACTCACGCACTGAGGCGCTTGGTCAGGCTGATTTGCCGTCGGATGCGTGGGGAGCTGGGGCAGGAGGAGGCTGGTGGCTCAATGACCCGGGAGATGCGGTAGCTGAGGGGTCAAGATGTAGATGGATGGGTGGGTTGAGAAATGAATTAGATCCAGTCAGGAGCTGGGTTTTGGGTGTGTGTGGGGGTAGAGGGAGGGTACAGCCAGGAATTAGGCACCCACTGTCAAGATCAGGGTAATAAATGTGGGTATTACAGTTTCAGGGTCTTATCAGTGATTAGATGAGATGGCTTGGTTAGCAGGACACAGGGATTCATAGAGTGGGACTGAGGAGTCAAATTGGGTCAAGGATAGAGTTCAAGGTCAGATAATCACTGGGCTCAATGATTAGGGTCATGGATTCAGTAGAATGAGTTGGTACAGTTGAATTGGGGTCAACTGAATGGGAGTCATAAGTCAGATATATGTCAAAGGTGGAGTCAGTTGCTCAGAACTGGGGGTCAATGATTGGGCTCAGAGAGTCAGAGGTGGGTCATGGGTCAGATAGGGCCAGAGGTGGGGAAGAGAAAAGATAGGATGGCTGAGTGGAACAGCGGGCTACACATTAAACACTGAAGTCTGAAAGTCAGATGAGGGCTTCCCCGGTGGCTCAGTGGTAAAGAATCTGCCTGCCAATGCAGGAGACACTGGTTCCATCCTTGGTCTGGGAAGATCCCACAGGCAGTGGAACAACTAAGCCCAGGCATCACAACGACTGACCCTGTGCTCTACAGTCCAGGAGCCGCAACTACTGAAGCCCGTGTGCCTAGAGCCCGTGCTCCACAAAAAGAAGCCATTACAACGAGAACTCAGCGCACCAGGAACAGAGGGGACCACGCTCACTGCAACCGCAGAAAGGCCCGAGCCCCCTAAAATCAAGAGAGCTTCTTTTCAAAAAAATAAAAAAGAAAGAAAGTCAGATGAGGTCAAAGTTTGGGGCCAAAGGGCAACTGGGGCCCACAACTGGGCTGGAGACAGTGTCAGGTGACAGGCCAGTGAGGGGTGGGGTCAAGGCTCAGGAGGGGATCTGAGGAGGAGCTGGGGAGGTGCATGGGGTGTGCGGATCCGGGGTGTCATGCAGGATCAGTGGCAGGGTTGGGGGGGCGCTGTCAGACCAGGCCACAAGTTGTCACCTCTGCTCCTCGCTGAGCTTGTGCTGGGCACGTAGGGCGGCCAGGATGGGCGGGCGGGGGCTCAGGCAGTAGCTCTGACACCGTCTTTGCAGCTGCTGGATGCGGGCCAGGATCTCCCACTCCTGAGGGGGCGTCCTCTGAGACCTCCGCCCATGCTCTGCCTCAACCCTGGACCCCCTCCCCACCTCCACCCCTGCCCACCGCAGCTGCCCCTTACCTTCCTCCTCTTCTCAAAGTTGATGAGATCCCCCTGGGGACAAACTTTGTCTGAACTGGAGACAGTTCAGACTCCAAGGTCAGGGGTTGAGGATCAAGATCAGGGGCTGGGATATCAGGAACCCCATGCACTAAGGGAGCTGGGGTCAGGGAGCATGGGCAAGGTCAAGGGTGAGAGGTCAGGAGGCCCACCGTGCTGAGGGTAAGGAGTCAAGAGTCAGGGCTCAGACCTTCAGCATATCCGGCAGGGCAGTATCCAGCATTACCAGGTCCGTGAGAAAGGTGCCAAGGTAGGGGACAGGGCCTGGGGGCAGTTTCTGTGGCCCCCAGAGCTCCAGTCACTCTCAGGCATCAGTGACCCCATCAGGCTCCACCCCCTGCCCCAGCATCCCACTTGTCTCGCATCTCAAACCACATCACTCACTCTCAAACCACATCACTCACCGAGGACGGGCTTCCTGAGAGGGCATCCTCCTCTTGGGTCCCCTGAGTTGCCTCCTGGAAACAGTGAGAGACTTTATTTTCTTAGGCTCCAAAATCACTGCAGATGGTGACTGCAGCCATGAAATGAAAAAATGCTTGCTCCTTGGAAGAAAAGCTATGACAAACCTAGACAACATATTAAAAAGCAGAGACATTACTTTGCCAACAAAGGTCCATCTAAGCTGTGGTTTTTCCAGTAGTCATGTATGGATGTGAGAGTTGGCCCATAAAAAAAGCTGAGGGCCAAAGAACTGATGCTTTTTAACTGTGGTGTTAGAGAAGACTCTTGAGAGTTCCTTGGACTGCAGGGAGATCAAACCAGTCAATCCTAAAGGAAATCAATCCTGAATATTCACTAGAAGGACTGATGCTGAAGCTGAAGCTCCAATACTTTGGCCACCTGATGCTAAGAACTGACTCATTAGAAAAGACCTTGGTGCTGGGGAAGACTGAAGGCAGGAGAAGGGGATGACAGAGGATGAGGTGGTTGGATGGCATCACTGACTCGATGGACATGAGTTTGAGTAAGTTCTGGGAGTTGGTGATGGAAAGCCTGGCATGTTGCAGTCCATGGGGTCACAAAGAGTTGGATGTGACTGAGTGACTGAACTAACTGAGGGGGAGGAGAAGGACTGAGTAGTCCTAGGGTCTCTTTGACCTCTCCCTCGGGGAAGATACCTCCATCACAGCCATACCCAAGGGAAAGTGAACAGGGAGGAGGAGGAAAGAGCAGATAAGCAGCAGAGGGCAGGCCCCACAGGGGATGATGAGAGATGGGGCTTGTGGATCCCGTGGACCCCAAGGCTGGCCTATAACACAGGTGAGAATCCTTGTACCTGGTGACCCCTCCCAAGCAATGCCCTGAACTTTGCCTTCACAGCATTGTTTTGCCTGGTAATTAGTGATATAATTGCTGGGGCAATGAATTGTGTGTGTCCCCATTGGGGGCCTGAAGCCCTCCAAGGGGAGGAAAGTGTGTCTGTGTCTTTGTGGCTAAGCCTCCTGGCAACTGCCTGGCACACACTATGTGCTTAATGCAGAGTTCCTTCAGCTCACATCCTTATTTGAGACATTTGTTCACTTTATTTATTGATCACCTCCTCTGGGCCAGGCACTGTTTGGAATGCTGGGGAGGCAGCAGTGAACAAAAGAGACAAAATTTCTGGCCTCATAGAGCAGACATCAGTCATGGCGAAACAGCAACAGCCAAGTGAGATGTGTAATCTAAGGACAGGCAGAGATAAGGGCAATGGGGGTAAAGTGGAGGTGTGGGGGATATAGGGAGGGCCTCTCAGAGGTGGGGACACTGGGGGAGACACCTGCAGAGGGTGGGAAGAATGTTCTTGGCAAAAGAAAAGTCTTCCGATGCCATCTATTCTGCACTTTTTTGACTGTGCTGCAGTATGTGCAGTCTTAGTTCCCCGACCAGGAATCGACCTGCATCAGGAACTCAGAGTCTTAACCACTGGACCACCAGGGAAGTCTCTATTCTGGATTCACCCCCAAGAACCAGCACCTAATTACAGTCAGAACTTAAATCTTGCATGCAGTAAGTCAGACTCGTTGGCACACTTTGTTTTGTTTTGTTTATCAAAGTCAAGTCCTTGGCACAATTTTTTTTTTCACTCTTTGCCGTGACTCTGACCTTCAGTGACCTTTTCACTGTAGCTTCTGGTATTTGTTGAATGAGTAAATAAGAGCGCCGTCAAGTGTGAGCTCTGATGAGGGCAGCAGAGGCAGCAAAAACACAGGGCTGCCTACAAACAGGAGGAAGGCCATTCTCGAGAGGTGTGGGAAAGGGCGCTGAGTGTTATGACAACGACAAGCAATGGCCCTTTCCTGGGCCTGGGATCTNGCGCCGTCAAGTGTGAGCTCTGATGAGGGCAGCAGAGGCAGCAAAAACACAGGGCTGCCTACAAACAGGAGGAAGGCCATTCTCGAGAGGTGTGGGAAAGGGCGCTGAGTGTTATGACAACGACAAGCAATGGCCCTTTCCTGGGCCTGGGATCTGCGGGGGCCTCACCCATCTGTACCTGGGAGAGAATCTCTCTGCTGCTCAGATGGTTGTTCTCATCGGAGAAAATTTGGGCAAGTTTCCTGAAAGTGGATAATGGTTCCCTGGGGAGGACAGGAGAGGAGTCACGGGTGGCCATGGAAAGAGTCAGAGCGGGACTGTGGTGGGCAAGAGGTCCCACCCCAGCGCCCCCANAAATGTTGGTAGTGATTTGTGGATCTGGCAAATTTTTTATTTTTTTTGATCACGTCCCTATTCGTGCGTACTCAGTTGCTTGTTGTGTCGGACTCTTTGTGACTCTATGGACTGTAGCTCACCAGGCTCCTCTGTCCATGGGATTCTCCAGGGGAGAGTACTAGAGTGGGTTGCCATGCCATCCTCCAGAGAACTTCCCAACCCAAGGATCAAATTCGTGTCTCCTGTGTCTCCTACGTTGCAGGCAGATTCTTTACCACTGAACCACCGAGGAAGCCCAAATCTGTCCCTACAATGCATAATTATTGATGGAACTGAGCCCATTTGAAGGTACAAAATATATTTAAAAAATAAATTTATAGCAATTCATATTCCAAACGTAGAATATATGTATTTTTAGTTTTAAAGTGGAAGAGATTAGGATCTTGAGAACCAAGATATGAAACCCTGTTCTTTCACTAACAAGTGATGAGAACCTAGACAAATTATTCATTATGTATGCTTCAGTTTCTTCAAAGAAATGAAAATACTAGAGTTCACATACCATAGGGCTGTTTGCAAGGGCAGCATGAATTAAGAAACGTTAAGATTTTAGAACAGTGTCTGGCTCGTAGACTATAATTACAAGTGTTCGTGTTTCTACCATTACCATTGTCATCACCATCAGGACAACTGCTAACCCAGTGATTTCCACTTGTAATCCAGTCTGAGTACTGTAGCATTCAGGAGACACACTTAGCAACTCACACAAATTTGGTGAACAGTATATTCCTTAAGAGCTCACCAATGAGGGNGGGCAAGAGGTCCCACCCCAGCGCCCCCACCCCCAGTCCCTGGTCACCGGCTCACGGCGCCCCAGCTGCGCTTCAGCCTGTAGATGGGGTTAGACTGCAGGGCGGACAGGATGGCACGCAGGGAGGAGAAGTTCCGCAGTTCCCGGCAGCGCTGGGGGGCGGGGTGGAGGGAGTGCTGGTCACACCTCAAACCTGCCTGATCCCCAAGTATGACCCACCTTTGATCCCGTGACTTGTGACCCCAGGTCAAACCCTTACATCTCGCCCCACATCTGACAAGCTACCGGATTCAGCCTCCTCCCCACCTACCTCTCCATACACTTTGTCTGACCTTGGGTTTCCATGTCCCCACTCCTTACTTCTCCCTGGGCCCTAGACGGACCCATAGCATCTCCTAGTTCCAGACTCCTCATCCCCAACCTAAGTCTCACTCCAGGTGTCAGCCTCTAGTCCCCTTGCCTTGCCTCGCCCCCACTCCCTTTCCTGGGCCCCAGTTCTACTCTTCCTGTCTACCCAGAGGCTCCTGCCCCACCTCCCCCCAGGCTCTTTCAAGACCTCCACCTCCTTTTCTTGGCTTGGTACCAGGCCTGCCCCTTCCACAGTACACCCATCCCATCCTTGTGGTGGTTTAGTCGCTCACTGCTGTCTGACTCTCTGAGACCCCCATGGACTGTAGCCTGCCAGGCTCCTCTGTCCATGGGGTTTCTCCAGGCGAGAATACTGGAGTGGATTGCCATTTTCTTCTCCAGACTATCTTTCCGACCCAGGAGCCGAACCAGGGTCTCCTGCACTGCAGGGAGATGGAGCTACAATGAAGCCCATACAACGGAGCTACAATGGAAGCCCATCATCCCGCCCTTATTATTCCTTAACCAGCACGGAGTACTCTCGGCCACTCTTGAGAGTCCCTTGGACTTCAAGGAGGTCAAACCAGTCAGTCCTAAAGGAAATCAGTCCTGGATTCATTGGAAGGACTGATGCTGAAGCTACGATATTTTGGCCACCTGATGCGAAGAACCTGACTCATTAGAAAAGACCTTGGTGCTGGGAAAGATTGAAGACAGGAGAAGGTGGCCACAGAAGATGAGATGAGCAAGCTTGGGAGCTGGTGATGGACAGGAAAGCCTGGCGTGCTGCATTCCATGGGGTCGCGAAGAGTCGGACACGACTGAGCGCCTGCACTGAACTGAACTGAACCCTCTGCGGCTCAAGGCCGCGTGCTGGACTTTCCCTTAGGCACCTGCCAGCCTCAACCCTCCGCTTTTCCAGAGACTCGTCCTTGGTCTTCCGCCCGCCCCCAGCCTCTCTCACTGAGCCTCGGCTTCGCGCGTGTCTTGCCCCCACGCTCCCGCCAGAGACGCACCTGAGCTATGCGGATCCACTTCTCCAGCCGCTGCGCCCTCTGCGGGGCAGCCAGGCCGGGTTCCCCAAGCACTGAGCCCAGCACGCAGCTGGTCACTGTGTTGAACTGGGTCACGGTGGCGCGCACAGTGGGGGCGATGCTTGCGGCCCCCGGCCGGTCCCGCTGCGACCACACGGAGCCCAGGCACTCGAAGGGCCGCAGGCGCGAGAAGAGCTCCTGAGCAGAGGGTGGAGGAGGGTGGAATCTGAGCTCAGAGGGATCTCCCCCAACTCCTCCTCNGGGGCGATGCTTGCGGCCCCCGGCCGGTCCCGCTGCGACCACACGGAGCCCAGGCACTCGAAGGGCCGCAGGCGCGAGAAGAGCTCCTGAGCAGAGGGTGGAGGAGGGTGGAATCTGAGCTCAGAGGGATCTCCCCCAACTCCTCCTCCCTCCCCAACCCGCTACCCGTCCCCTATCCCAGCCCCTGCCCTCGCGGGCCGGCTCTGATACTCGCCACGTCCATCAGGGTCAGCTGCTCCGCCACATCGTCTACACTGAAGTCCAGAAGCTCAGGGCCTTCCCACACGAGGCCTTCCTCGTCTTCCAGGCAGCCCACGGGGGAGTCTGGGCAGAGGATCTGGGCAGTCCCAGGGGGTCCTGAGGGAGCATTGACTAGGTGAGCTTAAACGCTCAGTCCGACTGTAGGCCACCAAGCTCCTCTGCCCATGGGATTCTCCAGGCAAGAATACTGGAGTGGGTTGCCATTCCCTTCTTCAGGAGATCTTCCCCACCCAGGGATCGAACCCTTGTCTCTTACATCTCCTGCATTGGCATGCAGTCTTTACCACTGAGCCACCAGGGAAGCCCAACCATGTGGTTAAGGGAAGAGGTTAAGACATTGTCTTAATGTCCCAAGTTCGAATCCAAATTGATCCACTGGGCTAGCTGTGTGAATTAAAACGAGCTTTTAACCTCTCTGTGCCTTGGTTTCCTCATTTGGATTTATTTTTTCAAAGTGTCCAAATGTGAAAACATTAATTCATTATTAACTCATCAAAAGTATGGATTAAAAAATGAGATCACGCATACCAGACTTCTATAAAGTACTCAATAAATACGAATTATTTTTCCTCAAGGGGTGGTCAATGGTGGCGCCCCCTAGGGGACACGTTGGAAATACAGACATGCATAGTGAAAAATCGTTTAACACTCAGCCTCCAAATGTCCCTCCAAATTTGTGTCTTTAAAAAACCCACTTACAATAATCTGCACCTAGAACCCAACTATCTTGCTCATGTTGCTATTTAGTCGCTCAGTCGTGTCCAACTCTTCTGTAACCCTGTGGGCCATAGCCTGCCAGGCTCCTTTTCCCCATGGGATTTCCCAGGCAGGAATATTGGAATGGGTTGCCTTTCCTTCTCCAGGGTATCTTCCCAACCCAGGGATTGAACCTGTGTCTCCTGAATTGGCAGACGGATTCTTTACTATTGAGCCTCCTGGGAAGCCCAGTCTTACTCATAAACACTAATTATTTTGGCTCCAGGAATGCAAGGACTGTGAGAGCTTGGACTTTGTTTTATATGGAAATTGCAAGTGTTGTTCACCATTTTGGAAATCGATGTCACTGACATCTGTGCTACAGCATCTTTGTCATTGGTACACTCCCTGCATTAGTCTGTGGTTTCCATATTCACTGTGATGCTATGGCAGGTGAAGGCACTGGTCAACTTCATTATGTCCTCTAGTGAGGCATGCCCAGACACTAACATACCAACACTGTTGTGTAAATTGCTTTTGTCTTATTTCTCCTTCCTATTACTGTTGCAATATATTATTATTTTTAAGTTCATTTAATTATCTGTTGTTCATTTCATATTCGGACAGGTGGTATTGCAAAATATTAGTTTTAAAGTGAGCATAGGAGGGACTTCCCTGGTGGTCCAATGACTAAGATTCTGCACTCTCAATGCAGGGGTCTATGTTCGATTTCTGGTCAGAGAACAAGATCCTACATGCCTCAACTAAGAGTTCATCTGACACAACTAAATATTGTGCATGCCCCGAGGAAGACTGAAGATTCTGCATGCCACAACTAAAACCCTGTGCAGCCAAATAAATAAATATTTTTAAATTGATAATTGTTGAAAATGAGTGAGGGGTGTGTGAGTGTTCTTTACACTACTCCTATTTCTGTATATGTTTGAAATCATGGAAAAAAGTAACCCCCAAATAAAGATGTTAAAGTTCCCAGAGCCTGGCATACAGTTGGCCTTCAATAAATGTTCGTTTTTCTTCTCTGACCTCAGATACTCACAGTTTAGGGTAGCCTTTTCAACAGAAGCTTTTGCAGTGGTGAAAATATTTTCTATCTGTGCTGCCCAATGTGTTACTGAGCACTAGAAATGTGGCTGGTGTGACCAAAAAACTGATTCTAATTTTTATTTGATGTTAATTAACTTCAATTTCAATAGCCACATGGGGCTGGTAGCTACCTCACTAGTCTGTGCAGATTGGATGACTTGGAATAAGCTGGAGAAATCTTGAAGGCAAAGGAAGAAAGATATTTAGTAACCAAGAGAGAAGCCGAAGGGATAAAACATATTTAAATAGCTGAGACTTTGTCTCTAGGGGAGAGAAGTGGCTGCTACTTTGTAAAGCAGGGAGAAATGTGGCCAGATTAGTCTAAAGATTAAAGAATGGATTAAGGTTATGAAGCTTTTGTGATAGGGATCAGATCAAACACAGATGGGTGAACGATGATATTTTATAAGCAGGATGCAATTATTCAATAAATAAACCCATCTTGTAACTGACTCTGGGGACAGAGTTGGGGACACGACCAATGGATTCTATGAAGAAAAATAAGGCAGGTAAAAGGACTCAGAGTGGGAGGCTGTATCTCTGTTGGGAGGAGATCTGAGAATGCACATCTGAGCAGGTGACAATTGAACAAAGGTTTGAATGAAGTATGTGGATATTTTTCCTTCCTTCCAAAGCTCTCTACAACAGAGGTTGGCAAGCTCAGCATGTGGGATCTTAGTTCCCTGACCAGGGATTGAACCTGCATCCTTGCACATGAGTGCCAATGTATTAACCACTGGACCTCCAGGAAATTGTTGGCAAACTTTTCTATTAAAGGCCAGATAGTTTGCTGACATTCAACAATAATGAAAATAATACTATTTGCCAAGCCTTCATTGGATTTCTCTGGTGGCTCAGACAGTAAAGAATCTGCCTGCAAAGCACTCATTACTTGTCTACTTGTCCACCAATTGTCTTCCCCAGGGAACATGGAGCTCCTATCCACAGTTTATTTGTTGAATGGACAAAAAAGCCAATGTGGTAAGAACTGTCACTGCCCCCAGGAAACAGGTTCAGAGAGGTGAAGTGACTTATTCAAGATCGTACAGTCAGCAAATGGCAGAACCGGGATTTGAACCTAGGTCTCTGTAGCTCCTAAGGCAAGTAGCAATAGGATGATTTGTAGCCCCAAACACAAGATATCCTGACCCCATGATGGAATATCTTTATAGTTGTCATGTGTTGGGTGGGGGAGGTGAGGGATAAATGACAATACTGGGTTATTATCCCCATTTACGGGTGGGGAAACTGAGGCGCAGACAGGGGTAAGGACCTTGCCCCAGGTCTGTAGATCTTCCAGAGGGGAGAAAA
>SJYV01006588.1:0-10511 GCA_006410875.1 Neotragus pygmaeus
TGGAAGGACTGATTTTGAAGCTGAAACTCCAATACTTCGGCCAATTGATGTAAAGAGCTGACTCATTTGAAAAGACACTGATGCTGGGAAAGATTGAGAGCAGGAGGAGAAGGGGACGACAGAGGATGAGATGGTTGGATGGCATCACTGACTCAACGGACATGGGTTTGGGTAGACTCTGGGAGTTGGTGATGGACAGGGAGGCCTGGTGTGCTGCGGTTCATGGGGTCACAAAAAGTTGGACACGACTGAGTGACTGAACTGAACTGAATTCTAAAAATTCACAAACACTAGTTGAATGTGCAAGGATAACCATCATTGTTTTATGTAAGTAAAATACAGCAGAAAATGCTCATTTAACTAAAGGGGAACAATAACAAGTAAATTCCGTGATTTCCATAGGAAACTATTCAGCCTTAAAAGCGCATGTTCTCAAAGAACATTTATTGACATGGTAAATTACATGACATGTGGAAATTTAGGTCTGCTGCTACAGTTAAGTCACTTCAGTCGTGTCCAACTCTGTGCGACCTCATGGACTGCAGCCTACCAGGTTCCTCTGTCCATGGGATTTTCCAGGCAAGAGTACTGGAGTGGGGTGCCATCGCCTTCTCCAAAATTTAGGGGATATATTATTATAGACAGTATGATTTCAATTTTATAAAATAAAAAGTACATTCCTATATGCATGTAAATTATACTGAAAGGAAAAATTCCAAACTGTTAATCATTGGATTTCTCTGGATGCTGGCTGCATGGAAGATTGCTTCATCTAACTCTTACAATGAAACTGAAATTTCTTACAGAATCAGTACAAGAGAGGTGATGCATTGATTTATCAAGCTTTATTTAGCAATACACGAGTATAAAATATCTTTAAATGTTGGGAAGTGACTTACTGATACATATTGACAGCTTTTTCCCAAAGTCGTCCTGCCCAGAGCTGACACAGGAAGGAGCCAATGATAGATGAACTTCAAAACCCTTATAAACTCTTACAGACTGGACCCTAAACAAAGCAGCAGCTATGTGAAATTTCCTTTTAAAATTAAGTCAGGGGAAAAGGTTCTCCTGAAGAATTGTATTTATCAAGCAATGAGAATCATATCGCTGTCTTGAGATGCCAGAGAGTTCAGAAATACTCACTGACAAACTTTTTGTTTGGCTCCTGAGGTTTGATAGAAAGGATAAAAGGGCTCTGTATGTTTTTTCTAAAAGCAGTAATCTCCTTTTCAGGTAATGAATGTTTCATTTTCTAATTAGACATTTGCTACAAGTTCTCCAGGGTTTCAGTAATATAATAACATAAAGTAAGACCCACTGGTGACTTCTTCCATCCCTATCATGTCCTTCATCTTTGTTGGTCTCATTTTAATCTTCTGCTTATGCTCAGCCTACAAAGCTGGCAGAGTGTGAACTTGCCTTTAAATTCCATTAGTTGAACCTTTCCTTTTTCTGTATTTTGGTTCAGGATTTAATCTACATATTGAACACATGCTAAACTGACATTTGATTGATCTTGGAATGTTTACGCAATGTTGGTACGCAGCCAGTCAACCAACCTGTTTTCCATCTCTTCAAAATACTCAGACCTACCTTCAGCAGGTTAGTTTATGAAAGAACAAGATTTCTAACCAGGCTGTTCACTTTTTTCCCCTCAAGAGTCAGGAAACGAAAGCTAGTTTGCACCTCTGAACTATGAGGTCTAGTACAAATCTGAGATTAAAGAAGGTAGGCTGTCTGTGGCTCCTGAAACTCTTCTCTGTTCTCTTTCCTTGTCAAGGTCATTGGTTACTCAGTTACTCTCCATATGAAATGACAGCCTATATTGGTGTCATCAAGTTTATCTAACCACATGCTATGCTTGGTCACTCAGATCCTTTGTTCTCCCATGGACTCTAGCCCACCAGGCACCTCTGTCCACAGGGATTCTCCAAGCAAGAATACTAGAGTGGGTTACCATGCCCTCCTCCAGGGGACCTTCCCAACCCAACAGTCGAACCCAGGTCTCCCACACTGCAGGTGGTTTCTTCACTGTCTGAGTCACCAGGGAAGCCCAAGAATACTGGAGTGGGTGGCCTATCCATTCTCCAGGAGATCTTCTCAACCCAGGAATTGAACTGGGGTCTCTTGCACTGCAGGTGGATTCTTTACCAGCTGAGCTACCAGGGAAGCCCTTATCTAACAATACTGCTGCTGCTGCTGCTAAGTCGCTTCAGTCGTGTCTGACTCTGTGTGACCCCACAGATGGCAGCCCACCAGGCTCTCCCATCCCTGGGATTCTCCAGGCAAGAACACTGGAGTGGGTTGCCATTTCCTTCTCCAATGCATGAAAGTGAAAAGTGAAAGTGAAGTCGCTCAGTCGTGTCCGACTTCGCGACCCCATGGACTGCAGCCTACCAGGCTCCTCAACCTATGGGATTTTCCAGGCAAGAATACTGGAGTGGGTTGCTGTTGCCTTCTCCATATCTAACCACATGACACCATAAAAGGTCATGAGGCACATTCAGATTAAAGTGGACCAGAAAGCTATAAAAATGAATGAATTACAGTCCCAAAACAGGATTCATATGTATTTTATTAAAAAAAAAAANAAAAGTGAAAGTGAAGTCGCTCAGTCGTGTCCGACTTCGCGACCCCATGCACTGCAGCCTACCAGGCTCCTCAACCTATGGGATTTTCCAGGCAAGAATACTGGAGTGGGTTGCTGTTGCCTTCTCCATATCTAACCACATGACACCATAAAAGGTCATGAGGCACATTCAGATTAAAGTGGACCAGAAAGCTATAAAAATGAATGAATTACAGTCCCAAAACAGGATTCATATGTATTTTATTAAAAAAAAAAAAAACCTAAAATCTCTTTTAAATAAAAATTCAAAATACAATATGTTGAAATTACTGGAAAGGCATAGAATGTAAACTGGCAAATTTACCAAAAAACTGACATCATTCTGATTTTCTAAGCATCAATGTGTACAATGAGCAGGGCTCTGCACACTTTTGATGGTTTCTCCTGTCACTTGTAGCCATGGCCCAACCATTATTAATGACAGAGTAATCTTTTCTCATTAGTCCCAAACAGCAATGTCAAGGGCTCTCATAATGCCACAGCAAAATAACTCTGGGTTCAATCTAGTAAGCAGCTATTGAAATGTCTATTATCAGTCAGAAATGTCCTTAATAAGAATTATTAATATCAACATTTATTCAAAGCCAAACACTTCAACATAGTGTTAACATACTGCTTGGCACCATAAATCATGCAAGAACTCTTTGTGTGATGAACTGCTTGCACAGATCTATAAAAATGGTTTGGAAGTAGTTCAGGAGGAGAACATAGTGGCCTAAGCTTTGATACTCAAAAAATACAGCCCCAACAGCAATCTATCCCCACAATTACCCTATTTTCAGCATCACCCCATCCCTACTATCCCACAGGCTCTTCCAAGGCTAATCTGAGAACATCACTTTCACTAGAACACCCTTTCTCACCTCCAAACCCTTTGGGCTGGCATTTTTTGCCCCTGTGATTTATGATGAACCCTGTTCAATTTACCTGCCATTACGTCTTTGTTTTATCCTCTTTCTGGTGCTGCTGCCACTCAGTCGCTTCAATCGTGTCCGACTCTGTGCAACGCTACGGACTGGAGCCCACGAGGCTCCTCTGCCTGTGGGATTCTCCAGGCAAGAGTACTGGAGTGGGTGGCTGTGCCCACTTCCAGGTGATCTTCCCAACCCAGGGATTGAACCCAGGTCTCCTGCACTGTAGGAGATTCTTTACTGCTGAGCCACCTGGGAAGCCCATCGTCTTTCTACTCCAGCTAATTGACACATCAGTTCCTTCAGATACCTCCTGCACATTAGTTTGTTCACAAATGGGTCACCCCCTTACAGCCTCTCTTAGGAATCGTCCCATTTGTGAAAGTCCAACTTAAGACCTTCATGTTCTACCCCCTTTGTGAGGTCTTTTCTGCACTGTCAACCTTGTAGTACATGCTGTCTGTCCCACAGCACCCTTCCAGATGCCCTTGCATTGCTGGTTAGCTTACTTTGGATCTTGTCTCTCCAACAAGGGTACCGACAACATGAGAGCAATGACCATGGCCGTTCTTGTACTGTTCCAAATGCCTATCTAAAATATTTGGGCCCTGATTAAGAAAGAAAATCCTGAAGCCAATTTCAACACTCCAGTAACAATCTGATTTCCTTCACCAAACAGGTACCATACCAAGATTATGATATTTTTCTCCAGCTCTCTGAAAGCTCTCGAATGGGAGGAGACCATTTTTCTAACGAAGGCATTATTTCTCAAAGGCACTACCTAGTTCAATCTTGACTCTAATGACAGAACAGGCAATGACCTGATCTTCTACGTGATGACTGGGCAAAACACAATGGTAAATCCAAGGCTCTTCTCTGGCTGCCACCACACATGGTACATGGATGACATCACCAAGTGCTCAGGTGTGAGGTACACGGTCCCTGCTCTCAAGATATCTGTAGTCTTATAAGAGATACAAGGTCAAAAGCAAGTTAATTAGCAAGGCCAGGGAGTGTAAGAAGGGTGCTTTGAGTAAGAAGGGTGCTTTGAGGTAGACAGTGTGAGCCTGGCACAACCAGTCCTAATGACAGAAGAAAGCTTCCCTCACCTGGTTCCAAAAACCAGTGCCAAGAGCTAATTGCCACAATGCCACAGCTTTACCACATTTTTTTAAGGGTCAGCATAAAACAAAAACAAAAAGACATTCCCTTGGTTAATTCCTAGCCACCAATGTCTGATCTCTCAGATGAGGACTAGGCAACAGAGCAAGCTGGCAAGTGGCCACACTCTGTGGTTAAAAGGAATGGACCCTGGGACACATTCTAGAATATGTACCCTGCAGGGTTACCAGATCCAAACTGGACAGAACTTGAAAGATGAGTCAGGGTGGGATGGCATGGTAAGAGGGACTACTAAAGGCAGTGTTCATAACTCAACAAGACTTTCTATTCAGCCCAGAGTCCTGGAGAGTGGAGAGCAGGTTGCTGCTGCTAAGTCACTTCAGTTGTGTCCGACTCTGCGACCCCATAGATGGCAGCCCACCAGGCTCCCCCGTCCCTGGGATTCTCCAGGCAAGAACACTCGAGTGGGTTGCCATTTCCTTCTCCAATTCATGAAAGTGAAACTGAAGTCACTCAGTCCTGTCCGACTCCTAGCAACCCCATGGACTGCAGCCCACCAGGCCCCTCCGTCCATGGGATTTTCCAGGCAAGAGTACTGGAGTGGGTTGCCGTTAGGGATATATATATAAAGCAGAGGCACAGGCAGAAAGTGCAACAGGGAGAAGCCCAGAGAAGAGGGAGATAGGGTGATTCAGGCATATCTTTATTGGGATTGCAGCCAACACTGGTGAGTGAAGGTCACCACTGAGTGAAGGCTGAGAAAGCCAGGATACTGAAGTTGAGTCTTCCTCCTCAGGGAATCCCGACGTTCTCAACTGCCTTGTACAAGTGGGAACTTAAGATTCCTGGGATGAGTACAAGGATTTCTACACATCTAGATTTATCCTAGTCATTTTGTAATTTTAATACTACAAAGCAGGCCACTCTTTCCACAGACATATAAGTGGAGTGTGGAATCAGGCAGCTAACCCACAGTAATCCCCAAACCACAGTCTACTGGACAAAGAGCTCTCCCTTCTGCTAACATGATCTTTGCTGGATTTGGGCCAACTTAATTTAGCTAAATGAAATGTTCTATTTACCATGTCTGCCCTCTGGCAGTGCAAAGTGCTATTAGACTCATCTATTCTGTGGAAGCAAGACGGTGTCCTGTTCTCTCGCATGTACCTTGTCCAATGGAGGAAGACAAGACCTGTTTCACATGGATGACGTCAAAGGGTGCTCATCTTATGAGAGTTCTTCAAACTGTAACTACTTTATACCATTGCTGTCGTCATCTTATATTTAACAATAAAAAACTTTAGAGAAATGAGGCAGATACACACCCCACATGTATAAATAGAATGCAAGGTAGATAGAATTCAACAGTTGCCGAACCCTTGCAATGCTTCAGATCTTGTACTTACAATGTATAGACTTTGTCATTTAATCCTCACCTCCAACTTACAAGGGTGGTTTGGCTTCACCTTATACTTGGCGAAGGGTGGTCAGGGGACTTGAATGCTCCAGAAAGTAACTAAGAGAGCTAAAATGTGACTCTAGGCACATCTGGCTCTGAAGTAAGTAAGCTGTTTTTACCTCTAGCCAGCCCTGGACAGGCCAGTGGAGCCCAGAACAGCCTCAAGGAGCAGGGAGCAGAGATGATTTCCAAGGACAGCAAATGTTTGGTATGTCATCCCTTTCACCACTCTCTAGGCAGAATTAGCATCTGAGAATTCCTTCTGTCTCTTTTCATGTGAAATGTCCTTAGTAAGCAATCATCAGTGTATTCTTTCTTTTCTCTCTTGTTTAAAAATGTAACTCAGCAAAGAGAGACAAGTGGAAGAGTTGAAAAAGAGAAAAGATGAAATTAGTTAAAAATAGAAACACTTGATTTAGAAAACTTATAAATTCTACTTCCAAAGTAATGTTCCACTCCAAAAATATTGCTCTGATGGAGACTGAAATTCTTAAGCACACACACACACACACAAATGGTACACTGATCTAACTAATGGCTTTCAAACTTTTCCAGGGAGTTCTAAAATCCACATAATCTACTCCATTCCTTCTATTCTGCCACAAAATAAAAAATTAAAATAATTACAAAAAAGAAAAAAATCAAGCAAGAACATTCAACAAGACATCTTATTGGGTCACCTTATTGCCACAAATAGCAAGCAACGATGACTCAAAGATTAATAGGGTTATTCAAAATGACACAGAAACAAGATTAAAGAGACTTTTAGAAGACAAATTCGGGGGAAAAGGCTATTACTGTAATATAGTGAATAGATAAAAACTCATGAGTATAAAGCATTAAAAAACAGAAAGAAAAAGGCAAACCCTTATATTTCAATTATATTCCCATCTCTTGTTGTAGCCTCTGATTAAGAATCAGTTCTGTGCTTCTGTATTCCTTTCCCATTGTATTTTTGCTTTGTATAGCCCTTTTTCATTCTAAAAGGAAAATAAAGTGAATAAGCATGACAGTAGGCAATGCTTTTTGTGGCAGAGGAAGAAAAAATTATCCTCCAGACATTTTTGAGACTATGAGGTGGAGGAAATGGAAAAAAGGAACAGAAATAATTCATTATGCTTACAGTTTCATATAAGGATGCAAGAGATTCCTCCCCCAACTTTACAATGACTTTGTATTATGGACCCTGAATAAGTTGTATCTCTAAATGTTTCCAAGGTTTAGTATTTTGTAGAGTTAAGATAAAAAATTATATAAAGCAAGAAACATTCCTGGAAAGAAAAGACAGAAAGAGAAGAGTCAGTCCCCACAATGCTGAAAGTTAGAGACTGGTATCATGAGGCCTCCTGGGGAGCTTCTTGCAGCAGAGATAGCCGTGTGGTGCCAGTGAACACACTCGGCCCAAGTCTGGTTCCTGGAGAAGTCTCAGCCCTGCTCACCCTCCAGCCATGTGTCCTGGAGAAGCTTCCTACTCCTCGAGTCATGGCTTCCTTCACAAAGGAGTCAGTCTTCACGACCTTCACTCACACTCTGAGCCCGTGGATGGCTGAACTTCCATTTCCACATGCTGTGTGCACCCTGGAGTGAACTAGCTCCCCTGTGCCTCAGGTTCCTCATCTGTAAAACGGTAATATTAACAGTTCTTGCACCTCAGTTTGTTGCTGTGAGAATTAATGAGATAATATACGTCAAGTACCTGGAAGAGTGCTTGGCGTGTAGTACGCATGCCAAACAAGGTATCTATTGTTGTCATTATGGTAATACAAAAATTACGAGTATTATTTCTTTCATTATCCATCCAAAGTCTTCTCCGAAAGTTAATAATACTTCAAAGACCAGTTCTGAGGCTTTCATCATTCTAGCAGGATTTGCTCCATCTGCCTCCCTTGTTCTCCTCTGCCACTGTGGCTCTTTCAATAGCCCCTGGAAGTCTATACCATTTTGGGATGAGTTAACTTTACAACATCCTGCTCCAAACCACGCTGTAAGATCATTTTTTTATCTAGAGTAAGAAGAGAAGGGAAGAGTAACTGGAATAGGTCTAACAGATTGATTTCTTTAGTAAGAGTAAAAGGAGTCTAACCAAAGGGAAACTAAGCACTGGGAGAAAACTGACAGACCAGAGAGCACAGCATCCATGACTCAGGCAGGCGAGTCTGGTCATAAGGGTGATGGACGGCAGATGAATGCTGAAGTTGGGGGCATGCANAAGAGTAAAAGGAGTCTAACCAAAGGGAAACTAAGCACTGGGAGAAAACTGACAGACCAGAGAGCACAGCATCCATGACTCAGGCAGGCAAGTCTGGTCATAAGGGTGACGGACGGCAGATGAATGCTGAAGTTGGGGGCATGCAGTTCACGACACTGTTCTCTCCAGATTTTATCAGTTGAAAATTCCTAATGATTTTTTCAATCTATGAAACTTTTAAAAACCTAATGGAAATGAATCTCATCCTCCATGATATTGGGGTATGCACTGCACAGTTGACTGACAACTTCCTGGCTGAAGATATTATAGAACTGTGTTTCTGTGTCCAACACAATGAGGCCAAACAAACTGACACACCAGAATGTGGAGCAGACAAAGGCTTATTATAGGGCCAAGCAAGGAGAACAGGTGATTTGTGCCCCCCAAACCCTGAACCCCCAAAGGGTTTCATCAAAGCAATTTTAAAGGCAAGGTGAGGGCATGGGGACCCAGGGTCTAGGATTAACTTGTGTACAATCCTCTGATTGGCTGATGGTGATCAATCCTTGGACTTCCCTACTGGCTCAGGTGGTAAAGAATCTGCCTGCAATGCAGGAGACCTGGATTTGATCCCTGGGTCAGGACGCTTTCCTAGAGAAGGGAATGGCTACCCATNTCCGTCTAGTCAAGGATATGGTTTTTCCAGTAGTCATGTATGGATGTGAGAGTTGGACTGTGAAGAAAGTGTAGGTTATTCAGTCTTAAATAACTATTCTTTGGGGACACATTCAGTGCAGTTCAAATATATATTTAGAAAAAAGACATTTTTTTACTGAAAAGACACAGCCTTGCTAAAGACATATCCAGTTCCTATTTCTAAACTGAATGAAAATATTTCAGTCTGGGGCATCTATATTTGTATTATCTCAGTGGTTCAGGGCTTGCTTTTCCAAAATTAATGTGGGATTATTTGCTTTACATCTATCCACAGTGCAAAACACTTGTCTGCAGAATAGCTTCCGTTTCCATTTTAATATGCAGAAATTAGTTATGAACCCCTAGATAGTTTTCAGTTTGGGCAACCTAAAATTCAAAATTTACCTCAAGCAACAGGAAGAAACTGCAGGCAACTTAAAAATACTGGTTTGTCTCTGAAATTGTGGCTACTCAGTAGGACTAAAGGAGAGAGTCCAAATTACTTTTTCATCTACTAAAAAAACTAAAATACCCCAAAGCTTTAAAATCTTACTTTGTTACATTGTTGGATCATCATTGTAAGCCAAAGAACAGGGGAACAAGCATGCAGAAAAAGGGATTACTCCAGCCTCTAAAAAAACCAATATTGCATTTCTTGCCTGCTTTTGTATCAGTCAAGAAACATCCCGACAGGATGAGCTAACTGCAGATGTCTAGTGTTCATGTGTGGAAGAAATCTTCCAAAGCCTGGATCTTGAAAAAAGCGGATAAAATCTGGGAAACACAGAACTTGGAGATTAACTCAAGCATGATTTGAGATTTAAAACNACAGGATGAGCTAACTGCAGATGTCTAGTGTTCATGTGTGGAAGAAATCTTCCAAAGCCTGGATCTTGAAAAAAGCGGATAAAATCTGGGAAACACAGAACTTGGAGATTAACTCAAGCATGATTTGAGATTTAAAACCTTTGAAAGGAACATGCCAGATCATGCCAAGTTGCTCACGCCTGCTCACAATGAGACCAATTTGGTTCTGAAGGAGAAAGGGCGTTAATATAAGGGTTGCTGGCAGGGCAAACAATAGATGACGTCTCATCCCATTATATCCTATAATAAGTGTGTGTCATCCTAGCCTTTCCTCTAGTTCCTCTGACTCAAATTCATGCATTGTTAAAAACTTATTGAAATGCATTGAATCAGGGCTCTGCAGACAACAAAAATAGAGGGAGTTTTTGACGCCAAGCCAAATAATTTTGGCTTTTCTTCCCAATGTTCATGTAAACAAACTGTCAAACACCCATACATATGAATGGAAAATGATTCATGAAGGGGGATGTTGACTGAAGTTCTCAGAAGAGATATGACAGGGAACTAACGCACTGACGTGTTGTCTGTGGAGGGCTGTTCCTTCACTTAGTGTCATATCGCATGAGCAGATATTTCACTTGACATTGTCCACCATTAAACACAAAACTCATGTGTAAATTAATTTATTAAAATTCA
>SJYV01006591.1:0-18425 GCA_006410875.1 Neotragus pygmaeus
TCCATCCAATTTTGTTGAGCTGTAATTGAAATACGTGACTGTGTAGGTTTAAGGTGTGCAGCATAATGGTTTGACTTAGCTGTATGAGTGAATGTATGTATGTGAAATGAATATCGCAGTAAGTTTAGTTAACATCTACCGTCTCATCAAGGTACACTGAAAAGCTAGAATGTTTCACTCTCAAACCCACCGGAGAAAACACTTCGGGTGCTGATTTTCTCTTCATTAGAGTCAGTCTGTGGTGCAAGCAAATGACTTTTCTGAAGGAAACACTGTGCTTGGGTCTCCTTACCAGCTGCTTATCTAATAGAACACCCAGGTTCATAATGTGCTGTGTGGGTATGCCTCTCACGACACACAGAACGACCAGTTCACACAGCTACCTTTTTTGGAAGGTTCAGTTATCCCGAGTGCATTGTCAGTGCTGGGACGCTGCAGGGAAGTGTGCTGAGTGTGAACCAGTCACCTGTAACTGCCTGGAAGAACACTTCTCACCCAGGAAGAGCTAGAACGTTCCACTTTAAAACCCTCCTAAGAAAACACTTTGGGTGCTGATTCTCTCTTTGCTAGTCAATTCTTGGGAAAGCAAGTGACTTCTCTGCAGGAAAATACTTGCTTTGATCTCCTTACTAGGAACTCATCTAATAGAACACCTAGGCTCATGATGAGTTGTAGAGTTGTGCCACTCACCCCCCAGAAAACAACCAGTTCATACAGCTTCTTTCTTGGAAAGGTTTAGTTTGTCCTGATTGTGTATTTTCAGTCTGGTACTCTGCAGGGTAATACGCTGGGTGGGAACCTATCAGTTGGGGTCTGTTGGCACACAGTGTGCTCACCCTGGGAAAGCTAGAATGTTCACCCTCAGACCCACCAAGGAAATCACTTTGGGTGCTGATTCGTCAGTGCAGTCAATTCTTGGTGCAAACTAACAGCTTTTCTGAAGGAAACTTTTCTTGGATCTCCTTACTAGGAGCTCAATTCCTAGTTCCTAGCAAAAAAAGAAAAAAAAATTTTTTTTTCTTTTGATGAGACCCCTTAGGCTTTCCTCTCCCAACTGTTCCAGTGTATCAGACAGCAGCGCTGTCTGGAGCATCATGCTGTGCCTCGCATCCCTGGTCCGTACTTAGCTTAGAGATGGAAGTTTGCACCTCCTGACCCCCTTCATCTAGTTCCTCTGTCACTTAACCCCTTGCCTCAGGTGACCACAAATCTGACCTTTTTTTTTTAAAATGAGATTGTGTATGTGTTGCGCATTTAGATTTCATGTGTAAGTGACATCATGCAGTATTTATCTTTCTCTGTCTGACTTATTTCACTTAGCACAGTGCCTTCAGGGTTTGTCCGTGATTTTGCACATGATGGGATATCCTCATTTTTATGACTTTATAATACTCCATTGTATACATACTGCAACTGCTTTATTTGCCAGTCAGTTCAGTTCAGTTGCTCATTAGCATCTGACTCTTTGCAACCCCATGGACGGCAGCACACCAGGCTTCCCTGTCCATCTCCAACTCCCAGAGCTTGCTCAAACTCAAGTCTATTGAGTCAGTGATGCCATCCAACCACCTCATCCTCTGTTGTCTGCTTTTCCTCCTGCCTTCGATCTTTCCCAGCCTCAGGGTCTTTTCCAGTGACGCACACTTAGGTTGTTACCATATCTTGGCTATTGTAAATGATGCAGCAATAAACATGAGGGTGCAGATATCTTTTCAGGATAGTGTTTTCGTTTTCTTTGGATATGTTCCAAGAAGTGGAATTGCTGGATCATATGGTGGTTTTACTTTTAACTTTTCAAGGATCCTCCATACTGTTTTCCATGATGGCCGCACCAATTTGCAACCCCAACAACTGTGTACAAGGGTTCTCTTTTCCCCACATTCTCACCAGTGTTTGTTACCTGTTGTCTTGTTTTGGTGGCCATTTTAACGGGCATGAAATGGTATCTTGTTGTGATTTTGATTTGCATTTCTATGATGATGAGTGATGTTGAGCATCTTTTCATGTTCTTATTGGCCATTCTTTTATCTTCTTTGGAAAAATGTCTACTCAGGTCTTTTGCTTGCTTGTTAACTGACTGATTATTTTCAGTTTGGTTATTGTTTGCTATTGGGTTGTGTGGGTTCTTTCTATATTTTGGATAGTAACCCCTCATCAGATACATTTGCAGATATGTTTTCCCATCCTGTAGGTTGCCTTTTCGCTTTTTGCTTGTTTCTTTTGCTGGGCATAAGCTCTTTAGTTTGATGTCACCGTACTTGTTTGTTTTTTGCTGCTTATGCTCTAGGTATCATATTGAAAAAAATCATCAAGTAGCTCTTCTGTGTTTTCTTCTAGGAGTTTCACAGTTTCAGGTCTCACATTTAAGTCTTTAATTTGTTTAGAGTTAATTTTTGTGAGTGGTGAAAATTAAGGTTTCAGTTTTATTCTTTTACATGTGGATGTCCAATTTCCCCAGCACTGTTTATTGAACAGACTGTCATTTTTATATTGAGTATTTTTGGCTCCCCTGTCAAATATTAGTTACCTATAAATGCCTAGGCTTGTTTATGGGCTCTCAGTTCTTTTCCATTGGTCTGTGCGTCTGTTTTTGGTACCACACTGTTTTGGTTTCTGTAAGTTCATAGTGGGTCTCATCAGGAATTGGGATGCCTCCCGCTCTGCTCATCTTTCTCTGTATTGCTTTGCCTTTGGGGGGTGTTTTGTGGCTCCACATAAATTTTTGAATTGTTTTGTCTACTTCTGTGATAAACTCCATTGAAATCGTAATGTGGATTGTGTTGAATCTATCAATGGCTTTTGTTAGTATTGACATTTTAATAATATTAATTATTCTGATTATGAACATAGGATTCTTTTCCATTTATTTGTGTCTTTGATTTGTTTCTTCATCTTGTAGTTTTATGAGTAGAGGCTGTTTACCTCCTTAGTTTTAAGCTTACTCCTAAATATCTTATTGTAAATGGAATACATTTAACTTTTTCAGATAATTCACTAGTATTGTATAGAAACACTACTGATTTTTGTATGTTAATTTTTTTATCCTGTGACTTCACTGAATTTGTTGATTAGAACTGCTTTTTTGATAGAGTCTTTAGAATTTTGTTTACCTATAAAATGATGTCATCTTCAGAGACAGTTTTACTTCTTCCTACTCAGTTCTGATACATGTTGTTTGTTTGTTTTCTTGTCTGATTGCTCTGACCAGTTCTTCCAGGGCTGTGGTGAATAGAGGTGGAGAGAGTGAGATCCCTCATCTTGTTCCTGAGTTAGGCCCTCTCTTGTTATTCATAACATATTTAGATACAGACTTATTCTTAAATTGTCAACTTTATATTTTCTATGGTTACCACTTGTGTGGCATTTCCTTTAAATCTGGTAGGAGCATTGACTCTTTTCCTTTATAAAGCATAAACTTAATTTTTTTTTCCTGGTTGTCTGTATAAATGCACTTTTTATTTGTTTTTAATTGCTAATTATCACAAACCGCTTAAAACACAAACATGTTATCTCACAATTTGGGGGGTTAGTGAGTTCACATCCTGCTTTGTGAGTTCTCTGCCCAGGATGCTAGAAACTGAAATCGAGGCGACAGCTGGGGCCATGATCTCATCTGAGGTTTAGGGTTCTCCTCCTCATGGAGTGGATTGTTGGGAGAATTCAGTTCCTTGTGGCTGTGTGACCGATGTCCCTGCTCGCCTCCTGAGTGCCAGCTGGGAGCCATCCACGAGGCCACGTGTCCATCTCTGCAGCCAGCAGTTTGCTCCCTTATGGCCAGCAAGGGAGGCTCTGGCTTTGAATGTCTCTGAATTCTTTGAAGAGCTTACCCAATGAGATCAAGTCCACCCAGGATAATCTCCCCAGTGATTAACTCCAAAGCTGCTGATTGGAGAGTCTTCATTACATCTGGAGAATCCTTTCTGTCACGTAAGATAACCTAATGCAGAGGGACAGTTCATCACGTTCATAACCCAGCTCACACTCAAGGGGAGAGGTGGGTACACCACAGACCTTGATAAATTACTGAGAACATCAACAAATCTTGGAGATAATTATTATCTTCAATTATTACAACTTGTAAATCTTGTTCCCCTTCTTTGTGTGGTGGCTTTTTTTACATCTGCAGACATTCTCTTATCTGTTCTTACTCAAATTTAGATGCTGTGCTGGAAGGAGAAGCACTTAGAAACGTCTTCTGCACTCTTGACCTTTGGCTCCTAAAGCAGTCGCATCCCCAGCAGAGCCGTCTAGCTTTGTTGATAGTGATATATGGCTTGGAGGGCACAGACACTGTCCATTTCAGCATCTGGCATAAAGCGTGCCACCCGAGCCAGAACACAGGGAGAATGGCCAGTTCTCCCGAGCACAGGCTGTTTCCTGCTGTGTCTCTTACATAAGGTTGCCACCTATCTTACATTATCTTACGACTTCAAAATTATTCAGAAGTCTTGAGGTTACAAATTAGAGGCGCTGTCTGGAAAAAGCTATGCAGAACTGAATATTCTATACATAGGTACCTACACCTTATGCATATACACCTGTGTGTCTGTGTAACCAAAAAGGTTTATGTCTGTGTGGTATGCATATGTAGGTATGTTAGACAGCATTATTTTTAATAGAAGCAGTATTGCTGATAAAATATCCCTTGGGTTTTCTTTGAAACCTAAGACATTTGATAATGAAATAGTATTGAACTTAGGGGTTTTAGTAAATTGAAAATTATGTGCCATAGTGTAAGCATAGTGAAAAAGGGGGTAAGTTGTTGAACTGTGTGTAAGTTTTGAACTGTGTTTACTTAGGAAAAAATTAGAAGGGAACTTTTTGCTCCTTTTGAAGGTAGTGTTGGTGGAAAGTTGCCTTTGTGAACTTGATGCAGACAGACAGCAGTGCTGGTAGCTGTAGCCAAGTAAGGGCGAAGGGGTTCAGACTCCTGTTTCATTTTCCTTCGTTCATATTCTACTGATAGACTTTACTGGCTCCTTATCGTTCCACTGTTTTCCTTGTCCATTAAGAATATATTTCCGAATTCTCTCTTCACTGTTGTCTGGTTTAACATAACCAGAAAGACGTCATCAAGAGAGACAAGTGCTCTCGTTTGCCTTTGTAGCCTTCCACGTCACCCTAAAGACGGACTTGCCGCTTTTTCGTCTCACCATCTGTCTCTCTAGTCCTCTAATGCAGTAGAGGCAACGTCTGCAGCATTTTCAGGCATTTATTTTCCTGTCAGCTTCAGGCACTTGGGAGCTCCCAGGCTACGCACGTGGCAGCAGTGCAGTGCGACTCCTAGTGATTCCGATATATTCCCACCTTTCTTTATTGATTAAAAAAAATAATTCCAAGTGTCCTTGATACTGGTACACTAACGTTTAGAAGGCAACTTTTAGGGGTTAGGGGAAGAACATTGTGACTTTATAGGAGCTCATTTTTGTTTGGTAAATAAGGTTTTCTCTTTTTTTTCCTCCCAAGGCTCAGTTACTCAGGGGGAAAAAAAATCTTATATGTTTCACATTTTCTACCATAAGATAAAATATGTTTTCCACTTCTGTTATTTACCTGTATGATTTTGACTTTGGGGAATGGATGGATTACATTGATAGTCTATTAAATTATAATTAGAAGCAGCTGAGTACACTTAGCTTTTCTGACATTTATAGGAAAGGAAAAAGAGTAGAGCTTGGGTGGGAAGTAGTCTATCAAAGAGGATAAAATTAGATGCAGGTTTTTTTGTTTTTTTTTGGTGCTCCTCTGGTTGCCAGGCCCATTCTACTAGCATCTTCTAAGGCAACTTAGGATACCTGAATTTTATTCAGAGTGCCAAGAGAGAAAATATTCACACATTGCAGACTAGTATCACATACCAAAATTCTACATAACTATTTTACCCATTTATATAATACCCAGAGTTGTGTATGGCAAGTACATGTACACTTTAGTCTGTTGAGACCTTCTTATACCCTTGGAAGAAAAATGTTTCCATAGAAAGATTGATATTTAATAGAAATCACACTTAGAACTGCCAGTTAATACTTTCAGAAGCATCCTGTCTTTTCCATCATCTAGTCTCTCTGCATTTAAATCTTTGAAAGAAGCACTGTGAAATAGGTAGTCTTATAAAGATGCATTATAATTACAGAGATGCTTGGGAACATAATATTGCTTCTGTTGGTAAAGGTTTGATCTAATTATGTTGTAATTACCTTACTATAAAAATCTGACCTGTCATCTCATGTGAAGACCATTCATAGGATTAACTGGACCTCTGGGGATCTTGGACGTATTATGATTGTTATTTTTGCTTTGTTGTTATTAGCTGAAGATTTAAAGGACCGGACATACTAAAATTTGTTATTTTTCAGTATGAAAATGTGCCAATCAGGCATTTTTTGTGTGTGTTTTATTTGTAACTGAGATATTTTAGAGGCAGCAGGAGCCACTTACTCTGTTCATCTCCAAAACTGTTTAATATAGTGAGGAAACCAAGGCCCAGCAAGGTTAAGTGGCTTCTTCAAGGTCACAGAGCCGTTACTGCCAAGCCCCATCATCAGGTCTGTTATGAAAGGTGCATATGGATTATGTGAGTGGCACATTGAATGTCTGAGACGACACTCCTGAGCAGGAGGTAGTTCCTAATATTGAACATAAATCACCTACTTCCTCGTGTTAGATACTTGGAAGAGATGGAAGCCAGCTGGTGCCTGCAATGCCAGTTCTCATACAGCTCCATTATTTCTTACTATTTAATTGCCATTTCTCCTACTCTTCTTCAGGAACGACTTGCCTCCCAGGACTGTGCTTGTTGTTCTTTGGTTTTGTTTTTTAACTACAGCAGTACGTTGTTTTGCAAGGCTGTTGGTTATGTGTTTCCTGGGACCAGCTTACACTGTCTCAGGTCCCCGTAACAAGTGCCTAGGAATTTCTAGGTGGTGAAAGAGCATGACACTCAGCACAGGGCCCGTGTGACTGTGCAGGCCGCACACTCACGAAGCAGACCCTATGAATCTGGGTGTTTTGTCTGAAACATCCTTCTTTAAACATGAACATACTAAACTGTAGGGTTAGATATTTTGATACACTACAGAAATTAGCTTGTTTTTTGACCCAACAAGATAACTTTCTGTTCTTTGTTGATGAGTTTATACTGTGTAATAGTGATAACAATTTTTCCCAAGATTTCCCAAGAAGGAATGCTGGAATTGCAGAATGTAGAAATAAAAAATGTATGTTCTGCTTGGAGTAGGAGTGTCCAGACTGAGGAGTGATTCCTCCCCAAAATTGTTACGTGATAGGCAGTGTCTGCTGTATAATTTGGTTTGGGGCATTTAGTTTGTAAGAGAATGTTTGACAATGAAAAAAAAAGAGCCTTGCCCATTTTCCAAAAAACCTTTGCATGGAGGCAGCCTGCATCAGCTAGCCTCACCTTAGTGACACTGCATGTTTTACCAAGGATGCCAAATTCCACCTAGGTGATATGCTGGTCATCTTGTTACACATGAGTGAGAGAACAGTATCATCTGATGTTTGTATATGCCTTTTACAAATACACTGGTTAGCTTTTTGTTACATCTGGTTTCCTTTTTCTGATATGAATAATGTTCAATGTTTGTTTGAATGTTGAAGGAGGTAGAAGATATGCTCTTAAAATACACAGGATTTGAAGCTTTGATAAAAAAAAGATGAACCCACCTTAAAAATTTTAAAAAGACAATAAAAATTCTGTCGAAATGATCAGGTATATCTGAGTGCTCATTTCTGTCTTTCATGACTTTTTAGATATTTTATTTTCAGAGATAAGAGGTTAAAATTCTGTTTTATAGCATAGTAAAAGTGACTTAAAATTTTTTTCATAGAAATCTTTATTAATGGTAACCCTTTAAAATGATTTAGCTTTATTAAAAACATACACATGACAAATAAATGTACATTTTTTATTCCTATATATTGGTATTATATTTTCTTCCCCCAAATCTGGAGCTAAATTGTCTTTTTTTCAGAGAAAGATAGGATTTTTGAACAGTAATGCTATTTGACTAGATAATTAACTTTAAAAAGATATGTATATTTTAGAATAAGTAAAGAAAAGGTTTTTTTTAAATATATTGGCATTATGTGAGTTCTTCTTTTATAGTGCTAATATAAATTTTACCAGAATTCAAATTTTTATTGCCCTTTTTCTATTCATTCTCTTAAGAGATAGCCAACAGTGCCACCATCCGAACAGACAGGCTCTTCTCATCATAGGTATTGGTTTTTCTCAAAAAAAAAAAAAAATAATAATTTTTTTTTTTAACTCAAGGATGGTTGAAAAACTATATGTTTAAATAGACATGGAAAAAATATTGGGAGATAACCAATAACATGTTAAAACTGCTTTTGATTTATTTTATGATTGATTGAATCAAATTCATAAAATTACCCTTCAAAAACATTTTACTCATTTGGATACTTAAAGTTTGCCAAGTCCTTCTGTCTAGCTGGCATTCTGTTGATGCCAGTCCATTGTTAAGATCTTTAACATGTTGCAGGAACCAGCCCTTGGCCTGAGCCCATCTTCCACTTTGAGGGCAGCTTTCTCATTGTGCCCTGTTTTTAATGTACAATTTTTTTTCATAATGGAACTTTAAAGGTAAACTGTCAGCTTAATTATAATTATGATGATTTCAGAATCTATATTGAAGCATAAAATTATTTTTTCATGGTCTGAGACTTACATGGTATGGTATATTTATTTTTGAATGAAAAGGAGCCTGTTCCCCATCTTCCTGTTGACATCAAACGGTCTTCTGATATGCTAATCCAGCGTCAGGGAGAGCACATAGACAGGCTTTATTTGGACTCATTCCAAGTCTGAAAGAAAATTATGTGTCTAAAACTGATTTTGCACTGTTGCCCCTATAGACTGAAAACTGATGCTGATGCAGGCTGTGGTTAATAAGATTTAACGCTGAAACATGATCTGGGAGTTTTTACCATTTTAGTAATAACCTTATCTGCTTCTTACCTGGTCATCTGATTGTTACTTGTTTTTTTGTTTTTTTGCTACTGAGGTAATAGTCATTGAAGTTGCTAATAAGTTCATCTCTATAGTACCTGTTAATGATAAAGATTACCCTGAAGTGATTTGCTTTTCCTTGAAGAGGTATCCTTTGGTGCACTGAGTGCATGTAAGTCAGTAGACCTGACCCTGTGCTAAGCACGAGGTAGGCGAGCTGGCAGCTTTCTTTCCCTGCATTGTCTTTCCTTTCAGCCCGCCCTGATTTGGTCACAGGGGTAGGGACTGACAGAGTGTGTTGTGTTGGAATCATCTGAAATACCATTTCTCCATATTCAGTTAACAAAAAAAAATCAAAACAGTTGAACTTTCTAAAATATCACATCATCAGATAAAGTGCATTAAAGCACATGTTTAAATGTTGATGTCTGTGTAAATATTAAAAAGTTAAAATTGTCTGAAAATTTGTTTAAATGCAATACTTTTTCATGTTGGTCATTTACAAATTTTGCTAAGAAACCAGTTACATTTTGGTTTTGAAAAATAATTTTTATGTAAAGAATCCTTACAAATCCTATGAAATGAAACTAAGGACTTTGTTCTTGAATTAGGATATTATTAGTATATTCTTCAAACAAATATAATGCAGAAAAATGGGCACACATATGTCCCTTGGGGTACTCACTTATGGCCCCTCTTACGCATGATGGTGCAGTCTTTCCAAACTAGGATGTTTACGTTCAGCTTTCTACCCTGGTCTTCCTGTCATGTTTTGCTCCCATGTTTAGTTTTATTTGTTCAAAGCAAAGTGCAGATTTGACTTGGAACATGCAGTGGAAATATTCATGAAAACTTTTCATGAAATTCCCACTTATTTATTTAATTCTTAATAAATTAAGTGATATTTCAAATCACCAAGGGTGGTTCAGTATTTAAAAGGAATTCTGCTTCACTACCTTCTGTCAAGAGAAGCCCTGTCTTGTAATGAGCATAATTACCTCCAGGCCTCTAGACTTATTCTGGCTATTCTTAAATTTGACATCCTTCTTTTGGATAAGAAATCACCTTACATGGATGTTAAATTTTTGAAACAGGTGGACATCACAGAGATGTAGCCTGATATGGCCTATGCCGATTTTAGATACAGTAGGGAAAAATTTAAGGTGTGTTATCAGGTACAAATCCTGGTATCATTTCACTATGAAAAACCATATGTTTTTCTAATAGGTTGATGAGAATAGGTGTTTTTCTGACTTAAGTCAGAATCTAGTTTGAAAAAAATTTTTTAAATCTTCTTTTTAATTTTCTAAACAGCATTTTAAGAAACAAAAGAGGCTAATTCCTGAAAGGACCGTTTGGAAATACTTTGTGCAGCTGTGCAGTGCGTTGGATCACATGCATTCTCGACGAGTCATGCACCGGGGTGAGTCCAGGCTTTTGAAGCTTTTCATGTTGTTGTAAAGGGCACTAGGCAGTTTACGAATAAATTCCTTCCAGCCATTGTGTTATCATGCTTTCTTAGGTGATTTATTTCCAAATTATAATCTTATTAATACCAGAATGATAAGCCTTTAAAGCCATACTTCGTTTTAAATAAGAATGAGAATTGTTTTTCTGTTTAACTTTTTTTTACTAATTACGTTAGTAAAAGTAAAAAAAAAAATAGATGGAGGAAAGCAGTTGAATATGCTTAAGAGCTTTTTTTTTTTTAATGAACAGTATACCTTATAGCTACTTAGATTTTTAATGTTCAGCATTCACTCGTAATATAGTCTCGATTCTCAGTCAAATGGTCAGACCAAATGTATGAAGGTTACATCACTGAGGGAGTGGTCCCTTCATTTTGGGATGTAAAAAACTTGACTACAGTTGATTTAAGCAATTAAAATAATGTCATCTAAGTATCTGCATCTGTTTTGATTTTATATTTTATGTAAACATGTCAATAAATTACTGTTAGTGTTCTTTCCTGGAGAATCCCAGGGATGGAGGAGCCTGGTGGGCTGCCGTCTATAGGGTCACACAGAGTCGGACACAACTGAAGCGACTTAGCAGCAGCAGCAGCGGCAGGGTGTTCAAAACTGATAGAAGGGCACACATTTATTTTGTGCTTTGAATTACACAGAAGTTCATTTGAAAATGGAAAAAATGCATTTTAAATGAAAATTAATAGTGCTCATCATCCTGTTTTGATGATTGTCTATCAAAGGACCGAGAACTGAGAAATACTAGGATATGTGAAAATTACTCAAAATAAATAACTGGTTCAGAATTCAAACTGACTTTCATTTTTAACATATATTTTAAGTTCTACAATGAGAAGTATTTTTAATCCCTTGAATATACCTACACTGACATCATTTTTCACCCAGTGCCTTCTTTTAATTCACAGATATAAAACCAGCTAATGTGTTCATTACCGCCACTGGGGTGGTCAAGCTTGGAGACCTTGGGCTTGGCCGTTTTTTCAGCTCCAAAACCACAGCTGCGCATTCTTTAGGTAAGAGGCACAATATAATTTCAGTTATCTATCTGCTTCCCTCCAGCCCACCCATGTGATTAAAATATAAGGGACATACGAATTATATGCCAGCTCTTATCGTCTGAATACTATCAACATTTTAAAAAGCCTTAGGTCCTGAGCTGAAACCTATCAGGTATAATGTTTCCATTCATGTGACACTTGGACACTTCTCTTTGACCATCAGCAGTCACTTAGTAAAAGAAAATGCCAGTGAAAAAATCTAGTTTTAACTGTTGCCATGGACCCTCCCTTTTATTTCATGTTTGAAAATATTAAGATAGTATGAAGAATAAACCATATTTTGAAGACCTCACCTTACCATTTAAAAATGTTAGAGTAGTTTGCAAATTTATTAAAGTAGCATACATGGTTGTGATTACTTGCGGGGGGACCTACAGATGATTTGTGGCTCAGGAGGAAATACTCCCCTAAAGTGTAAAAGTGCAAGTAGAAGACACTTGTAATTTATTGATTCTAGAGCTGATAACAGACCAGTGTCCTTTGTACCTAAAACAGAACTGAATGTAGCTAGTCCACCAGTACCTTAATGTAAACTGGTTTTCCATTAACATAGCAATTACTGGGAAGAAATTATTTTTAGACTGAGCAACTTAAAGGGGATAATAGTTTCTCCTAAAAGTTTTCAAATCATAGTTTCCTTGTAACATAAGACTTTGACAAAATGGTAACCATCAAATAAGAATAAGATAAAAATAATTTGGCTTTAATTTAATGATGCCTCATCTTTGCTGTCATAATTTCATTGAAAACAATTGATTTTTTAAAATTAAGTTATTGTTTTTAAGTGAGAAATAAAAATTAAATGGTCTAATGAGGAATGAGTTTCACTAAATGACAAAATAATAAAATGAGCCAAATTAGGTGACTAGACATTTTTTAAGTTTTCTGACTTTTGTTGCTGAGACTCTATGAGACCTTGAACCTGTCGCTTGATTCTTCTGCATCCAGGATGGTGTGTGGCATATAGTCAATATTTGGTGGATGACAGAGCATTGGACCCTAGATTAAGGAGTGATGGGAAGATAATACTTTTCCTGCCACACAGAGTTTCAGTTTTGTCTAGTACTTTAAGAAAATAAAATTTCAACTGATACTGAGTAATACTGTTTTAGTTATTTCTTTCACTTCATATTTATTTTCATAGAACATTGCAATTTTGAGGGGGATAGGGAAATTTGATATGAAATTCCATGAAAACTGCATGAATTTGCATAGGGCTTGAATAAAGTTTTATTTGGAAGTTCCAATTCTTACCATGCAGATAGTAGAGGACTTCTGTGAAGAAAAACTCAGACTGTTCCAAGCCAGTGCCACTGGCCCTTAGGAAAGATCACCCATGTTGACTTTGTTATTCACCTGAACGGAATGTCCTCACAGCACTCTGTCAGTAATCTTAAAAAATGTTCGGTCATCATTACACACACATACGCATGCACGCATGCACAACTGCATGTGCCCTTAGCTCCTGCACAGGCATGTGTACTGTGTACATGCTGCTTTGCAGGCTGTTGCTCTGCACATGCGTGCGTGTGTTCCTGCACACACGTGTGTACCGTGTCCATGCTGTTTTTGCAAGCTGTCACTCTATACATGCTGTAGTTGCCTGACCCTGAAGATCCAGCATTATTATGTGAAACCCGTTTTGGAAGTGCGCTCCTTTAGCATGCCTGCCACTGCTGCTTACAGATGTTGTCAAGATGTTGTCAATGGGGTTTACAAATGTATATGCATCTCTTAAGTTTAGGTGATGTATTATTCCAAATTATGTGATTATAGAGAGCAAAATTTTAATAGATTTAATAGTTAAGAATTGCTAGGATGAGATGGCTGGATGGCATCACTGACTCGATGGACATGAATCTGAGTGAACTCGGGGAGTTGGTGATAGACAGGAAGGCCTGGCGTGCTGTGCTTCATGGGGTCGCAAAGAGTCGGACGTGACTGAACTGAACTGAATGTCAGTTTTTATCTAAACCAATTCACTTAGGGTCATGTAGTTGTATGTAGTTTATATATGTGTGCACGTGCACACACATGCACACATGAATTGGGGATGCCCATAATCATAAAACACACTGAGGCATACCTGAGGCGCAGCCAGTGAGGAGGTAGCAATGAGACTGATTGCTTCGATGAAAGAATCCATAGGAAAATAATTTCTCTCCCAAGTATTTTTGTTTTCTTTTGTTTTCCATGTTATTTTGGGAAAGTATCCTTAACATAAGAAAGCATCTTGTATTTTTGCCTGTCTTTTCTGTGAAGTAGAAATTTTGATGGTTTGAAACTGAAGTTCACTAAGCAAAGTACCTTGAATATCAAGAATTAAAGTTTGAACTCTAGCCCAACAACATGTTTGGACCTAATAAAAATCTTATGTAGAAGGATCAGGAAAAATTCTTTGCTAACAAAGAATATGTATAAAATAACAAGAATAGAAATTGTGACACAGATGTTTGTTAGCAAGTTGACCTTAATTTTTGCTTTTAAAAAATTATTGCCCTCTTGTGTTATTGACTTATACTTTTGTTTTTAAGAGCAAATTTGAAAGAGTGTTTTAAAAATAAATACTAAGGATATATGATACAGCACAGGAAAATTTAGCCATTATTTTGTAATAACTTTAGGTGGAGTATAATCTATAAAAATACTGAATCACTATGTTGTACACCTTTTATAAATCAACTGTACTTCTTTTTAAAAAACTAAAAATAAAAGATTGCTTCTAAGAATTTTGGTTCCAAAAAGTACTTGAAAATGTGGTCACCTATATAAATTTAATTTGCTCACAGAAGATTTGATAAACTCTATACTTTATTGTATGTTGATTTTTTTTTTCTGCTTTTGCTGAGGAGTAAATCTGTAGGGCATGATTTATTCACTGCTGCTGCTAAGTCGCTTCAGTCGTGTCCGACTCTCTGTGACCCCCATAGACAGCAGCCCACCAGGCTCCTCCATCCCTGGGATTCTCTAGGCAAGAATACTGGAGTGGGTTGCCATTTCCTTCTCCAATGCAGGAAAGTGAAAAGTGAAAGAGAAGTCACTCAGTCATGTCCAACTCTTCGAGACCCCATGCACTGCAGCCTACCAGGCTCCTCCGTCCATGGGATTTTCCAGGCAAGAGTACTGGAGTGGGGTGCCATTGGCTTCTCTGATTTATTCACAGTTCAGGTCTAAATATTAGGAAACTACAAATAAAAGAGATCTGTATGTTCATAAAAGAAAATTCGAGAAAGTTTAGTTTGAATGAATTCTATTCTGGAGCTAAATTTCATTTAATTTTGTAAAGGAGATTTATTTTCCAGGAGTTTAAGTCAATAGGACAGAAATAACAAGGATTTTTAGAAACATAATTATGCATTTATATTTTGTTTATTCCAAAATGTCTTTTTTTCAAAAATCAAATTGTTTTCACTTATTTTGACTTAATCATTATAAGGAACACTTCCAAAGTTTTTTGTATTTTAACAATCCTTAGGAGATTATCAAGTCTTTGAATTTTTTAGTTGTCTCTCCAGTTTCTATCTCTAATATATATCATTTAATTCCATGATAACGTGTCAACCTGCAGTAAAATCTCTGGTTCTGTCACATTTTCTGTACAGATAAGGTTGTATAGACAGTCATGTTTCCAGCCAGTTTTCAGAACCAGGTTTTTAACTTAAAGTACGTCAGCATGGAGCAATAACAATTCCTTAAATTTGGGGTTAAAAATTACATACCAAAGATGATGTTGCTGGATGTTCAGATCATGTCCAGATTTTCAAAACTGGAGGAAAAAAAGGAAAATCTCAAAAGCCTTTAGTTTATTTCTGCCCCTACCATACACACCCTCTCCCAGCCTCTCCACTTTCTTTTCTGTCCTACTCACACTGTAAGCGCTTCCTGTTTGGACTAGGAAAAGATCCTTCTGTGTTGTAATATTCCTTTTTAATCCATTCTGGTTACCATATTCCCAGCAGAGAAAATCTCTTCCTTTAAAGACATTATCTGATTATCTTACTTCCTCCAAATCTTCACCTGTTCTCTATGGCCTAAGGACTACCATGAAAAGCCCTTGGCTCAGCATTTGGGGTCCTCTGAGGGTGGTGTCCTCTGGCCTGCTCCCCTCCTTGGCTACACGCCTTCCTCCATGATGTCCGCCACGCTTTTCTTCTTGCCTTGTTCTGAGTGTGGGAGAGAAGGACGTTTGTAGAGGATGGTGCATTTCTGGATTGACCTGCCCGCTGTGCTGTAGGACCTTGATCGGGCCATTTATTCCCTTTTCTCAGGTTGTTTCCAGGTTTCTACGAGTAGAAATGTGGGTAGTAACCGTGCTGTGTTCACCAGCCTCTAGCCTAGTCGTGAAATGGAGGTAAACGTGCTTTCTGAGCACTGTGGTGTGCTGCATAAATGCTGAGTTGCCTTTGTGACCGTGACGGTGGTGTGGAGGAGACAGGAAAAGGGGAAGCAGAGAGGGAGGTTACGAGCAATTTATTTCTCCTCTTGAAACAGCTGAACCGATCCATTCAGAAAAAATGGGTGCCATTCCAGGCTCTGGGTACGTAGCCTGAACAAGGCAAGCCCTCCTCTTGATGATTCTCACCTTGTGGTGGGAGGAAATAAACAGATGAGTAACAGACGAAGAACTAACAGGGTTTGTTAGCCTGCACATGGAGTGACCAGCAGGGGGAGTATTTTAGAAATGACACAGCCCCTGCCGGGAGGTGGCATCTGAACGGGGGTGAGAGGGTACAGGGAGGCCCAGGGAGTGACATCCCAGACTGACTGGGGGCGGTTCAGACAAGGTGCTGCAGCAGGGTGGGCGCTTCTGCAGGAAGTTTGCAGGATGGGGGCCTCAGCCACACGGGGTGGCTCGCCCTCCCTCCAAGCTCAGGGGCCAGCCCTGCAGCGTTGGCATGAGGACCCAGCTGTGCCCGTCCCCTGTCCTCGCGGTCAGCATGCCCAGTGTGGCCTGCTCTCCTCAGGGCTCCCCTGTGCTGGCCGCTTCTTCTGTGGCTCTGCGACGGCCCCGCAGCACGTGCTTCACAGAGCGGAGCAGTCGAATGTCTTTTTGCTCGCCAGCCCGGCGCGTGCCAGGTGTATTGCTGTGTGTGCTCTGAGCCCAGGGTGCTTTGGTTTGTGTCCGCTTCCCCTTTCCTTTTCTCCATGGACTTAGTTAACGTCAGGTCTTCATTTAGTGCTTTTGTCTGCAGTTGGACAGAGGGTGTGGCTGGGATACTCCTTATTGGAATATGTATGTCCCCATATATAAACTTGACTCTGTTCTTTCCTGTTTACCAGCCATACAGATGTAGGACTTGTTGGAAAATGAGTTGTGTGTGTATATCTCTAATTTTATGAGGAGGGCACGTCTCCCCCGTGAGTCAAGCTCTCTGGATAAGGGGCTCCCAGATTTCCCGACAGTGTGCCCCTGCGCCCCTCGCCCCAGCTGCACCATGACCCCACGGAAACCTCACTGCACAAAACTAAATGGAAATTCCCTGTCACAACCGCAGTTCCTCCTGATACTGTCTCTTCTATTTTGTGTTACTAAAAATAATGCTATTTGCAATCCAGTAAATTGATTTCACAACTCATTAATGGGTTATAACCTGCAATTTGGAAAACATCAGTCTGTGTTTACAGTACTTCCATGCTGTTCCATTTACTTAAGCACCAAGTCCTGTTTTTCTGCCTCCTGTTTGGCAGTCTGCTGGCCGGGCCAGTCCTGGTGGTCAGACAGGACTCAGTCACTCGTGGAGCTGCTGGCGCTCGTGAGGGCGGGACTCACGCATTTGACTGTCCTGCTCACTTCGCAGTCTCTGGGCTCCCTGAGGTCCGGGGTTAGGCGCGAGCCATGGGTGCAGACTCTTCGCCTTCCAGAGACCAGGAGCCTGAGGCCCGGGGGAGGGCGGGCTGTGCACGTGGGAGGCAGTGAGGTGCTCCCCTGCCCGGCCTGCGGGCATGCTGCATCGGGGCCTGGTGGCATGGTCCCGACCCCTGCCCCTCACCTCCGCCTGGGGTCACCTTGTCCCACTCCGCACGCAGCTGAGGAGCCTCGGGGGAAGCGCTGTCTGTGCCTGCCCTGCACTTGCCTGTTCTCCATGCCCACGCCTCAGAAGCAAGCAGGACCCGGAGGTCTGTCTTCTTATCCTCCTGTCGACCCGCAGCTGGGGCCGACANACTCCGCACGCAGCTGAGGAGCCTCGGGGGAAGCGCTGTCTGTGCCTGCCCTGCACTTGCCTGTTCTCCATGCCCACGCCTCAGAAGCAAGCAGGACCCGGAGGTCTGTCTTCTTATCCTCCTGTCGACCCGCAGCTGGGGCCGACATTTCCAGGGCAGCTCCCCTTCCAGACTGGAAACTAAAACCTGTGAAGTAGGAACATGGCAGTCAAGGTGTGCGTTTTCTCTTGTCACCTTGGATTATTTTAAAATAATCCAAATATATGATTTTTTTAAATATATATGATTGTTATTCAAGCCATATCGAACTACCCGTCTTTCCTGTGATACTGACCCAGAGGAATCCTCTCTTGCTCCTCAGTACCAGCAGCCACTGTGGCAGTGAAGACGGGCACAGCAGTTGGATATTTGCAAGCAGTTTGAAGGCGCCTCTTCTCCTCTGTCCCATCACGTTGTGTGGGGGTCGGATGGCGATCCCTGAGCTCACTCTATTTAATAATGAATCTGCTGCCCCCGACACACCACTGCTAGAATTCCTGATCCTTATCGTGTTTTTGTTTTTTCCTGTTTCTCTTATACTTCTTACCTTGGAACACGCTGTGTGACTCACTCAGTATGCCTAGTCCTTTCCTTCTCCCACCCTCAGCACGTGTATCTTCATGAGGACTGGGGTCTCCGTGGTTTGGGTTCGTACCTCCTGTGTCCCAAGTGTATAGTAGAGGACATAGA
>SJYV01006597.1:0-11334 GCA_006410875.1 Neotragus pygmaeus
ACACTGTTTCCACTGTTTCCCCATCTCTTTCCCATGAAGTGATGGGACCAGATGCCATGATCTTAGTTTACTGAATATTAGATTATATAAAAAAGGGAAAGCTTGTAAATAAGTTTTTGAGGGTAGATTTTACTTTGTGAAGTTGATGAGGATGTCATTTTGGGGATTATTTCTGATGGTATAGAAATACATAGTTTCTATATACACAGAAACTATACCTTATGACAAGGCTATATCCAAGCTGGTCTTTCACTTCTTGATTTCTTTCTACTATTTACCTGCGTCTATTCAAATAAATAAGACAGGATAACAATGAGAAACTAATGAAAGGACAAGAGGAAATGGTAAGGATCATCTATCATCTCTGAGCTGCCAAACTATGATTTGAAGCAAGAACCCCCACATTTTCCCCATTACCTCAAGGTAGGTTTATAAAATTCTCAAAACAAAATTCATTCAGATTCACTTTAATTATAAGAAATAGAAAGGTCCTAAGCTTTTGGATTATGCTGTGAAATCTGAACAGAATGAGTTATGACCCAAGAAAGAGGAGACAAATGCACCTTTGAGAACATTTAAAAATTTTATTTATTTTTGGCTGTGCTGGGTCTTCGTTGCTGTGCAGACTTTTTCTCTAGTTATGGTGAGTGGCGGTCTAGTTGCAGTGTGCAGGCTTCTCATTGTGGTGGTTTTTCTTGTTGTGGAACATGGACGTTAGGGCACACGGCCTTCAGCAGTTGCCACACTTGGGCTCAGTAGTGACAGCTCCCAGGCTCTAGAGCACAGGCTCAACAGTGTGGTGCGTGGGCTTAGATGCTCTGCGGCATGTGGGATCTTCCCAGGTCAGGGACTGAACTCAGGTCTCCCACATTGGCAGGTGGATTCTTTACCACTGAGCCACCAGGGAAGCCCCAAGAACATTTAACATCTTGAACTCAAATAGTAAGGCCCCAAAATCCTTTGATGATTCCTTGCTAGAAAAACATAATCTACTAGCCAAAGTAATATCCAAGAGCACAATTTGATAAATAAGAATCTAAAGTAATCAAAGACAGCAAGAAGCCAGAGTGCTATGTTGTCCCTTCCAGCCAAGCTTTAAGGTCTCCTAGTTTCTATTTGCTCCAGACAGTCTTTTTCTGTGCTTTTTTTTCTTCACGAAGCTTGATGTTTCTTTATGTAAGACCTCTGTTTTTCTTTATTCTCGTCTAAAAGCTTTGTTTAATCTTAAGGGAATCCTTTAGAAGTAGAGCTTTTTTGAAATAAGAAACCTCTATTTCTCTAGTTTATGATATCAAATTGGTTTATCAAAAGACTGGGATTTTTCCCTGCTTTCTTAGAAGACTGAAACTCCCATTTCTCTTTTGGAGGTTTAAAAAATACTTGGGCTATAATACAAAAAACACATAAAGTACTTTCTGACTAGAACTGCATCTTTTATACTTATATAAAAAACTAACATTAATGTTAAGTTTGAAGGCTCACTTTTAGATAAACTGGATTGCGGGTGAATTTATTTCGGAAACTGAGAAGGAAGTGACCATCAGTATAACCCTATCAGACAGGGAAGCTGAAGATTCCTTAGTAAAAGGTTTCCTATCTATTTTACTTAGATTTCAAATCCCAAACAGGGAAAAACAAGCTGTAATCACTCAGATATAAAAGCAAGCTGGAGAAGTCGTCTTTAAAAGTCTGTAAAACATTAGCATCACCTAGCCTCCCTCATGGCTATTAAAAAAAAAAAAAAAAAAAAAACTTCTAAGGGAAATAAAAAGGAGGTTGGGATGAAGAGTGACAATAAGCAGGGGAGGGCACAACCCAGCCCACTGCAGGGCTGAACCTCATTCAGATCATCTGTACTAAAATACCAAGGCCCCATAGGGATATGGCCACAGAGTAACACCTTGTCACAAATACAGTTTTTTCTCTGCTTTATTTAGGCACTTGAAAATACAGGAAGCAAAGGGAAAAAACCTTTTAACTGTCAATCTGAATTTTAAACACCGAGAGCATAATTCTGATCCTCAAAAACTAAACAGCAGAAACTGGGGCAGAGCAGTGAGGAAATCTCATTTACAATGAAGAAAACACCAGGATTCCAACAAGTCAGTCGCCAAACGGCTGGAAGCATACTTGTTTTCAGGTTAACAAACATTGGTGACAAGGATGAAGTCACCAAGGATTTCATATGAATCAGACTGGGTACCCCCCTAACTAGCAGCCACCATTAACCAGGTTAAAACAGTGCTGACCTCTCTAGCAGTATTATCTTTTTGTTTTTGGCTGTGATACGTGGTTTGTGGGATTGAACCCAGGCACTCTGCAGAGTGAGTGTGGAATCCTGACCACTGGATCTCCAAGGAGTTCTCTCTAGCAATGTTATCTTGACAGCTTTGCAGTTCTCAGGACCAGCGTGTGGTTTTGTTACAGTCAAGGAACAACTTAATAATAGGTGAGGGTTTCTTACTAGGAACCTTTCTAGGCTAATGAAATTTCCATTAATTCCAAACCTGGACTATTTCCTTAAATTCTAAACATGGTACCTGGGAGAATGAGCTTCCTTGATGATTCAGTGGTAAAGTCCACCTGCCAGTGTAGGAGATGTGGGTTTGATCCCTTGGTCGGGAAGATTCCTTGGAGAAGAAAATGGCAACTCACTCCAGTATTCTTGCTGGGATAATCCTAAAACAGAAGGAGCCTGGTGGGTAACGGTCTCTGTGTGTGTTAGCTGCTCAGTTGTGTTCAACTCTTTGCAACCCCATGGACTGTAGCCTGCCAGGCTTCTCTGTCTATGAGATTTCCCAGGCAATAATACTAGAGTGGGTTGCCATCCTCTCCTCCAGGGGATCGTTCTGACCCAAGTATTGAACCCAGGTCTCTTGCATTGCAGGCAGATTCTTTACCATCTGAGCCACCATGGAAGCGTAAGTAACGGTCTATGGGCCACAAAAGAGTCAGACATGAAGCAAAGTAAACAACAACCTGGGAGAAAAGACTCTCCAATTATTAACCCACTTAGATACTATTTAGTGTTTTCCATCTCTGTCATAGAAGAACATATTATACCACTAAAAGAGTTCCAGTTTCTTCTCTTTCATATTTTCCAACACATAGCTTTTCCTTGAATTTCAACACGACTGCTAACAGAGATAAACTGAGTTATTTTTAAAAAAATTACAACCAGATCCTCTCATGCATCAAAGTAAATTCTAAATTTTGAAAAGTTAGGGTGAAAGAGTGTTCATTTCCTGTCCTCCTAGGATCTACCTGCTTCTTAGTGACATTACAGAACTGTAACTTTTAAAATGTGAAGAGTAATATTCACCTCATCAGCCAGACTACCAAAATGTAACAAGTGCTCAACTGGATTAGTAACGGTGGTTTTTTTTTTTTCCTGAAGTTCTTTAGCCTGACTCCTAAAAGACACAGAAAGAGAGGAAAACCTGGATGTGTTATTCAAATGCTCCTAGTAAAACCAGGGAGTGACACTTCAAATTTCANTTTTTTTTTTTCCTGAAGTTCTTTAGCCTGACTCCTAAAAGACACAGAAAGAGAGGAAAACCTGGATGTGTTATTCAAATGCTCCTAGTAAAACCAGGGAGTGACACTTCAAATTTCAAATAGTTTTAAGTCATCACTTCAAAAATACTCTCAAGCATGGTATATGTTGGTTACTTCAAATCCTAGCTCAGTCTCAGACACCATGGATATTAATAATTTGATCTTTTAAAAGAATGAAGTTTTGCAATTTGCACAACATGGATGGACTTGGAGGATGAAATAAGTCAGACAGAGAAAGAAAATTCTGTATGGTATCATCTATATGCATAATCTAAAAAAAATAAAGCAAACTAATGACTAGGACAAAATAGAAGCAGACCCACAGACATAGAGAACAAACTGGTTCCCACTGGGGAGTGGCAAGTGGAAAGGGGCAATAGAGGATTAACAGGTACAAACTATTACGTATAAATTAAGCTATAAGAATATATTGTACAGTATGGGGAATATAACCAATATTTTATAACTATAAATAGTCTTATAAAATTGTGAATCACTTAATAAATTGTGAATCACTACATCATACACCTGTATAAAATACTGCACATCAACTACACTTCAATTTTTAAAAACAAAACAAAACAAAAAAGACGTAACCAGGGGACTCCCTTGGTGGTCCCGTAGTTAAGACTCCATGTTTCCAGTACAGGGGGTGTGGGTTCAATCCCTGGTAGGAGAACTAACATCCCACATGCTGCATGGCACAGTCAAGAAATTTTTTTAAATAAATTTTTAAAAAAAGAAAATTTGAGCCTTGTCCAAATAAAATTGAAACTCAAAACAAACATATTTGATCTGCCCTACAGAGCAAATATTTATTCTAACATTTAAATAAGCATAAGATTAAGGATGTTCCAAATAGGATTTTTTTTTAATGTGTCATTCTATTTCATTTTATAGACAAAGATTTATCATATTATGTTATGTGTATGGTATTACATGGAGGTAGATGGTACTGCCAAGAAAAGAGCAATCCTTTAAGGTGTCTCAACATTCAAATAACTTTTTCAATTTGCCAAAATGAAATCTCATAAATCCAAGGGATTCATTTCTAAGGATTCTTGGTTATAAACAGAATTTTTAAAGGGGTGACATTTGAGGAGAGTCACCTGGCTTAGTCATTGACCTTTCTTTATCCTTAAATAGGGAATGGCAATTTCAAGATCTTGAGTAATATGAAAAATGTCCCTCAAACCTATAAACCAGGGTAAGCTAAGAACCTTCGATACTCTATACTTACTATAAGCTCAACTACAATTTAATTCAATTAAAAAATCAGGACAAGACTAATTTCAAAATATAGTCAAGGATTGCTAAAAATAAATATAAAGGTTATCATATGTGGCATTCAATTGCTTCAAAATGGGAATGCCAAATCCTATTACAACTGTGCACTTCCCAAAAGCTGAATGGTGTGAGAAAACTGACAAAAGCGCAGTGCTTCTCACTAGATCTTCTCCTTTCATCCGAGAAGACAATATATGCGTGCTGCCATGACGTATTCAAAGATTCACGGATATGGCTTGCTACCAGAAAGTTTAAGTTCCTTCAACCTTGCTGAGCTGAGGGTTTAGTAGCACATTAAACGTTATAAAGGAACTCCAAGAATCAGTGCAATTATGTATTACAGTTCTACCTGGTATAAATCTCTCTTCAAAGCACAGGCTAAATTTAAATAGGAAAAAACCCCGAATTACTTGTATTCGAAAACAAGCAATGTCAACTTTAATCTCATTTCTATAAAGTAATGTTTCATTTATCTACTACTCAGATCTCTAGCATCCTTACCCAAAATAAATGCAAACTTTTACAAAACAAGGAAGCATTTGGTTTTTTGAGAGCCTACTGTATGTCAAACATTATGTTAGATAATTCTATATCAGTTGCTTCTCAAACTATCTTGGGTGATCCCTGGGTCAGAAAGATCCTCTAGAAAAAGAAACGGCAACCTACTCCAGTATTTTTTGCCTGAAAAATCCCAAGAACAGAGGAGCCTGGTGGGCCACAGTCCAAACGGTCCCAAAGAGTCGGACATGACTGAGCACACGTACACAATGTAGGACGAAAGTTTTGTAACAAAAAGTGAACAAAAGTGAAAAAGGCACAAAATGCAAGTCCCAAGTTTTATTGTTACAGATATAAAACTAGTCTAGCAATCTGCTATGAAGTTTCTGAATGTTGACTCTCAGTTTCTGTACTTACAGGTAACAGTTCATGTTATGTGGCCCACACTTAAATATGCAACCATTTAATTTTTCAAAGTAATTTTCAAAAGTCTCCAAACTCTTAGTAATGATCACAACAGGCTAAAGGAACTCAGTGTCTTCTGAAAAAAAAAAAAAAGGCTAGATTAAATGATCTCAAGATCCTCTTCAGCCCCACACATCCTATGATTCTGAACGCTGAAGACGTGACATGACCAGCAAATAAAACCCTCACTGCCTAAAGACAGCCAATTCTTGCAGCAATGGAGTGACTAAACGAGGCAAGGCAATAAAGCAGGGCACTCAAAGCTGGAGCTCTGGAACAGCCCAGAGGGATGGAGTGGGGAGGGAAGTAGGAAGAGGGTTCAGGATGGGGGGACATATGTGCACCGGTGGTTGATTCATGTCAATGTATAACAAAAACCACCACAAAATATAAAGTAATTTCCCTCCAATCAAAATAAATTTATTAAAAAAGAAGAAGAAGAAAGGCAATAAACAGAAGGGAAGAGTAAGCTCAGAAAAAAGGAATAAGAATTTACTGGGAGGCAGATACTGACAGTGAAATGTAGCTGAGTAAGAAGGATAAACAGCAACCACAACAGCTTTTATCTGGGAGAATTCGGGCGGGGTGGGGGCACAGTGCAACTCTCCTACAAATTAGTCCCTAAAAATTGGACACTGTAAAAATTAAATCTAAGTCATGAAAAAATAAGCTTAAAATATAACCAAGAAATGGAAGTTTGGACAGGTGACAGAATGTTGGCTAGATGTGTGGGTTAATGCCAAAGTCTATTGGCTTAACCACTGGGCTCAACATTTGTGTCTTCACATCCCCTGAAGACTCCTACATTTAGAAGTCCCAGATCGGTCACTGACTCAGTATACCACCATTCTTTAAATCCCAGAGGGTACCATATTCTGCATAGCCCCATATATTAACATGCCTTCTAAAAACAACAGGCAAGAAAAGAGCCATACAACACAGTACTTTATACACATTTAAAAACCAGTCCTGCGCAAGATATATAGTTGCTTATCATGTAGGTGCCTGTCTGACTCCAGTAGCAGGCAGGGAGACATTTTAGCACCAAACAGAAATACTTAGAGGAAGATGAATCTGTAGACCAGAATTTGGGAGAACCGTTCTAGTTCTGGGTAACGCTGTATGTCCCAATTATGTGGAATTACCACACAGTCCTGCAACCAGAGAACCTCTGAACCAGGAAGTCCTCTGTCTCCTTTGCCATGCATGGCACTCAAAGCAGGGGTTTCTACCTCTACTCTCTAGAACTGTGTTACACATTTGGCTGTTTGTATCTGTTTGAAAGATTCATTGTTTAAATTGTTTCAAAGTTTTTCCCACCGGTCTGCTATCAGAGCTAAAGCTGCCCTTGGTAATTTGGCTATCTTTGTTTTCTAATATGTTTAAGTTTCTACGTTTTTCATACTCTAATATTCTCTAAAGTACCACCTCTGTCTCCTTTGTGGATTGCTGCCTTGTAGAAGCTAATTTCATCCAGAGGGAAGAGCAAAGGCTCTGAAGAAGGGACCCACCAGCCTGACCTTGAGGAACACCAGGAGGCCCAGGTGGCTGCAGGGCAGTGAAGGAAAAGAGGGGGAGCATAGTGGGAGTGGAAGTCCCAAGGAATCTGCTAGGCACTGGCTTGTATGTGTATTAAATACCTCTGTGGGCACCACTGGCTCCTGCTAGGGAAAAGAGGCTAGGAAGGAGACTTTCCCCTAAACTCCTTTTTGGCTAAGTCACTTCAATCGTGTCCAACTCTGTGCGACCCCATAGATGGCAGCCCGCCAGGCTCCGCCATCCCTGGGATTCTCCAGGCAAGAATACTGGACTGGGTTGCCATTTCCTTCTCCAATGCATGAAAGTGAAAAGTGAAAGTGAAGTCGCTCAGTTGTGTCCGACTCTTCGCAACCCCATGGACTACAGCCTACCAGGCTCCTCCGTCCATGGGATTTTCCAGGCAAGAGTACTGGAGTGGGGTGCCATTGCCTTTTCCGAACTCCCTTTTGAACCCTGATAATTTTAAACCATGCGTTGCTTTCCTAAAATTTTAAATAAAGCACCTCATGAAGTCACAGACTTCACATGTAATTTATATATTACATAATAAAAAACATGAACCTGACTATGCATATAAAAACACACAAGGAAACAATCCTATTAATTGATACAGTTACAGCACAGTTCTGAAGCCTCTCATTCTGACTTATGGTAAATAAATGTAGATGGTCATATATCTGTGTTAAAGCATACTTAAAACAGAAGAATCTCACTATTTATAAAAATCATTTCCCTAATTTTAAAAACCTTTTCAACAGAATTGGCTAAATATCCAACAATTGAGGAATGGGTACATAAATCATTGAATATCCATATAATGAAATACCATGCAGACTGTAATATCTATGCAGGTATTAAAAATTATATTCTCAACAATAGTGAAAGTTTTAGAGAAATGCCCCCCAAATAACACCAATGTTAAGTGACAAAAGCAAGATAAAAAATGCATATAAAATGAACCTGATTTCTTAAAATATCTCTGAAGTGTACATGCATAGAAAAAATTCTGAAGGGAAAAACATGAAATTATAACTTAACCTCATCTCTAGGGCAATATTATTTTCTTCTTTACACATTTTTTTTAACATCTTGCAAGTTTTCTAAAATTATATTTTAATTTTTTAATTGTAAGCATTTTATAATATTTTAAATAAAGTATGATTAGTAGCCTTATTATGCTAACTAGAAACTAAATCTTGTAAGATAACTTTTGTGACTGTTCAGTCCTCAAGGCACCACTGCCACTCAATAAAAGCTGATAAATGGTCACAGTTGACTGAAAAGCCTGAAAAATAAACAAAAAAAGCCTCTATGTGGAAATGTTCAAAATAAACACAATAATGCCCAAGTTCACTACCTAACCACAGAACAACTAAGTTAAACAAATATTCATTCAAATTCATTAAGAGTTTTAGAATTATGAGCAAAGCAAGGTATTTTTAATTAACTCCCTTTAATCTAGCTGTTTTCAGAAATCTCTGGTGAAGTGAAAGTCGCTCAGCATGTCCAACTCTTTGCAACCCCATGGACTATAAAGTCCATGGAATTCTCCAGGCCAGAATACTGGAGTGGGTAGCCTTTCCCTTTTCCAGGGGATCTTCCCAACCCAGAGATTAAACCTAGGTCTCCCGCACTGCATGTGGATTCTTTACCAGCTGAGCCACAAGGGAAGCCCAAAAATACTCGAGTGGGTAGCCTTTCCCTTCCCCAGGGGATCTTCCTGACCCAGGAATCAAGCTAGGATCTCCTGCACTGCAGGTGGATTCTTTACCAACTGAGCTATCAGGGATATCAGGGAAGCTGATAGCAGGGAAGAGATTCAGAAACCTCTTGGGAATGCATTATTCCTATGAAAAACTGCATCGTACTCTACACAAAATGAAAGATGTTAACCATCATATTATCCATATTCCAGCATTACCAACATGTATTACAGCTGCTGGAATGTGTTCAATCTTATCTAAAATGCAAAGTACAACCACAATTAAAATTCCTTAAGTCTCACCTGAACTATTACTTCAGTTCATCAAAAATAACTACCTGTTCTTATCTTATTCTCTATTAATGAATTTTTCCTTACCTGTGTCCTCAACTCGTGATGGTGGTAGTGATTTAGTTGCTAAATTGTGTCTGACACGCAACTCCATGGACTACGGCCCTCCAGGCTCCTCTCTCCATGGGATTTCCCAGGCAATAGTACTGGAATGGGTTGCCATTTCCTTCTCCAGGGGATCTTCCTGACTCCAGGACTGAACCTAGGTCTTCTGCATTGCAGGTGGTCTCCTACATTGCAGGCAGAGTCTTTACAACTGAGCCACCTTCATTAAATCACACTTTTTCACATATTTCAAATGCACCTTTTAAAATTCAGTTCAATCAATATCCAATTATGGAGCTGCTGCTATATTAGTAGGTACTTGATGTACAATATGAAATGGCTGTTCTCAAAGAGTTTATAGTAAGATAACTTTTACATAAAGCAGTGCTACAGAGATACAGAAGAGCGTGTGACTACCTCTAACTATAGGCATCATGAAAATTTCATAGACAAGTAGCATTTGATCTGCCCCTTGAAGGATAAAGAGTAGGGTGTCAAAGGTGAAGGTGGGGTACCCCAGGGCAATAGAACCACATGACCCAAGACTGTAGGAGTAAATGTGGTCAATTTATAAAATATGGGGGAAGGCAGGGCAAGTATTAATGATACAAGACTGGAAAGCTAGATGGAGGCAAGACATAGCTATGTTGAATTATTATTTTATTTTGTAGGAAATGGGAAGCTGCTGAAGATTTGAGCAAGGAGGTAACATAACTGTGCTTTAGGAAGATTACTCTGGCAGCCTTGTAGGCTGTGCTATGTAGTTATTATTTAAAATAGCTGCCATTAACTCCTGTCTCAGAGATAATAGGTTATTAGGATCAAGTGCTACCTAAAGCAGAGTTATAGTGGAAAATCGCTCAAAAAATGAAACAGAGTCCTGCTGCTGCTGCTGCTGCTGCTAAGTAGCTTCAGTCGTGTCCGACTCTTAGCGACCCCATGGACTACAGTCTACCAGGCTCCTCTGTCCCTGGGATTCTCCAGGCAAGAACACTGGAGCGGGTTGCCATTTCCTTCTCCAGTGCATGAAAGTGAAAAGTGAAAGTGAAGTCACTCAGTCATGTCCGACTCTTAGCGACCCCATGGACTGCAGTCTACCAGGCTCCTCCATCCATGGGATTTTCCAGGCAAGAGTACTGGAGTGGGGTGTCACTGCCTTCTCTGAACTAACTATATTACCTTGGACAAATCATTTCACTTCTCTTAGTCTTTTCCCCTAAAATAATAAATATCTCCTCTACTGTCTCATGAAGCCACTGAAAGGATGAAATGAAAATAGTATGTATGGAAGCCCCCGGAAGGCTTGCTGGCCATAGGTCTCTGTCACAAACACTCAATGCTTCCTTGTAGCATGAAGGCAGATACTACGTAGAGAATGGACTGGGTATGTTCCAATTAAACTTTATTTATAATGACAGCTGGATATGGTCATGGGGGCCAAGGTTGGCTGACCTATGTATACAGAAGCACTGTCCAATAGGTGGAACACATATGGAATTTAATATTTTTCCAGCAGCCACATTTAAGAAGGTAAAAAGAAACTGATGAAATGAATTTTAGTATATTTTAATTTAATATATTTTATTTAATCCAAAATACTATCATTTCTACATTTAATCCATTTAGATGTTACTAGGGAGATATTTTGGGCTTCCCTGGTGGCTTAGCTGTAAAGAATTCGCCTGCCAATCCAAGAGACACAGGTACGATCCCTGGGTCGGGAAGATGCCCTGGAGAAGGAAATGGCAACCCACTTCAGTATTCTTGTCTGGGAAATCCCACGGACAGACGTTGGTGGGCTACAGTTGCTGGGGTTGCAAAGAGACAGACACGACTTAGCAACTAAACAACAGCAAAGGGAGATATTTTACAACTTTTTGGATGACTCT
>SJYV01006598.1:0-15767 GCA_006410875.1 Neotragus pygmaeus
ATCTTTGCTGGCAAAGTAATCTCTCTGCTTTTTAACACGCTATCTAGGTTGGTCATAACTTTTCTTCCAAAGAGCAATTGGGTTTTTTGGGGTTTTTTTTTGTTGTTGTTGTTGTTTGTTTGTTTGTTTTTAATTTCACGGCTGCATTTACCATCTGCAGTGATTTTGGAGCCCCCCACAAAAAATAAAAAGTCAGCCACTGTTTCCACTGTTTCTCCACCTATTTGCCATGAAGTGATGGGACTGGATGCCATGATCTTAGTTTTCTGAATGTTGAGTTTTAAGCCAACTTTTTCACTTCCGTCTTTCACTTTCATCAAGAGACCCTTTAGTTCTTCACTTTCTACCATGAGGGTGGTGCCATCTGTATATCTGAGGTTATTGATATTTCTCCTGGAAATCTTGATTCCAGCTTGGGTTTCATCCAGCCCAGTGTTTCTCATGATGTACTCTGCATAGAAGTTAAATAAGCAAGGTGACGATATACAGTGTTGACGTACTCCTTTTCCAATTTGGAACCAGTCTGTTGTTTCATGCCCTGTTCTAACTGTTGCCTCTTGCCCTGCATACAGATTTCTCAAGAGGCAGGTCAGGTGGTCTGATATTCCTCTCTCTTGAAGAATTTTCCAGAGTTTTTTGTCCACACATCAAAGGCTTTGGCATAGTCAATAAAGCAGAAGTAGATATTTTTCTGGAAATGTCTTGCTTTTTTAGTGATCCAACAGATGTTAAAAATTTGGTCTCTGGTTCCTCTACCTTTTCTAAATCCAAATTGAACATCTGGAAATTCACGATTCACATACTATTGAAGCCTGGCTTGGAGAATTTTGAGTATTACTTTACCAGTGTGTGAGATGACTGCAATTATGTGGCAGATTGAGCATTCTTTGGCACTGCTTTTCTTTGGGGCTGGAATGAAAGAAACTGTGACCACTGCTGAGTTTTCCAAATTTGATGGCATATTGAGTGCAGCACTTTCACAGCATCACCTTTTAGGATTTGAACCAGCTCAACTGGAATTCCATCACCTCCACTAGATTTTTCTTAGTGATGTTTCCTAAGGCCCACTTGACTTTGCATTCTAGGATGTCTGATTCTACGTTGGTGATCACACCATTGTGATTATCTGGGTTGTAAAGATCTTTTCTGTATAGTTCTGTGTATTCTTGCCACCTCTTCTCAATATCTTCTGCTTCTGTTAGGTCTATACCATTTCTGTCCTTTATTGAGACCATCTTTGCATGAAATGTTCCCTTGGTGTCTCTAATTTTCTTGAAAAGCTCTCTAAACATTCCCATTCTATTGTTTTCCTCTATTTCTTTGCATTGATATAGAAATAGAACTCTGCATTCAGATGCTTATATCTTTCCTTTTCTCCTTTGCCTTTTGCTTCTCTTCTATTCACAGCTATTTGTAAGGCCTCCTTAGACAACCATTTTCCCTTTTTGCATTTCTTTTCTTCTATACCCAGTACTATGACACAATCAACTAGTCCCATACATCATTTAAGGAGTCGAAAGATAGTCTAAGATCTTTGGACTAATTGACTACTCAGTTATGTTAATAATTACTTTGGTCAAAACAAATGCGATTTTTGTGCCTCCAAAAAACTCTTTTGAGTGTCTAATTTTATAAATTATTTTAAATAATCAACATGACATAGAAAAATTTTTTCTTGTTATAAATGTTGGGAAAAGATATATTTTTAAATGTACCACCTTTAGAGTCACAGATTGTTATTTAAAATTTTAAAATCTGGTTAAACATCAAGCACTTCTCAAAATTAACTAAATCAGGAATATTGTCCATGTTGGCAATTCTGAGTATATCTGTAAAGACATTCCACAGGTTTAGCCCTGCAAATTGTGATGTTTAAGTCACTAAAGCAGTTAATTTGATCATCTAGTGAATAAGCATCTACCTCGAGTCTACTATGAGCTTGTCAGAGGGTGGAAGATGCAATAATTTGTAGACCCTTCAATGAGTGTAGTGAATAGATGGACCCATAGTCTAATAACTGAGTTAGTAACATCCAGGTGCCCAAAACTTTCATTAATTACTATAATAACCATTTATAAAAAGTCATGTTTTGTTTAACAAACACCCATTCTGTGAAATGAAAACATATATATGGAGAATAAAAAGCCAAAATGGTATCTCATAAAATAATAAAAATTCCCTCAGTTCAGTTCAGTTCAGTAGCTCAGGGTCTTTTCCAATAAGTCAACTCTTTGCACAAGATGGACAAAGTATTGGATTATAGCCAAACAAAACTCTAATTCAAAAAGATACATGCACTCTTCTCTTCATACCAGCACCATTCACAGTAAGATATGGAAATAACCTAAATCAAGCCATTGACAGATTGATGGAAAAAGAGCATATAGTACACATATACAATGGAATACTATAGCCATAAAAAGTAATGAAACAGTGCTATTTGCAGCAACATGGATGGAACTAGAGATTATCATACGATGTGAAGTAGGTCAGAAAAAAAAAGACAGATACCACACAATATCTTCTATATGAAGAATCTAAAATGTGATGCAAATGAACTCATCATTGAAACAGAAATATCTCATAGAGAAGATGCTTGTGCTTTGCCAAGGGGAAGGCAGTGTGAGAGAGGGTTGGATTGGGAGTATGATATTCACAAACCGCAAACTATTATACCCATTTAATGGATAAACAACAAGGTCCTACTCTATAGCCAAGGAACTATATTCAAAATCTTGTGGCAAGTTATAATAGAGAAGAATAAAAAAAAAGAATATACAATGTATAACAATCACTTTATGATTGCAAACAGAAATGAGTGAAATAAAAATGAGTACAATAGAAATTAAAAATACATTTAAACCGACTATAATAAAATACATATTTTTCATTTAGAAAATATATATTTCAGTTTAGTTCAATCGCTCAGTCGTGTCCAACTCTTTGCGACCCCATGAATTGCAGCACGTCAGGCCTCCCTGTTCATCACCACGTCCCAGAGTTCACTCAGACTCACGTTCATCGAGTCCATGATGCCATCCAGCCATCTCATCCTCGGTCGTCCCCTTCTCCTCCTGCCCCCAATCCCTCCCAGCATCAGAGTCCTTTCCAATGAGTCAACTCTTCTCATGAGGTGGCCAAAGTACTGGAATTTCAGCTTTAGCATCATTCCTTCCAAAGAAATCCCAGGGTTGATCTCCTTCAGAATGGACTGGTGGGATCTCCTTGCAGTCGAAGGGACTCTCAAGAGTCTTCTCCAACACCACACGTCAAAAGCATCAATTCTTCGGTGCTCAGCCTTCTTCGCAGTCCAACTCTCACATCCATACATGACCACAGGAAAAACCATAGCCTTGACTAGANGCAGTCCAAGGGACTCTCAAGAGTCTTCTCCAACACCACAGTTCAAAAGCATCAATTCTTCGGCACTCAGCCTTCTTCACAGTCCAACTCTCACATCCATACATGACCACAGGAAAAACCATAGCCTTGACTAGATGGACCTTAGTCAGCAAAGTAATGTCTCTGCTTTTGAATATACTATCTAGGTTGGTCATAACTTTTCTTCCAAGAAGTAAGCGTCTTCTAATTTCATGGCTGCAGTCACCATCTGCAGTGATTTTGGAGCCCCCCAAAATAAAGTCTGACCCTGTTTCCACTGTTTCCCCATCTACAGACAGCATATTAAAAAGCAGAGACATTACTTTGTCGACAAAGGTCCGTCTAGTCAAAACTATGATTTTTCCATAATACTGTATGGATGTAAGATTTTGACTATAGAGAAAGCTTTGTGCTGAAGAATTGATGCATTTCAACTGTGGTGTTGGAGAAGTCTCTTGAGAGTCCCTTGGTCTGCAAGAAGATCCAACCAGTCTATCCTAAAGGAAATCAGTCCTGAATATTCATTGGGAAGACTGATGCTGAAGCTAAAACTCTAGTACGTTGGCCACTTGATGCCTAGAGCAGACTCATTGGAAAAGCCCCCAATGCTGGGAAAGATTGAAGGCAGAAGGAGAAAGGGATGACAGAGGATGAGATGATTGGATGACATCACCGACTTGGTGGACATGAGTTTGATCAAGCTCTGGGAGTTGGTGATAGACAGGGAGGGCTATCATGCTGTAGTCTATGGAATCACAAAGAGTCGGTCATGACTGAGTGACTGAACTTAAGAAATGAACCACAGCAGAGAACTAGATTCTGAATGCTGCATTCCCCACTGAAATGCAGGCATTAATAGATGATAGTCTGTTTTGAAATCTAGTGTTCTTTATGCTACTGTTGTAGCATGAAACAAGAGATTGAAAAAGTTCCGTTGCTCCTGTGTCTCAGCATAAAGAAGCAGCATTTAAACTCAGCATAAAGAAGTAGCCAGAGAGGCTGCCACCAGTACTTTTCCTAGTAGCTTCTTTTATCATGTACTTTCTAAATCAAGTTGTTGTTGTTTTAATGTTGAAAAATAATTATGATTTTTCTATGAGCGGTTTTTTTCCCACATGATAATGATGGAAAGGTTTTAACTCAGAGAAGTAATTAATGGAAGCAAGGACTGAAGCAGTGAGCCCAAGGACAGAAAGAGTATGAGAGAGGAAAGCATTTTGCCCGAGGGGAGCTCTTGGTTGAGAGCACTGGAAACAGCTGCATTCTACTCTCAACCGTCTTCATATCTAAGCCCGAAGTAGAGAACCAGTATTATCAAGGGAATCTGGAGAGGAAAATTGCTGTGCTCAGTATATATTTTCTTAAAAATCACATCAGATTTTAGAAACGTTTAGCCTGGTGTTTTACTTTTCAGGTATCAAACACTTCAGGGAAATACGAAACAAACTATACTTTGAACCTAATAGTACAATGACAAAAGTAACTATTTTCTTTCTAAAACATTTAAAAATATGTCCAATGTATTTCTTGAGGCAAAATTCTAGGCCCACAAATGCTAGAGTCACAGGAATGATTTTAGTGAGAAGTAGTGAGGAATCCATGCAGGCTATGTGACGTGGGAAAGGAATCAGGATTCACAACATCCCCATTCTGCCAGGGTACTTGACTTACACTTTACATTTATTGATTTATGTAATCCTCACAGACAATTCTATGAGTTAGGTATTGTTTTTACTTTACAGTTGATGGAACTGAGGTTCGTTAGGTTAATTAACTTGTCCAAAGTAATTGTTAATGTCAAAGCCCTCCTCTGATTTTAAGGGTTGTGCTCTTCCTAACATCATACTGTCTTCCGCATCAGATTATACACCTCTGCTGTGGAATTAAAAGTATATAATGTATATTTATTACTGTATATACTATACATTATATACACAAGATTAGATCTGATAAACAAGAGTGCCTGAAGAACTATGGATGGAAGTTCATGACACTGTACAGGAGGCATTGATCAAGATCATCCCCAAGAAAAATAAATGTAAAAGGGCAAAATGGTTGTCAGAGGAGGATGTACAAATAGCTGAGAAAAGAAGAAAAGTGAAAGGCAGAGGAGAAAAGGAAAAGATATATCCACCTGAATGCGGGGTTCCAAAGTATAGCAAGGAGGGATAAGAAAGACTTTCTCAGTGATCAATGCAAAGAAATAGAGGAAAACAATAGAATGGGAAAGATTAGAGATCTCTTCAAGAAAATTAGAGATACCAAGGGAACATTTCATGCAAAGATGGGCACAATAAAGGACAGAAATGGTATGGATATAAAAGAAGCAGAAGATATTAAGAAGAGGTAGCAAGGATACCCAGAAGAACAATACAAAAAAGATCTTCATGACCCAGATAATCATGATGGTGTGATCACTCACCTAGAAAGTCTGATGTTGAATGGGCCTTAGGAAGCATTACTACAAACAAAGCTAGTGGAGGTGATGAAATTCCAATTGAGAGATTTCAAGTCCTAAAAGATAATGCTGTGAAAGTGCTGCACTCAAATGCCAGCAAATCTGTAAAACTCAGCAGTGGTCACAGGACTGGAAAAGGTCAGTTATCATTCCAGTCCCAAGGAAAGTGAAGTCGCTCAGTTGTGTCCAACTCTTTGTGACCCCATGGACTGTAGCCTACCAAGCTCTTCCCTCCATGGGATTCTCCAGGCAAGAGTACTGGGTGGGTTGCCATTTCCTTCTCCAGGGGATCTTCCTGACCCAGGGATCGAACCTGGGTCTCCTACGTTCCAGGCAGACGCTTTAACCTCTGAGCCACCAGGGAAAGGCAATGCCAAAGAATGTTCAAACTACCACACAATTGTACTCATCTCACATGCTAGCAAAGTAATGCTCAAAATTCTCCAAGCAAGGATTCAATAGTACGTGAACCGAGAACTTCCAGATGTTCAAGTTGGATTTAGAAAAGGCAGAGGAACCAGAGATTAAATTGCCAACATCCATTGGATCATAGAAAAAGCAAGAGAATTCTAGAAAAACATCTACTTCTGCTTTATTGACTATGCCAAAGCCTTTGACTGTGTAGATCACAACAAACTGTGGAAAATTCTTAAAGAGATGGGACTACCAGACCACCTTACCTGCCTCATGAGAAATCTGTATGCAGGTCAAGAAGCAACAGTTAGAACTGGACATAGAACAACAGACTGGTTCCAAATTGGGAAGGGAATCCATCAAGGCTGTATATTGTCACCCTGCTTGCTTAGCTTACATACAGAGTACATCATGTGAAATGCCAGGCTGGAGGAAGCACAAACTGGAATCAAGATCGCCGGGAGAAATATCAGTAACCACAGATATGCAGATGACACCACCGTTATGGCAGAAAGCAAAGAGGAACTGAAAAGCCTCTTGATGAAAGTGAAAGAGGAGAGTGAAAAAGCTGGCTTAAAGCTCAAAATTGAAAAAAAACGAAGATCATGGCCCATCTGGTCCCATCACTTCAAGGCAAATAGATGGGGAAACAGTGGAAACAGTGACAAATTTTATCTTCTTGGGCTCCAAAATCACTGCAGATGGTGACTGCAGCCATGAAATTAAAAGACTCCTTGGAATAAAAGCTATGATCAACCTAGACAGCATATTAAAAAGCAGAGACATTATTTTGCCAACAAAAGTCCATCTAGTTAAAGCTATGGTTTTTCCAGTAGTTAATTACATATGTGAAAACTGGACCATAAAGAAGGCTGAGTGCCAAAGAATTGATGTATTTGAACTGTGGTGTTGGAGAAGTCTCTTGAGAGTCCCTTGGACTGCAAGGGGATCAAACCAATCAATCCTAAGGGAAATCAGTCCTGAATATTCATTGGAAGGACTGATGTTGAAGCTGAAACTGCAATACTTTGGTCACCTGAGGTAAAGAACTGACTCACTGGAAAAGATCCTGATGCTGGGCAAGATTGAAGGCATGAGGAGAAGGGGATGACAGAGGATGAGATGGTTGGAGGGACTCGATGGACATAAGTTTGATGAAGATATGGAGTTGATCGACAGGGAGTCCTAGCATGCTCCATTCCATAGGGTTGCAAAGAGTTGCACACGACTGAGCAACTGTACTGTATATTTATTTTCCAAGAATCAAATCACCAACATTTGTTTTTAACACAAGTATGGAAAAAGACCCCAGAACCTAAGCCTAACTTTGTTAACCCACTACAAGTTTGAGTGTCACACGGTCCACCTGGCAGGCCAGTGGGATCTCAGGTTAGTCTGACTCTGGGTTTGATCTGATGGAATAGTCTGAGGACTGGACTACTGGGGGCCAGTTACTTGCCACTAGGAGCACTGCAAACCTGAGTTCTAAGCCTGTGGCTTGTTGGCAGAGCCAGAGTAAAGTGAAACAAATGAACTTTTGCCCCAGGAATAAACTTTAAGGGGTAATCCCGATACGGTGAAAGTGAAAGCCATGCAGTATATGTCTGACTCTTTGTCACTCCATGGAATTCTCTAGGCCACAATACTGAAGTGGGCAGCCGTTCTCTTCCTCAGGAGATCTTTCCAACCAGGAATCGAACCCAGGTCTCCCACATTGCAGGCAGATTCTTTCCCGGTTGAGCCACAAGGGAAGTCCCCAAACACAGTAATCAATATCAGTAATATTTAATGCAATGTCTCAAAAAATCAAATCAATGAATTATAGCCATGGGCCAGCCACTTGTTTTTGCATATAACACAATGGCTCTGATTAAATAACAGCCTTCCTTTATCTCTCAAGAGTCTAAGGAAGAAGGATCTGCCTCCAAAGTTGGATCAGAATCTGCTGCTAGGTTGGGTCTAGGCACCCTATGCTGGGGACATGATGACAACATTTTCTCTGGTCCCATCAAGCAGGAATCTCCTAACTTCTTAAAGAGTTAAATTTAGGGTGAGAAGGCGTCCCAGTTTGTCTGGACTGTTCAGGTTTTAGCACTGAAAGGACAGCTTCCCCCAGTCATTGTCATAGAGTGAATATGCTTAGAGTTATGCTATTGAAAATAAGAATACATGAATGTTCTGCATGAGACTGACTCTTAGAGTTTAACATTGGTGGAAGAATATTTTAGTCTAAATTTGACTTAAAATTAAAGCCATGTTAACTTGGGTGAGGTCACAAGGTCATGTATGTGCCTTCAGGATTCACCTGGAGAAGGAAATGGCAACCCACTCCAGTATTCTTGACTAGGGAATCCTGTGGACAGAGGAGCCTGATGGGCTGCCATCTATGTCGCACAGAGTCAGACACAACTGAAGCAACTTAGCATGAATGCATGCATGCATTGGAGAAGGAAATGGCAACCCACTCCAGTATTATTGCCTGGAGAATCCCAGGGACAGAGAAGCCTGGTGTGTTGCCATCTATGGGGTCGCACAGAGTCGGACATGACTGAAGTGACTTAGCAGCAGCAGCAGCAGCAGGATTCACCAATGGGAATGAAGTATGCAGAATCAGAGTTTCATTGTCTTCTCTAGATATTCCTACCTGCTATATCTGGCTTCCAACTCACTTCATAACCAGTTTTGCTTCTTTTTGAAATCCCTAGAAGAAGCTGCATCTGTTCTATTGAGCAAGTCCTCAGCCTCTATTTTTGAAATGGACATTAGTGATCATCACTGCAGTTGAGGGCTTGGGGTTTCTGAAGCATCTAGAAGCAGCCATTGCCAACACTTCCTGCAAGGGTGACCTCCTGCTTCATTCAGTCATGCTTGTTCAACTGAGTTGCCTTCCCTATCTTTCCAAGTCTTCTTTTCAATGAGTTGCCTACACGCTTTCCTCAACTCCACCAAGTTAGATCTGAATGGAAGTCTAATGGGCTTCTTAATCAGAGGCAGATTACTGTGAAACTTTTGAAAGTGCAGTGTCAGCGGCCTTTGAGAGGTCTGTACTAATTCTGCATTATTTTTCTTAAAGAAGATCCCTGGGTCCATGCTATGGACTAGATTGTTTTCCCCTCTGCCAAAATCATGTATTGAAGCCCTTCCCTTCAATATGACTGCATTCAGATATAGGGCTTTCCAGAGGTAACCAACGTTAAACTAATTCATAAGGCTGGGATCTGAATTTAACAGCATCAGTGGCCTTATAAGAAGAAGAAGAGAGATATTTTCCTCTCCCTCTCCTCAAACACGCACACTGAGGATAGGCTACACGAGAATGCAGCAAGAAGGGCCAGCATCTGTAAGTCGTGAAGGGAGATCGCACCAGGACCATGCTGGCACTCTGATCTTGAACTTCCAGCCCGAAGAACGGTGAATAAATATATTCCTGTTGGTTAAGTCAGTCTACAGTATTTTCTTAAGGCAGTCTGAGCAGACTGAGATAATCTATTTTGTCCATAAACCTATATCTGACCATTAGGAACGCAAATTGGAATATTTTTCTCTGCCTCCTTCAACCCCAGTTCACAGTGATAACTTGAGGCCCAGAAAGGAGGTATCAACACAGAGACAGAAATATTTTTTGACTTGTGGAATTGAACTGATAGCAACTTAGCTATTAGGAAATTATCATTGAGAACATCAGAGAAGGTAGAAACTGAGGTAGAAAGGATTATAAGGTCCTTTTGCATGAGCAACCCAAGGGCAGCAACTCTGGGAGCAGGGCAGCTGGAGACGTTTATGAACACCGGGACAGCAGAGCAAAGTGATTAAAAGCCTGGCTCTGGATTAAATACGTGGATCCACTGCTTGTTTCTATGTGTACATGGGCATGTCACTTAATATCTCTTTGCTTCCACTCCTCATCTTTAAGATGGAGAGAACAATAATAATACCTATGTGTGTGCTTGTGTGCTTAGTTGCTCAGTTGTGTCTGACTCTTTGCAACCTCACGGACTGTAGCCCACTAGGCTCCTCTGTCCGTGAGGATTCTCCAGGCAAGAATACTGGAATGGGTTGCCATGCTCTCCTCCAGGGGATCTTCCTGACTCAGAGATCAAACCCAGGTCTTCCACATTGCAGGCAGATTCTTTACTGTGTGAGCCACCAGGGAAGTCTAATAATACCTATGGAGCAAGTTTTATGAAATATGTAGTTAGAAAAATGGCTTGCATACTCAGTAAGTATTTACATGTTCAGTAAATATTACCCATTCAGTTCACTGTAAGTTTCTAGCCTTCTTTGAATGAGTGGCATTCTCCTCTGTCCAGTTTTCCAAACCCTGGACTACTGTTAGTGTCTTGTATCTATAGCTGATTAATTACTATGTCTTGTCAACTTTATTTTCTAAATATTCAATTAATCCACTTCCTTCCATCTTCACCGTAGAAGATGAGTTTTCTCTGGGAAATAAAGTATTTTTCCTAGCTTCTCAGAGAGGGAAGAGCAACTAAAAACGTTTACAATGGACTTAGATTTGCACCAGTTACTTACAGCAATAGCTTCCTGATTTATCTAGCTTCGCTCTCCCCTCCCATTCACACCTTAGGAAGAGGGGAGTTTTCACAAGGCAAATCTGATCATGTTACTCTTCTCTCCACATCACTCCTCCAGCTTGAAACCCTCCCATGATTTCTCATTGCATTTCAAATGAAATCGTCTGACATTTATCAACCTCCCCTCTACCCTTCAATTATTTGCCCCTTTACTCCTATCCTAGCCATTTAGATTTTCTTTTACTCTCAGATGTACTAGGTTCCCTCTGACAGCAGGGTTATTGCAAATAATTTCCCTTCTGTCCTTAATTGAGACTCCCCCCAACCCTTACCTGGTTAACTCCAGTTGACTCATCATATCTCAGCTTGAGCATCCCTTCCTAAAGAACACCCATCTTGACTACAACCCTTCTTTTCCACAAGTCTAGGAATTTTTTGTTCACTTTCTCTTCCTGGATTTTAAGCTACATGAAAGACCAAGTCTACTTTTGCTCACCATCATAGCCCTANGGCTAGGAAGGAAGGGAGGGAGGGAGGGAAGGTGAAAGGAAGGTGACCAATTATTGATTTTACATGTAGCAAAGGCCTTCAAAATCATCCATAAGAAACTCAAAATGTGAGAGAGCAAATTTGGGTTGTAAGCTGACCTTATGATATCGCTATTTTTTTTTTTAATTAAGGAGTGTGCTATCTGCCATCCTCTGAGTCTTCTCTTGAGAAAATGACTAATCTGCCCCCACTGGTGCTTAAATTCTCAATGTTTATGTTTTATCCTTGACTAGATTACTTGACTCTACACATTTCCAATTCTATTTATGGAGCAAACTCTTCAAAGTAAATTTTCATTTTCTGTTTCATCAAGGCCCTGGAACTTGCTTCTTCCTTGGAAGTTGTTTCAGTGATTGGCAGACACTAGATCAACTTCCACTGAAACTTTTCTTTGTATGGGAAACACAATAACTACTTTTTTATAAAGCATGGTTAGGAGTCGGATAGCTTGGTTGATTGTATATTCTAGTTAGCTGAGGAGTTCTGAGGCTGGGGTGATTAACAGATGGTTATAAAAATGTAGTGTTTGTAGTAAACTTATTAGTCCTGGGTTTATTACTTTTCATTCACTTTTTATATATTCATGGAAATATTTTCAGTGTCATGTAAATTAAACAACTAGCATTTGGAAATTGATTATACAGTAGATATGATGACATATTTGATTGCATTCTTGAGAGTCTGAACTTTTTAAGATTTTCCTGTTTAATAAACTGCCCGATTTTTTACCCATGAAATGAATCAGTTGCTATTGTGTAGTTTGGACAAAGCTGTTTTTGTTGTTGTTGTTGTTCAGAAAATTGGAGGAGCTGGCAGTCAGAATATGTCTAAAGGAGCCTCTTTCACTTTCAATAATGTCATATTATTTTCTTCCCCAATACTGTGTCTAACAAAATCTATAATGAAGCTGTGGACCAATTCTGTATGTCAATTTCTTTATTTCAGCAACAATTACAAGGAAAAGCTTGTCAAATTCAATCAGCATTCTGTGAGGCTTTATTTCATTATTTGATTGTATAATGCACACATCTGTAGAGTGAGTTTTGTTCAGTTACCTGGTGTCATTTTCATTCATGGGTATTTCAAAGAGCAGCCATCACTAAATGCCTGAGGTCCTTAGAAATTCAACTATAAATTGTTCATTAAAATTTCAATTATTTCACATCTAGCAGCATATACCATATGGTATATATCCAGTGAGGAAATTGCATAGCGCTCTAAAACTCCATGACATCCGCTCTCGGCAACTCTTTGAACAGAGGCTAACCTGAGCTATCCACCCTCCTTCAGGAGTGGGGAGAACATGTCTGTGACCCTATTCAGCTTCTGCTCCTCTGAACGAAGAAAAACACTACAGTGCAGTTATTCTTGGCAGATGAGAGCTGAAATTGCTTCACTGGCAACAACTCTCCACAGAGTTGTACAAATATAGTTAGGAGACTGGAGAATAGTCACAGTTCTATATTTCTTTATTGATAGTTGATCTAATTTCCTAAATAGAAGAATTATAGGTAAAGAGATATCCATTTCCTGATCACAACACTCTGAAAGTGGGTATAGAATCATTATAACAGATGAAGTGTGCTATCTTGTGTGGAAATTATCAAAGAGGGGGGACTCAAGAATCTTCCGTCATGTGCTACATAAATATCTTAGAACAGATTTCCTCTAAATCAATTGCTCTTCACTTTTCTTGGATTTATTCCACAATATTCTATAAAGTTTCAAAATTACATAAGCCCTCTCTTGAAAGAAATATACAAAGACGCATTAATAATATTGCTTCACTTAAAAGTGCTCAAAAAATAGTCAAATCACTTATAAGTGTCCATAGACTCAAGATTTACAACTCCCCAAAGGAGGAGGAATTAAACCCACCATGAGAAGAAACAGTTCTCACTGGAGTTATCTGCAGGAGTCAGATACTTGCACCCCCACATCCAAGAGAAGAGGCCAGCTTATATAACCATATTTGCTTCACTTCCATATTGCGTGTACTCATACATGTTGAAAAAACTGAAAGTACTCAACTGAAATCTGCCAAAGAACAGTCATTCCAGTTTTGTTCAATACTTGCCCAGAATTTTCTCTAGGTAGTGTTTCTAAATTATTGGTTCACATTTTTTGTTCATATATTTTGTATATTTTCATTAATGTGTTGTTTTTATTGTTAAATGTTTATGTAGTTAGATATTCATTTATCTATATTTATATACCTGTGTGGGTATGTCCCCTCACTAAGCAGTTCTTAGGTATTAAGATGATTCACATTTTTTGCAGGCAAACTATTTTGAACAACAAGGAGGTTTTTAAGAATTTTAAGGTAATGCTAAGGACATATCATAAGTCATTGTATTTGATCACTGAAAACTGTAAAGGTCAATCAAGTCTGTAAACATCATTATGGTGCATTTTTGCTGCATCCCCTAATTTCTGAACATGATGAGAGAGAGGTTTCTTTCATGTTTGCATATCCTCCACCATCCTTAGCACAAATAGAACACATTTCACACACTCTATTGGGATTGCTTACCTGCAGGGATAAAATTGCCATCCTAAAAATGGAAGCCTGGCTATATCTCTAAGTTGAGCCAACCAAGGTGGGCCAAGGATATCTGGGCAACAGTGTCTGTGTTCTTCCCAGGAAGACCAGAACTATCCCTGGGAGCAGTCAGCCGTAAATGTTAGACCTATTTCCTTATTTGGTTGCCTCACTTTCCCAAGAGTTTTGGCATGTAACACTCCCTCAGAGTTTTGGTATGTAACCTTACAGCCTCTACCCTTACCCAAGTACATATATCACATTAAAATGAACCAATTTTTTGTCTTCTTGGAACTCCATCTTAGAGGAAACACCCATTGATCATAACATCATGATCTTACTCAGCCCTTGTGTTTATAGTAGACTCATCTGCTTCATAACCCCTACCCCTGGGTAAGTGTGTGTCCCAAATCCTGCCAATAAGAGAGTATTATCAAACTGTCTTCTTGGCCATAATGATTGTTTTAGAGAAGGACACATGATATAAGTCATGCTAAGCAGACTTGCCCCCATAACTTTGTCACTCTTGGGAAAATGTTTCTGTTCTATGAGATCTGAATATGTTTGAATGATTTAAGAGGGCACTTAGAAAATTGGTGATCAAGAGAAATATTTTAATAAATCAAAATTATTACCAAAATAATTAAGAATGAGCAAAATATCAAAATTGTAAAGAAGATCAGACTCAAAAACTTGTGCAATTTCATTCTGAAAAAAAAAAGAGAGAGAGAGAGAAAGACAGAGAGAGAAACCCCATTGTTAAGAATCATGCAGCCAGGAGGTCAGGGACAGAATAGTGGCCTCACTGCCCCAGAATGAAACAATGGGATGGTTGCTAAGAGACAGAAACTATGAGAAAGAAGTCCAGATTTAAGATATGACTTAATAAGCTTTAACACTGGTTATCAGTCCAAGAAGGATGCAAAAAGCAGTCAAACCAAAGTCTGCTGAAGTTTTAAGGTCAATATTTTATCAGAGAAACTTTAACCCTCACATCTTTTCAATGCCTAAAGCAATTCACACATCTGAATTAACAGTAAAAGAAATTTGTTTACCAAAGCAACGCTGTTCCAAAAATAGTACTATTCCAATAATCTTCTCAGATGCAGCCAAGAAAGAAAATGGTCAGGTAACATCCTGCTGGAAGATTCAGCATCAGGGTGACCAAGAAATTGGCTCAATTATCATGAAATTATGGCTTCTGGTTTTGGCTCTCTATGCCATAACTCAAAGACCACTGTTTATTACTTGCTTTCTCTTTATTCATATGAAAGTGTTTATTCTATGTGTTTATCCCATTCTGCCTACTTCATTTTGGACTTAGTATTCTTAGACTATTTAGATTTCTAATGTAGATGTGTATTATACATGTGTTTGGGGCCATATCTAGACTGGAGAAGAAGTAAATAAACCAAGGAACCTGAACTTGGAACTGGTTGCAGACAATATGAATAAGAATTTGGGTTATCAAACTTTGGGGAAAATGTTATGTGGAATTAGCTTAGTTATCTCAGAACAGACTTTTTTTTTTTTTTTAAGTGAATGTATGAAAAGAAACTATCACACAATTGCACTCATCTCAAACGCTAGTAAAGTAATGCTCAAAATCCTTCAAGCCAGGCTTCAGCAATACGTGAACTGTGAACTTCCAGATGTTCCAGCTAGTCTTAGAAACGGCAGAGGAACCAGAGATCAAATTGCCAGCAACTGCTGGATCATCAAAAAATCAAGAGAGTTGCAGAAAAGCATCTATTTCCATTTTATTGGCTCTGCCAAAGCCTTTGAATATGTGGATCACAGTAAACTGTGGAAAATTCTGAAAGAGAAGGGAATACCAGACCACCTGACCTGCCTCTTCAGAAACCTATATGCAGGTAAGAAAGCAACA
>SJYV01006601.1:0-22026 GCA_006410875.1 Neotragus pygmaeus
GCAAAGTAATGTCTCTGCTTTTGAATATGCTATCTAGGTTGCTCATAACTTTTCTTCCAAGGAGTAAGTGTCTTTTAATTTCATGGCTGCAATCACCATCTGCAGTGATTTTGGAGCCCCCCAAAATAAAATCTGACACTGTTTCCCCATCTATTTCTCATGAAGTGATGAGCTTGGACGCCATGACCTTAGTGTCTTATAATTTTGTGTATACAGTTCTTTTGTCTCCTTAGGTAAGTTTATTCCTAGATATTTAATTCTTTTTGTTGCAATGCTGAATGGGATTGATTCCTTAATTTCTCTAGATTTCTCATTGTTAATATATAGAAATGCAAGAGATTTCTGTGTATTGATTTTGTATCCTGCAACTTTGATAAATTCACTGATTAGCTCTAGTAATTTTCTGATACTATCTTTAGGGTTTTCTATGAACAGTATCATGTCATCCGCAAACAGTGAGGGCTTACTTCTTCTTTTCCAATCTGGATTCTTCTCATTTCTTTTTCTTCTCTCAATGCTATAGGTAGGATTTTTCAGAACTATGTTGAATAATAAAGTGGTGAAAATGGACACCCTTGTTTTGTTCCTGATCTTAGGGGGGATGCTTTCAGTTTTTCACCATTGAGGATAATGTTTGCCATAGGCTTATCATATATGGCCTTTACTATGTTGAGGTAGGTTCCTTCTATGCCCATTTTTTGAAGAGTTTTAATAATAAATAGGTGCTGAATTTTGTTAAAGGCTTTTCCCGCATCTACTGAGAAGATCATATGATTTTCATCTTTTGATTTGTTAATATGGTGTATCACATTGATTAATATGCATATATTGAAGAATCCTTGCATCCCTGGAATAAACCCAACTTGATCATATTTTATGAGCTTTCTGATATGTTGCTGAACTCTGCTAAAATTTTGCTGAGGATTTTTGCATCTATGTTCAGCAGTGATATTGGCCTGTCGTCTTCTTTTTTTATGTTGTCTTTGTCTGGTTTCGGTATCAGGGTGATGGTGGCCTTGAAGAATGACTTTGGAAGTATTCCTTCCTCTACAATTTTTTGAAAGATTCTTAGGATAGGCATTAGCTTTTCTCTAAATGCTTGACAGAATTCTCCTGTGAAGCCATCTGGTCCTGGGCTCTTGTTTTTTGGGAGATTTTTGATCACAGCTTCAATTTCAGTGCTTGTAATTGGGTTGTTCATAATTTCTATTTCTTCCTGGTTCAGTCTTGGAAGATTGAACTTCTCTAAGAATCTGTCCATTTCTTCCAGATTTTAGATTTTATTGCCGTTCATAATAGTCACTTATAATCCTTTGTATTTTTGCATTGTCTGTTGTAACCTCTCCTTTTTCATTTCTGATTTGTTGGTTTGATTCTTCTCTCTTCTGTTCTTGATGAGTCTGGCTAAAGGCCTGTCAGTTTTGCTTACCTTTTCAAAGAAGCAGCTTTTAGTTTTATTGATCTTTACTATTGTTTCTTTCATTTCTTATTCATTTATTTCTGCTTGGATCTTTATGATTTCTTTCCTTCTATTAATTGTGGGTTTTTGTTGTTGTTCTTTTTCCAGTTGTTTTAGGTGTAAAGTTAGGTGGTTTATTTGATGTTTTTCTAGTTTCTTGAGGTAGGATTGTATTGCTATAAACTTCTTAGAACTGCTTTTGCTGCATCCCATAGGTTTTGATTTGTCGTATTTTCATTGTCATTTGTTTCTAGAAATTTTTTGATTTCCCTTTTGATTTCTTCAGTAACCTGTTGGGTATTTAGAAACTTGTTGCTTAATCTTCATGTGTTTGTGTTTCTTATAGTTTTTTCCCTTGTAATTGATATCTAGTCTCATAGCACTGTGGTCAGAGAAGATGTGAGATACAACTTCAATTTTCTTAAATTTACTGGTTTGATTTGTGACTCAGGATGTGGCCTATCCTAAAGAATGTTCCATGTGCACTTGAGAAGAAGGTGTATTCTTCTTGCATGTGGATGGAATGTCCTGAAGGTATCAATGAGATCCATCTCATCTAATGTATCATTTAAGACTTGTGTTTCCTTATTCATTTTCTGTTTTGATGATCTGTCCATTGGTGTGAGTGGGGTGTTAAAGTCCCCTACTACTATTGTGTTAAGGTCAATTTCTCCTTTTATGTCTGTTAGTGTTTGTCTTATGTATTGAGGTGCTCCTATGTTGGGTGCATAGACATTTACAATTGTTATGTCTTCCTCTTGGATTTATCCCTTGATCTTTATGTAGTGTCCTTCCTTATATCTTGTAATAGTCTTTATGTTAAGGTCTATTTTGTCTGATATGAGGATCGCTGCTCCAGCTTTCTTTTGCTTCCCATTTGCATGGAATATATTTTTCCATCCTCTCACTTTCAGATTATGTGTCTTGAGGTCTGAAGTGGGTTTCTTGTAGACAGCCTATGTATGGGTCTTGTTTTTGTATCCATTCAGCCAGTCTGTGTCTTTTGGTTGCACCATTTAATCCATTTACATTTAAGTAATTATTGGCATATATGTTCCTATTGCCATTTTCTTAATTGTTTGGGGTTGATTTTGTAGATCTTTTTTCTTGTCTAGTATTTCTTGACTATATAAGTCCTTTTAACATTTTTCATAAAGCTGGTTTGGTGGTAGTGAATTCTCTTAACTTTTGCTTGTCTGAAAAGCTTTTTATTTCTCCATCAATTTTGAATGAGATCCTTGCTGGGTACAGTAATCTTGATTGTAGATTTTTACCTTTCAGTACTTTAAGTATTTCCTGCCATTCCCTTCTGGTCTGCAGAGTTTCTGCTGAAAGATCAGCCATTAAGTGCATGCGGTTTCCCTTGTATGTTACTTGTTGCTTCTCCCTTGCTGCTTTTAATGTTCTTTCTTTGTGTTTAGTCTTTAATAGTTTAATTAGTATGTATTGTGGCATGTTTCTCCATGGGTTTATCCTGCATGGAACTCTGTGCCTCTTGCACTTGATTGACTATTTCCTTTTCCATGTTGGGGAAATTTTCAACTCTAATCTCTTCAAAAATTTTCTCATATCTTTCTTTTCCTCTTGTTCTTCTAGGACCCCTATAATTCAAAAGTTGGCACCTTTGATATGGTCCCAGAGGTCTCTGAGACTGTCCTCAGTTCTTTTCATTCTTTTTACTCTATCCTCCTCTTCAGAAGTTATTTCCACCATTTTATCTTCCAGCTCATTGATTCATTCTTCTGCTTCAAATATTCTGCTATTGATTCCTTCTAGAGTATTTTTAATTTCAGTAACTGTGTTGTCTCTGTATGTTTATTCTTTAATTCTCCTGTGTCTTTGTTAATCGATTCTTGCATTTTCTCCATTTTCAAGGTTTTTTTTATCATCTTTACTATCATTATTCTGAATTCTTTTCAGGTAGTTTGCGTATTTCCTCTTCATTTATTTGGACTTCTGTGTTTCTAGTTTGTTCCTTCATTTGTTTAGCATTTCTCTGCCTGTTCACTATTTTTTTTAAAACAGTTTTTGTGTTTGAGGTCTCCTTTTCCCAGACTTCAAGGGAAGTTGAATTCTCCAGTGGTTTGTGTGAGCTTCATATAGGATGAGATTTGTGCTGGTTTTTGCTTGTTTTTCTTCTGATGGGCAAGGCTGAGTGAGGTGTTAATCCTTTCTACTGATGATTGGGTTTGTATTTTTATTTTGTTTGTTGTTTAGATGAGGCATCCTGCAGAGGGTGCTACTGGTGGTTGGTGATACTGGGTCTTGTATTCAAGTGGTTTGCTTTGTGTGAGTTCTCACTATCTGATACTCCCTAGGGTTAGTTCTCTGGTAGTCTAGGGTCTTGGAATCAATGCTCCCACTCCAAAGGCTCAGGGCTTGACCCACAAGTGGGTTTGTTATGGCATGAAGTAAGATCAAAACAAACATCCAAAAATGGGAAACCAAAGATGAACCCCAGAAAATGGCATTACAAAATCAGGCAAATAATAATTAAAATAATGGAATATACGCATATACATATGCACGCATGAGCAAAGTGAAAACAGTCTAACAAAAATAAAGTACAGTAGATTGACCTGGTGAACAAAGCAAGTCAAAAGTTATATTTACCAGTTAAGAACAAAAATAACTAAAGCACAAACTGCAAAACAAAACTAAAGCAAGGTGCCAAGTGGGGAATAAAACAATGAAAATAAAACTAACAAATTTGTTGAGAGGAAAGGAGAGAAAGAAACAAAGAATAGATATGCAAAGTTAAATAGAGGTAGATAAAGATTTATATATGTTACAGATAACTGCAAGGGGGAAAGAACAGTAGGAAAAGCAAACAAAGGAATAAGTGTAGAAAAAATAATACTAGGTTTAAAAAATAAAAAAAAAGAAAAAAAAAAGGGAGGAAAACTCTGCTGAACTGCGAAAGCCCAATGCAGAGGCAGAGGTATATGACAACAATAAAAAATGTGACTGAGGGGGAAGAAAAAAAAACCTCAAAAGCTTAATTGGATTTCTTAGTGACTGGCAGCTCGAAGTGTGCAGGGACACAGACTGTCTCTGCTGCAGGAATTATGGCCCTATCAGTCTTTTTTTTGAGCCTGTTGTAGCTGGCAATCAGAAGGGCTCTTTGGCCAGTCTTTCTCTGTAGTTCCGCTCATTCAGGCACTTAGAGGGCTCCCTTGCCTGGGGTCCTACTCTGTAGATCAGGGCATCAGGCACTTAAAGGGGCTCCCTGGATGGGATCCTATCTGTAGTTCAGCGTGTCAGGCATTTGATGGGCCAGCCTCTCTATTCTTCAGCTGCAGATGCTGGCATGTGGGGGGAGAGAGGCTGGGGTGATGGCTCCATCCGCTACGATACTCAGCTGTATTGCCTTGTTTGCATGGATTCCCGGCTTTCCTCCACAGGCATTCCCCACCGCAGTCTCCCTCACATCCCCTCCATCCGTCTCTCTGCAGTCAACAGCAGCCCTTGCCCTGGGATTGCTCCACACTCCCCAAACTCCAGCTCCCAGCCACTGCACCTTCCAGAGGACCGGCTCCTGTCTGGGGTACATATGGCTGCGGCAAGTACTGTCTGATTCTCATTCCATTCACACTGCCACAGATTAGCGGTTTCCCTCTCTCAGCCTTAACTGTTTCTCCTCTGACTCAGACAACTGCCCGATGTGTTCCCCCACCCGCCGAGGGCAGGTCCACTCCTACCAACACTCCTGTTTTTCTCCCTAGTTCCTTCGTCCTACTGAGTTTTGCATGGGTCTATGTATTCTTTTTCTCTGATCAGGTACTCCTGCCTGCTCTCAGCTGATGTCCTGCACGCACTTCTGTGTCTACAGGTGTATCCTGATGTATCCGTGGAGAGAGAGTACTCCACGGCCGCCTACTCCTCCGCCATCTTGTTCTCCTCTTAACTAATTTTGAAAGGTCCACTTTAAAAATATTTTAGGAAAATAATCATTGCTTGATGATCAATCATAATAAGTAGAAACATGAAGACAAACTTTCAATCACACTAAATATACATATGGACTTGCTCAAATTAGTTTAAACATACAAATATTATATAAATTGGAGGAGGAAATGGCTACCCACTCCAATATTCTTGCCTGGAGAGTACCACTGGCAGAGGCGGCTGGCCGGCTACAGTCAAAGGGGTTGGAGAGTCTGACCGAGAGACTGAGCACATTATGTATTTTTTGAGGGGGTATAAGGCCTACAGATACAGTTTTATGGTTTCTCCACACTACTTCAACATGTCTTTAAAGTGGTCAAATTTTGGGATGGATGAGTTAAGAGGAAATAATTCCATTATCAGTATCAGTTAATAAGGAATGGGTTGGATTTATGGTTAAATTTTAATTTAAAAAATAAACAGGCTTTAGTAATGGCTTTGAAATCAGAGGAAAGTGTGATTAAACTCCAGTTCTAGAACTGTAAAATTCTAAACTACGACTCCTTCTAAGCCTCAGTTCCCTCATCTGTAAAACAGGTACAATAATACTCCCAAGGGTTCTCCTCAGATTTGAACAAAACATATCTAAAAGCTTCAGTGGCACCTAGTAGTTAATTAATTGTTCTAATATTGCTATTAATAGACAAAATAATTAATGTAGAATAAATAAAACTATTTTGTCTTCTCTGTTGCTATATTAAGTTATACAAAAGGGAAATTTACATGAAATGTCATTATGGTTTTTTATTCCCTTAAGCAAGTTAATTTATATTTAAGGCACTTACAAAATAAGAATTTTTAAAAGGCACTCAACCAGGAGTCTAGATTCTAATCGTAGCTCTACACTGGCTAACTGAACTTCCTTAAACAAGTTACTTCATCAAGCTAATATTCACTTAGGTCATTTGTAAAATGGTAAAATCCAGGTTATAATATTTTGATTACTAGATTAATTTTGTAAAACTACAAAGCACTTCTATTAAACTACCACATAGGGGTTATTACTGTTATATTATCATAATAAAAATGAGATTTAACATGTACCTTATTTACATTAATTTCACAACTTCTTCAAAAGAAATTAGAGCCAAATCTAAGTAATAAGGCCAAACCTAAACTGTTTTCCATTGCTGGGTAGGACACAGGCATTCTAAGCATAACTATCATATCAATAAATATCAAACAAATTTCAGAGTTAAAAATGAACTATTAAAAAAAATGAACTATTGAGTAATATATATAATGAATATATTGAGTCATTTTTATAATCATTCCACAAACTCAAAGGTAATCATCATAACACCTGGATTTATCAGAGGCCACTAAAGTAACAGCTCTTATTAGCATAAAATATTTACCAGGTATAGAAAGACTGCATTCTTTCTTTGAACTGATTCACTGAAACCTGAGAGTAGTTTGGTAATTAAAAAGGCAGGAAAGCTCTTCTTACTTTTCCAGTCTATGAACACAAAAAGAGAAAAAGGCAAGACTGAGTAAGCTGTGTAAAATAACCTAAGATTTTAAGGGGGAACAATTACAAATAGTGGGCAACACTAGAATGGACAGCTGCCTAAACATAAAGTGATTGGAAACAGCTATCTCTCTTGTGCCTACTTCCTCATCTACAGAATAGGGATACTAGCACCTGCAGTTACTGCAGAAACACGGAGGTAAATCAGAAAATTCTTGGACTATGTATTACAAGGGGGTGGTCCTTCATGAAGCTCGATAGCCTACTACATATTTTCTTTTAAGGGTATATTTCATTAACTTTAAAAAAGACCCCCAAATCTGACATTAACCTCCTTCCAAATTTATAAGCGTCTACTTCAATTGGCTGAAAACACTCATATGGATGACAGGCATACATCAATATAGATTGTCACCAATGAATTATGGGAAAAGGTGCAAGATTACATTTTGTCTTCAGAAAATGAGAAAGGTCAGTATTTGGTACACTCAGGTGTGTACATTCACTGTCACGGACTGACCATCACATTCTTTGCCACAAGGGCTCAGAACCCTGAACAGTAGGTGCAAGCAGCCTTAATGGATGAAGAGCTGGTACACACATTGACTCTTATTTGCCACATACGTCTACTTCGTAGCTTTGTCTGAATTAGTATGCATGACCAGTTAGTGTAATCGTTATAAATTAGTACAACTGAGCAGGACAACATTAATGAGAATTGTCTGAGTTTTATATAACTGTGCTCAGTGCCCATGTGATAGACAATAGATTTTTTTCTATACAGTCTATGAGGTTCTTAACTACTTCAGGAAACACTGAACCAAGAGCTTAATTAAGTTGAAAGTGCAAACAAAATCAAATACGTAAACAGTTCAAACTATTTTCTTAAAAAGGAGTTATTTTTGTGAGAGAAGAGGCTCATATTAGCTCATAATATTGAAAATAGAGATCATCACTAAAATTCTGTCGTAATTCTCCAATCACGATTAAAAATTTATTACATTTTACTACTGTTTTACAACTGAAAAAAAAAACCCCAAATTTTCCCCTCTTTTAAAAAGTATGATCTATATTTAACTATGTATCTATATTTTTAAAACTGTTAAGTTGCAAGAGGATATACCTAAATCAAAAAGCAAAATGAAACAGAAACATACTAATACGAAACAGAAATTAAATACACAAAATAAACAGACCTTTCAGTTCAGTTCAGTCCCTCAGTCATGTCCAACTCTTTGCGACCCCATGAATCGCAGCACGCCAGGCCTCCCTGTCCATCACCAACTCCCAGAGTTCACTCAAACTCACGTGCATTGAGTTGGTGATGCCATCCAGCCATCTCATCCTCGGTCGTCCCCTTCTCCTCCTGCCCCCAATCCCTCCCAGCATCAGAGTCTTTTCCAATGAGTCAACTCTTGGCATGAGGTGGCCAAAATACTGGACTTTCAGCTTCAGCACCAGTCCTTCCAATGAACACCCAGGACTGATCTCCTTTAGAATGGACTGGTTGGATCTCCTTGCAGTCCAAGGGATTCTCAAGAGTCTTCTCTAACACCACAGGTCAAAAACATCAATTCTTCGGCGTTCAGCTTTCTTCACAGTCCAAATCTCACATCCATACATGATTACTGGAAAAACCAAAGCCTTGACTAGACAGACCTTTGTTGGCAAAATAATGTCTCTGCTTTTGAATATGCTATCTAGGTTGAGCACATCCATCAAAATCATCTAGAGCAGGAACTGTAACAAATAAGGAAAAACCTACTCACCCTTCCTCTTTTAGACCAGTGTGATGGTTACAGTGACAAGCTCTTACTGCTGTCCACTGGCGTATCTACAGACCTCTTATTCGTTTCAAATTTCTCCAACTTAAAATGGATTCAAATAAGCCAAGTGTGATTCCAACAAGTGATCCTGCTAGTCCCTACTGAGTTTCCACAGAAACGTGCACAGTTGGCAATGGCAAAGAAGTTGTGTACTGGCCTCAAACTAGCTTAAAGTTTTAATACTCAAAAGGTCCGTCTAGTCAAGGCTATGGTTTTTCTAGTGGTCATGTATGGATGTGAGAGTTGGACTGTGAAGAAAGCTGAGTGCCGAAGAATTGATGTTTTTGACCTTGGAGAAGGCTATTGAGAGTCCCTTGGACTGCAAGGAGATCCAACCAGTCCATTCTGAAGGAGATCAGTCCTGGGTGTTCTTTGGGGGGAAGGATGCTAAAGCTGAAGCTTCAGTACTTTGGCCACCTCATGCAGAGTTGACTCATTGGAAAAGACTCTGATGCTGGAAGGGATTAGGGGCAGGAGGAGAAGGGGACGACAGAAGATGAGATGGCTGGATGGCATCACCAACTTGATGGACCTGAGTCTGAGTGAACTCTGGGAGTTGGTGATGGACAGGGAGGCCTGGTGTGCTGCGATTCATGGGTCACAAAGACTCGGACACGACTGAACTGAACTGTGTGAAGTAACAATTATAGTACTTAGTAAAAACCCAATACCCTCCCCCCAAAAAAGTCCAAAAATTTACAATTACCAATAGCAGCCATTCTTTTGCTAAAGAAACACAGTTTATGAGAGTATTCCCAGTAGGTCACTTAATGTAATAACCAACATCCAGAGAAAAACAATATAAAGTTTAATCTAAATAATAGTAAATACTGTGTATATCTTTCTTTCCCTTAAATAAATTCAGTACGACTCCTCATTGGTTTTACTTAAATGTTTTTACAGCAGTGATTCTCAAAGGGCAGTACCTAGATCAGCATCCTCAGGAAAATCACTGGAAATGTACATTCTTGGTCCCCCATCCCAGACCTACTGAAACAGAAACTCTGGGGATAAAGTCCAGCAATGTAAGTTTTCACAAAGCCTCCAGAAGATTCTGATGCAAACTAAAGTTTGAGAATCACTGATACATAGTGTCAAATTTCAGAGGAGGCTGAATATGAAACAAAAACTGCAAAGCTTTATTTGAATCATTGGAACTAAGTAAGACAAGGTAATAAAATAAAATGCAAAGGAGAACTCACTTGCCTCCAGTATTAAGTCTATTGATTAGTAGATCACTGTCTCACAACACATTTCCAACCACTGAGGTCTTCAGACACACAGGGCAACAACCATTTATTACTTTACAGTAAAAGAGAATATAATCTTTTTTCCAAAACATCAATCATGTACGTAGGGATGAGCCTGAAAGTTTTGAGTCATAAATTTTAACATTCTTCATTAAAATTGGCCCTCCATATCTATGGGATCTGCGTCCAAGGATTCAATCAACCCATGTAAATCAAAAATAACTTAAAAAAAAAAAAAAAAACACAGAAAGTTTCAAAAAGAAAGACCTGAATTTGCCACATGCTGGCAGCTATTTACAGGGCATCTGCATCATATTCACAACTATTTATGCAGCCTTTATGTTGTATTAGGTATTATAAGTAATCAAAAGGTGGTTTAAAGTACTATATGGGATATATACAAATTCTATGCCATCCTATACAAGGGACTTCAGCACCCTTGGGTTCTGGTATCCATGAGGGTCATGAAACCAATTTTCCCAGTGCTAAGGGATAGCTGTACTTGTTTAAAAAAAAAAAAAATTTTTTTTTTTTAAGAAACATACATGGAGAGACATCCATGTACATATCCACTGGTGCTATGGATCCACTGGTGGTCCGGTGGTTCAGAATCTGCCTGCCAATACAGGGGACAAACCACCTCCATGAGAAGTCCAACAAGAGAGTAGGCTCCACTTGCTGCAACTAGAGAAAAGTCCTCACACAGCAAAGAAGGCCCAGCACAGCCAAAAAAAAAAAAGAAACATACATGGGTACAGTTCTTCCTTAGTATCTAACACATTATTGTTTATACACTACAAATATTCTTTTCATTTTCCATTAACTTCTGTATATATATTTGTAATTCCTTCTCTATTTCCTTTAAGACAACAGACAGCACTAAAAAAAAACAAAAAACAAAACCAAAAAAAACCCCAGATAGTTTTTAAAGTAACCAGAGAGATATAATGGAAAAAAGCTACTGGGTAAATCAAATATGCCATATGCCATTAAAATCAATGACTTCAAGCCAGCGGAAGTTTCCTGAAGGTCGTAATTCAAAATAAATTGCTAAATGCCTCCAGTATTTTTTGAATAGCTTCATTTTTGGCTGTGCCAGGCCTTGCTGCTGTGAGTGTGTTTTCTCTGGGTGCGGACCGCAGGGGCTACTCACGCGTGGGCTTCTCTGGCTGCAAAGCACGGCTCTAGGATGTGCCAGCTTCGTGAGCCACTGCACGTGGGCCCAGCAGTTGTGGCGCAGTGGCTTAATTGCTCCAAGGCATGTGGGATCTTCCCAGACCAGGGACTGAACCAGTGTCTCCTGCACTGTGTGAGGATTCTTAACTACTGAACCACCAGGGAAGCCCAACACCTTCAGTGTTACACCTGCAAAATGTACTTTTAAAATCATGTTTTAAGTGAGTTGACGGTCAGTCACAATTTACAAAGAAAAAACCTAGGCAATTCAAAGCAGAATGTTTACCAACACCAAGAATTATTTTATAATCTGTTTTATGATAAGAAGCATGATGCAATTTACTCAAAGGTTAGATTCTTGACTTTACAAACAAGGCAGGAAGCAGAAAAGAATATACATTTGACTTGTTTTCTCCTGATTGTTATTTTCGTTTCTCAAATTAGGAAACACTTGAATTATAAGAACATTTTTACTCAAATATTCAAGGGCAAAGTTTTACTTAAGGGATAAATTCAAATCTCAATTTCTAACCTTACCATATTTCCAGCAATCCATTCTCTTGGAAAAAGAAATATAAAGAAAACATACCCTAAGGTCATCATTATTGTCTTAAATTTTTAAAACAATTCTCCATCAAAGCAGCAAAATGTAAGTAGGAAACTGATTCACAGGCTCCTCTTCTCCTCTCTTAAATACTGGTGTTCCTTAGGGCCCATCCTTGGTCCACTTTGGACTGTACCAGTGACTGCCAAAGTGCCACCAGTGGGCCAGAGCCGATCCAGTAATATCGAGTTCATTGACTTTGATGTCTGACAGCAGGCTGCATACTAATGGTCCACCCTGGTTGCCATTCCTACTCTCCCACTTGGATAAGGGCAAGATCTAAAAGATTAACTAATCCCCCAAGCTAATGACTTGTTCAGGAATGAACTGTACGTATACAAGAACTTTACTCAAATCTGGTCGACAAAATCAAGGAAAGAGCTCCTAAACTTTTATGGGATAGTTATTCTCACTTCGAATATAGACCAGTAAGTGGTGATTCTCCTTTCTTTGGACACAAACAACAAAGCATATTTTCCTGGTTGCTGCTGGAAGTTGTTTTGCAAGCATAAATAAAAGACTCTGAGGGCACAGCAACCCAGAGTCCAGTTCTATTGTCTCTTAAGTGTCTGATCTCCTAATTATGTGAGCCAAGTCACACGAGATATTTGGGAGTGTGTGTGTGCAGGTTTGTGTATACACGCACATGGTTCTCTAAGATGAATGTGAGAGAAGACAAGCATGGAAAAGGCATGCGGGATCTCAGGAGCTCCAGGCCAGCAGCACTCCTACAGGGTAGCTGGGCTTCATTCTGCCCAACGTGAAGGACAAGAGCCCCTAAAGGAACATCACTCAGATAATCTTCTACTATCTGAGACCATCTGGCTGACAAATGAGGCTATTAAAACTCTCCATTCTAAGCTTGAATTTACCATTAAACAGATTTCATTTTTTACTTTGGAAAAACGCCCCAGTAGTAAGCTAATATGCAATGGAATATGCTCAATGTAAAAGAGAGAAGCCCCAAGCACCTCCTCCCACACTGAAAAAAACGAAACTTGGGGAAAAAAAAAAAAAAACAGTATAATATTGTAGAACACCTCATAAAATCTCCTTATAAGAGGCCATAAACTTCCGAACATTTCACCATTTGGGTTGAGCCCTTTATAAACATACCATTCTTTTGTAGTAAAATCTTAATACTTAGGGAAAAATTAGGAATATAAAAAGTACAGGCCATTAAAGAAAATAAAAGTAGCACAACTGATCTTAACATAATCAGCTTGTACATACTACCATTGAACATTTTCAAGGTTTTCCTTTATCATTTAACAAGAATAGTTTAAGTACTACTATCCTCTATCACTAGATACAGAATTGAATCTAACATAAAGGTAACCTTTATCTCTCCTGGTTCTTACAAACAACAAAGTTTGAAAACTGCAGAATTTTAGAACAAGAGAAATGTTAACAATAATCAATAAAATGTCTTCATTGTACATACTAGGAAACTGTGTGCAAGGCTGCATGATTTATTTTGGAATACTTGTGTGAATGATGGCACAGCTGAAATTCAGATCCATTTTCTGATTTTTGGTACATATAAGTGTTCCTCACATTGACCACCTTCTCTTTTAGAAATGCAAAAATATTTTCTAATAAGAATTTTACAAAATCACTTTTTAAAAAATCAATATCATGTTAATCATTTTAAGTATACTGGCTACTGATCATTATTCTCTAAAGATCATTTTAAAATAATGTTTATACATATTCATCTAATTCGTCCACTCAAAAAAAAAAAATGTAAGAAATTATGGACTTTCTTGGTGGTGCAGTGGAAAAGAATCCATCTTCCAATGCAGGGGACACCGGTTTGACCCCTAGTCCAGGAAGATTCCAGAAGTCTCGGAGTAACTAAGTCTGTGCACCTCATTTACTGAGCAAGGGCGCTTCAACTACCAACCCTGTGTGCTGGAAGTACTGAAGCCTGAAAACCTACAGCTTGTACTCCAAAACAAGCCAAGCCATCACAATGACAAAGTCTGCGCTACACATCTAGAGAACAGCCTCCATCTGCCTAACGAGAGAGAAGCCTGAGCAAAGCAACAAAACCAGCACAGTAAAAGATAACAATAATAGAAAAGTAGTCATTATGTACAGGGTTCTGTACTCTGCTCCATGAAGCCAGGAAGATCAGACATGAAAAGCTACCAGACTGAAAACAATCAGAATGAAAAGCTGCTGCTGCTGCTAAGCTGCTTCAGTCGTGTCCAACTCTGTGCGACCCCACAGACAGCAGCCCATCAGGCTCCACAGTCCCTGGGATTCTAGGACATTAGAAATCTATAATTTAAGTAAAGGCTAAGAAGTGTTTTTACTTTTAAAAGGGATAAAACACATATTTTAATACAAAGAGAAAAGGTAATTTTCATAAAATTTTAAGATTCTTTACTAATGTTGAAAACCTATAAATAACTAGATATTTATGTAATAACATTTATTCTAAAAAACAGATAAAATGTTTAAATTCCATAACATCATTTGGGGTTCTTAATATTACCTTTCAGGTTTCACATCTAAGATGCTATGATCCTTTGCCATTATCTCTTGCCTCCTGCTTATTTAACTTATACACAGAGTACATTATGCGAAATCCCATGCTGGATGAAGCACAAGCTGGAATCAAGATTGCCAGGAGAAATATTAATACCTCAGATGTGCAGATGAAACCACCCTTATGGCAGAAAGCAAAGAGGAACTGCAGAGCCTCTTGAAGGTGAAAGCAAAAAATGAAAAAGTTGGCTTAAAACTCAACATTCAAAAAACTAAGATAATGGCATCTGGTCCCATCACTTCTTGGCAAATAAATGAAGAAACAGCCTAAAAAGTGACAGACTTTATTTTCTTGGGCTTCAAAATCACTGCTGATGGTGACTGCAGCCATGACATTAAAAGATGCTTCCTCCTTGGAAGGAAAGTTATGACAAATCTAAAGAGTGTAATAAGAAGCAGAGATGGTACTTTGCCAACCAAGATCCATATAGTCAAAGCTATGGTCTTTCCAGTAGTCATGTATGGATGTGAGAGTTGGACTACAAAGAAAGTTGAGCGCCAAAGAATTGATGCTTCTGAATTGTGGTGTTGAAGAAGACTCTTGAGAGTCCCTTGGACTACAAGGAGATGAGACCAGTCAATCCTAAAGGAAATCAACCCTGAATATTCATTGGAAGGACTGATAATGAAGCTAAAACTCCATTACTTTGGCCACCTGATGCGAAGAGCTTACTCATTACAAAAGACCCTGATGCTGGTAAAGATAGAAGGCAGGAGGAGAAAGGGACGACAGAGGATGAAATGGTTGGATGGCATCCCTGACTCAACAGACATGAGTCTGAGCAAGCTCCAGGAGATGTTGAAGGATAGGGAAAGCTGGCATGCTGTAGTCCATGGGGTCACAAAGAGTCAAACGCAACGGAGCGACAGAACTACCACCACCAATCACTTGTCTCCCGTATGAAAAATCTAGATTTATAAGTCAACAATGTTTTAGTTTCACAGGCTGAATACAGGATAGGGCAAAAATCAGGGTAATTTACCTTACCCAAGTCAGTAAAAGAAACTTAAGTTATGACAATCCGGTGTGCTTTTCACACCATCATAACATTAAAATAAATTTCCACAAAATATAAGGCCATGTTAAGCCACCACATAAATATACTCTCTAAAGCCATGCCTCTGCAGTTTGTGGGTCATCTGCTCGGCAGCTCTATGGTGGGGTTAATGGCGACCTGCTCCAACAGGGCTTATGCCACAGGCTGTGTGACCAGGGAACTGCACCCAGAGCCCCTGCCCCTGTGGCAGGCCACTCGTATCTCCACAGGAGACGCAAACGTAGGTCTGGCTCAGTATTCTTCAGTATTCAGTAATACTTCAGTATTCTTGCCTGGAGAGCCCCACGAACAGTATGAAAATGCAAAATGATAGGACACTGAAAGATGAACTCTCCAGGTCAGCAGATGCCCAATATGCTACTGGGGAAGAGTGGAGAAATAATTCCAGAAAGAATGAAGAGACAGAACCAAAGCGAACACAACACCCAGTTGTGGATGTGATTAGTGATGGAAGTAAAGTCTGATGCTGTAAAGAGCGATACTGCATAGGAACCTGGAATGTTAGGTCCATGAATCAAGGTAAATCAGAAGTGGGCAAACAAAAGATGGCAAGGATAAACCGATATTTTAGGAATCAGTGAACTAAAATGGACTGGAATCGGTGAATTTAATTCAAATGACCATTGTATCTACTGTGAGCAAGAATCCCTTAGAAGAAATGGAGTAGCCCTCATAGTCAACAGAAGAGTCTGATATGTAGTACCTGGGTGCAGTCTCAAAAATTACAGAATGATCTCTGTTTGTTTCCAAGGCAAACCATTCATTATCACAGTAAGCCATGTCTATGCCCCAACCAGTAAAGCTGAAGATGCTGAAATTGAATGGCTCTATGAAGACCTACAAGACTTTCAGGAACTAACACCCATAAAAGATGTCTGTTCATCATAGGGGACTGGAATGCAAAAGTAGGAAGTCAAGAGCTACCTGGAGTAACAGGCAAGTTTGGCGTTGGAGTACAAAATGAAGCAGGGCATAGGCTAACAGAGTTTTGCCAAGACAATGCACTGGTTATAGCAAATACCCTTTTCCAACAACACAAGAGACTCTACGTACATATGGACATCACCAGTTGGTCAATACCGAAATCAGACTGTTTATATTCTTTGCAGCTAAAGATGCAGAACCTCTATAAAGTCAGCAAAAATAAGACCAGAAGCTCACTGTGGCTCAGGTCATGAACTCCATATTGCCAAATTTAGACTAAAATTGAAGAAAGTAGGGAAAACCATTAGACCATTTAGGTAAGACCTAAATCAAATCCCTTATGATTATACAGTGGAAATGACAAACAGATTTAAGGGATTAGATCTGACAGACAGAGTGCCTGAAGAACTACGGACAGAGGTTTGTAACATAATACAGGAGGCAGTGATCTAAACCATCCCCAAGAAAAAGAAATGCAAAAAGGCAAACTGGTTGTCTGAGTATGTCTTACAAATATTTGAGAAAAGGAGAGAAGCAAAAGGCAAAGGAGAAAAGGAAAGAAATGCCCCTTTGAATGCAGAGTTCTAAAGAATAGCAAGGAGAGATAAGAAAGCCTTCCTCAGTGACCAATGCAAAGAAACAGAAGAAAACAACAGAATGGAAAAGACTAGAGATCTCTTCAAGAAAATCACAGAGATACTAAGGGAATATTTCATGCAAAGATGGGCACAATAAATGACAGAATGGTATGGACCTAACAGAAGCAGAAGTTATTAAGAGGTGGCAAGAATACACAGAACGACACAAAAAAGATCTTCATGAGCCAGATAACCACGATGGTGTGATCACTCACCTAGAGCCAGACATCCTGGAATGTGAAGTCAAGTGGGCCTTAGGAAGCATCACTATGAACAAAGCTACTGGAGGTGATGGAATTCCAGTTGAGCTATTTCAAATCCTAAAAGATGATGCTGTGGAAGTGCTACACTCAATATGTCAGTAAATTTGGAAAACTCAGCAGCGCCCAGAGGACTAGAAAAGGTCTGTTTTCATTCCAATCCCAAAGAATGCTCAAACTACCACACAATTGCACTCATCTCACATGCTAGTAAAGTAATGCTTGAAATTCTCCAAGCTTCAATAGTATGTGAACCGTGAACTTCCAGATGTTCAAGATGGAATTACAAAAGGCAGAGGAACCAGAGATCAAATTGCCGATATCCGGTGGATCATAGAAAAAGAGAGAATTCCAGAAAAGCATCTACTTCTGCTTTATTGACTACGCCAAAACCTTTGACTATATAGATCACAACAAACTGGAAAATTCTTCAAGACATAGGACTAGCAGATCACCTTACTTGCCTCCTGAGAAATCTGTACGCAGGTCAAGAGGCAACAGTTAGAACCAGACATGGAACAACAGACTGGTTCCCAATTGGGAAAGGAGTATGTCACGGATGTATAGCATCACCCTAATTAATTTAACTTACATGAAGAGTACATCATGCGAACTGCCTGGCTGTATGAAGCACAAGCTGGACTGAAGACTCCCGGGACAAATATCAATAACCTCAGATAGGCAGATGACACCACTCTTAGTGAAGAGGAACTAAAGAGCAGAAAAGTGAAAAGGAACTAAAGAGCCTCTTGATGAAAGTGCAAGAGCAGAGTGAAAGTTGCCGTAAAACTCAACATTCAAAAAACAAAGATCATGGCATCCAGTGCCATCACTTCATGGCAAACATATAGGGGAAACAATGGAGACAGTGAAGGACTTAATTTTCTTGGGCTCCAAAATCACTGAAGATATAGTGACTCAGCCATGAAACTAAAAGACGCTTGCTCCTTCAAAGAAAACTTTTGACCAATCTAGACAGCTTATTAAAAAGCAGAGACATTACTTTGCCTACAAAGGTCTGTCTAATCAAAGCTATAGTTTTTCCAGGAGTCATGTATGGATGTGAGAGTTGGACTATAAAGAAAGCTGAGTGCCGAAGAATTGATGCATTTGAACTGTGGTGTTGGAGAAGACTCTTGAGAGTCCTTGGGACTGCAAGATCACACCAGTCAATTGTAAAGGAAAGCAGTCCTGAATGTTCAATGGAAGGACTGATGTTGAAGCTGAAACTCCAATACTCTGGCCACCTGATGTGAAGAACTGACCCATTGGAAAAGACCCTGATGCTGGGAAAGACTGAGGGCATGAGGAGAAGAGGACGACAGAGGATGAAATGATTGGATGGCATCACTGACTTGATGAACATGAGTTTGAGCAAGCTCTGGGAGTTGGCGATGGACAGGGAAGCCTGGTGTGCTGCAGTCCATGGGGTCACAAAGAGTTGGACACAGCTGAATGACTGAAGTGTGTACATCGTGAATTCAATGACAGTCTCACGGTTAGGGCTTGGCACATTCATAACTGAGGAAGTGCATATACTGAGAATCCCACGACAGTCTAATGGTTAGGACTTGGCACTTTCACAACCGAGAGCATAGGTTCAAGCCCTGATAGGAATTAAGATCTTGCAATGTGTCATGGCTATAAAAAAACTAAAATAAAAAAAGTGCACATACCACCACAGGGATATATACCAAGGTCATCAGCCTTACAGCCTTTGCGATTTCTTTTCCTTCAATATAGGATGCCTCTGCCCAGGTAGCTTCTTTTTCTTTGCTAGTCCAGTCTTGGACTGAAAGTCATATCCTCAAAAAAGTCTTCCCCGACCATGCAATCTAAAGAATATTTCTCCCTCCCTGTCCCAATCCATGATTATCATGTCATGCCATTTTGTTCTATGTTCTCATAATTTTAACTTACTCTATTAAAAGACAAGGGCATGTTTCATGCAAAGACAGCCACAATAAAGGGCAGAAATGGTAAGGACCTAACAGAAACAGAAGTGATTAAGAAGAGATGGCAAGAATACACAGAAGAACTAAAAAGAAAAGGTCTTAATGAACTGGATAACCACAATGGTGTGATCAGTCACCTGAGAGCCAGACATCCTGGAGTGTGAAGCCAAGTAAGCCTTAGGAAGAATTAGTGGGAACAAAGCTGGTGGGGGTGATGGAATTCCAGATGAGCTATTTAAAATTCTAAAATAGGATGATGCTGTTAAAGTGCTGCACTCAAATGCCAGCAAATTTGGAAAACTCAGTAGTCGCCAAAGGACTGGAAAAGGTGAGTTTTCATTCCAAAGAAGAGCAATGTCAAAGAATGTGCAAACTACCATACAATTGCACTCATTTCACATGCTAGAAAGGTATCAAAATCCTTCCAGCTAGGCTTCAGCAATACATGAATCAAGAACTTCCAGATGTACAGGCTGGGTTGAAAAAAGGGAGAGGAACCAGAGATCAAACTGCCAACATTCGTTAGATCATAGAGACAGCAAGGGAATTCCAAAAAAAACATCTACTTCTGTTTCACTGATTATGCTAAAGCCTTTGACTGCAGGGATAACAACAAACTGTGGAAAATACCTAAAGAGATGGGAATACCAGACCACCTTATCTGTCTCCTGGGAAACTTGCATGTAGGTCAGGAAGCAACAGTTAGAACTGGGCATGGAACAACGGACTGGTTCCAAATCGGGAAAGGAGCACAACAAGGCTGCATATTGTCACCCTGCTTATTTAACTTACAAGCAGAACACATCATGTGACATGTGGACTGGATAAATCAAAAGCTGAAATCAAGATTCCTCAGATGTGCAGATGATACCACTCTAATGGCATAAAGTGAAGAAGAACTAAAAGCTGGCTTAAAAAATCAACATTCAAAAAATGAAGATCATGGCATCCAGTCCCATCACTTCAAGGCAAATGGATGGAGGAGAAGTGGAAACAGTGGCAGATTTTACTTTCCTGGGTTTCAAAATCACTGTGGACAGTGACTGCTGTAATGAAATTAAAAGATGCCTGCTCCTTGGAAGAAAAGCTATGACAAACCTAGACAACGTATTAAAAAGCAGAGACCTCACTTCGCTGACAAAAGTCAGTATAGTTAAAGCTATGGTTTTTCCAGTACTCATGTACAGATGTGAGAGCTGGACCATAAAGAAGGCTGAGTGGTGAAGAATTAATGCTTTCAAATCAGGGTGCTGGAGTCCCCTGGGCTGCAAGGAGATCAAACCAATCAACCCCAAAAGAAATCAACCCTGAATAGTCCTTTCAAAAGGACTGATGCTTAAAGCTCCAATACTTTGGCCACCTGATGTGAAGAGCTGACTCATCACAAAACACCCCAATGCTGGGAAAGACTGAAAGCAAAAGGAGTAGGGGGCAACAGAGGATGAGATGGTTAGATAGCATCACCGACTCAATGGACAGGAGTTTGAGTAAGTTTGGGGAAATAGTGATGGACAGGGAAGCTTGGTGTGCTGCAGTCCGTGGGTTGACAAAGAGTTGGACACAACTGAGCAACTGAACAAAATAAAAAAGGCAAGCTTTCTGGGCATAGGTATTTTATCAGTCTGTCTCATTCACAACAGCAACCTTAGTGCATAGTAGAGTGTGAACGGTACTCAGAAGTATTTCTGAAGTGAATGAAAGGAAACTAGGAAGTCAGTGGGTATAAAATCAGGGTTAGCAGCTTAAGTCCATGATAAAGCAAACTCCTTGAAAGAAATTATTTCCGAAAAAGACAGAAATATGTGTTCAGAGAAGTCATTTACTGATTTTGAATAAAAGCAGCCCTCCTAACAAAACCCTACTGAAAGTATACTCCTGATAGCAAATCTGAAATACAGCAGTTAAAATATTTTGTTTACCAAATATTTCTTTTTAAAAGTCAGGACCATAGAGGAGACTCAGTTCAATTCAGTTCAGTCGCTCGGTCATGTCTGACTCTGCAACCCATGGACTGCAGCACGCAGGTCTCCCTGTCCATCACCACTCCTGGAGTTCACCCAAACCCATTGAGTCGGTGATGCCATCCAACCATCTCATCCGCTGTCGTCCCCTTCTCTTCACACTTTCAGTCTTTCCCAGCACCAGAGTCTTTTCCAGTGAGTAAGCTCTTCACATCAGGTGGCCAAAGTATTGGAGTTTCAGCATCAACATGAGTCCTTCCATTGAACACCCAGACCTGATGTCCTTTAGGATGGACTGGTTGGATTTCCTTACAGTCCAAGGGACTCACAAGAGTCTTCTCCAACACCACAGTTCAAAAGCATCAATTATTCAGTGTTCAGCTTTCTTATAGTCCAACTCCCACATCCATATGTGACTACTGGAAAAGCCATAGCCTTGACTAGATGGACCTTTGTTGACAAAGTAGTGTCTCTGCTTTTTAATATGCTGTCTAGGTTGGTCATCTCCAGTACTCTTGCCTGGAAAATCCCATGGATGGAGGAGCCTGGTGGGCTACAGTCCATGGGGTTGCTAAGTTGGACACAACAGAGCGACTTCACTTTCACGCATTGGAGAAGGAAATGGCAATCCACTCCAGTGTTCTTGCCTGGAGAATCTCAGGGACGGGGAAGCCTGGTGGGCTGCTGTCTATGGGGTCGCACAGAGTCGGACACGACTAAAGCGACTTAGTGGTGGCAGCAGCAGGTTGGTCATAACTTTCCTTCCAAGGAGTACTTCAGTTCAGTCGCTCAGTTGTGTCCGACTCTCTGCGACCCCATGAATCGCAGCATGCCAGGCCTCCCTGTCCATCACCAACTCCCAGAGTTCACTCAGACTCATGTCCATCCAGTCAGTGATGCCATCCAGCCATCTCATCCTCCTGCCCCCAATCCCTCCCAG
>SJYV01006608.1:0-10890 GCA_006410875.1 Neotragus pygmaeus
TTTTCATGGCACTCACCCTGATGGAGCCATCATAACTTTTCTCTTGGGACTACTACAGTCTTGTTTTAATTGGTCTTTACTTCCACCATTGCCCTTCTACACTCTACGCTCAACACTGCATCTGGAGTCATTCTTTTAAAACATAAATCAGATCAAGTCACTTCTCTGCTCAAATCTCCCATTGAGTCCCCTTATCAACTGAAGTCAAAAGAATCCTTACAATGGTCTGCAAGGCCCTATGGTATCTGATTGCCCATTACTTCTCTTAATATGTCTACCCTGCCTGTACTCATCTTTTCTATCCTTGTCAGCTTTCTGCCTATTCTTTGCACATCCCAAGCCTGCTCCTTGCTCAGCATCTTTATACTGACTGTTCCTTCTGCCTAGTACATGTTTCTTCTCCTCAGTAAGGTCTATCCAAATCACACTGTTTAAACTTGAAACCAGCATTTACTGTTTGTAGATTTTTTGATGATGGCCATCCTGACTGGTGTGAGATGATACCTCACTGTAATTTTCATTTGCATTTCTCTAATNGCTTTTGAACTGTGGTGTTGGAGAAGACTCTTGAGAGCCCCTTGGACTGCAAGGAGATCCAACCAGTCTGTTCTGAAGATCAGCCCTGGTATTTCTTTGGAAGGAATGATGCTAAAGCTGAAACTCCAGTACTCTGGTCACCTCATATGAAGAGTTGACTCACTGGAAAAGACTTTGATCCTGGGAGGGATTGAGTACAGAAGGAGAAGGGGATGACAGAGGATGAAATGGCTGTATGGCATCACTGACTCGATGGATATGACTCTGAGTGAACTCCATGAGTTGGTGATGGACAGGGAGGCCTGGTGTGCTGTGATTCATGGGATCGCAAAGAGTCAGACACGACTGAGTGACTGAACTAAACTGATGATTCTATTGGGTGCTTCTCTGGTGGCTCAAACAGAAAAGAATCTGCTTGCAATGCAGGAAACATAGTTTTGATCCCTGGGTCAAGGAAATTCCCCTGGAGAAGAGCATGGGAAACCATGCCAGTATTCTTGCCTAGAGAATTTCATGGACAGAGGATTCTGGCAGGCTATAGTCCATAGGGTCTCAAAGAGTTGGACATTACTGAAGTGACTAAGTCCAGTTCAGTTCATTCACTCAGTTGTGTCTGACCCTTTGCAACCCCATGGACTGCAGCACGCCAGGCTTCCCTGTTCATCACCAACTCCCAGAGTTTACTCAAACTCATGTTCATTGAGTGGGTGATGTCATCCAACCATCTCATCCTCTGTTGTCCACTTCTCCTTCTGCCTTCACTCTGTCTCAGCATCAGGGTCTTTTCAAATGAGTCAGCTCTTCCCATTAGGTGGCCAAAGTTTTGGAGTTTCAGCCTCAACGTCAGTCTTTCCAAGGAGCATTCAGGACTGATTTCCTTTAGGATGGACTGATTGGATCTCCTTGCAGTCCAAGGGACTCTCAAGAGTCTTCTCCAACACCACAGTTCAAAAGCATCAATTCTTTGGCACTCTTGAGTGTCTCAGCTGGTAAATAATCCACCTGCAATGTGGGAGACCTGGGTTCAATCCCTGGGTTGGGAAGATCCCCTGGAGAAGGGAAAGGCTACCCACTCCAGTATTCTGGCCTGGNAATAGAAAAAATATATATAAGATGGCAGACAATATCAAAGTATGTCAACAAAAATTTAGATGTAAATATATTATTCAATCCAATCAAAAGACATTATTAGACTAGATAAAACATGATGATCTTATATGATATCCAAGAAGAGAGACTGAGGTTTGAAGACAATGATTGAAAATAAAAGGACAGAAAAAGATATGATGCAAACACTAACTTCAATAAAGTTGCTTCTATATTAATATTAGATAAAATTTTTAAAAAGTTACTAGAGATAAAGGATATTTTTAGAACTATAAAAAGGCTGATACATCAGAAATTTTGAACAACTATGTAAATACATAAATCTAAAGGGATGAAAATGGAAAACAGACAATTAAAAATACAATTGGAGATTTTAATCCTGAACTTTCAATAAGAGAACAAAAGTAGAAGTTCATCAGAAAAATAGGGGACTAGAATGGGAAAGACTAGAGATCTCTTCAAGAAAATTAGAGATAAAAAGGGAAATTGTCATGTAAAGATGGGCACAATAAAGAACAGAAATGGTGTGGACCTAACAGAAGCAGAATATATTAAGAAGAGGTGGCAAGCACACACAGAAGAACTATACAAAAAAGATCTTCACCACCCAGATAATCACGATGGTGTGCTCACTCACCTAGAGCCAGACATCCTGGAATGTGAAGTCAAGTAGGCCTTAGAAAGCGACACTATGAACAAAGCTAGTGGAGGTGATAGAATTCCAGCTGAGCTATTTCAAATCCTGAAAGATGATGCTGTGAAATTGCTGCACTCAATATGCCAGCAAATTTGGAAAACTCAGCAGTGGCCCCAGGGCTGGAAAGGGTCAGTTTTCATTCCAATCCCAAAGAAAAGCAATGCCAAAGAATGCTCAAACAATGACACAACTGCACTCATCTCACACAATAGCAAAGTAATGCTCAAAATTCTCCAAGCCAGGCTTCAACAGTAGATGAACCATGAACTTCCAGATGTTCAAGCTTGATTTAGAAAAGGCAGAGGAACCAGAGATCAAATTGCCAACATTCATTGGATCATTGGAAAACCAAGAGAGTTCCAGAAAAACATCTANCAAGCCAGGCTTCAACAGTAGATGAACCATGAACTTCCAGATGTTCAAGCTTGATTTAGAAAAGGCAGAGGAACCAGAGATCAAATTGCCAACATTCATTGGATCATTGGAAAACCAAGAGAGTTCCAGAAAAACATCTATTTCTACTTTATTGACTATGCGAAAAATTTGACTGTGAAAAATTCTTGAATAGATAGGAATGTAACCAGACCATGTTACTTGTCTCCTGAGAAATCTGTATGCAGGTCAAAAAACAACAGTTAGAACTGGACATGAAACAATAGACTGGTTCAAAATTGAAAAAGAAGTACATTAAGGCTGTATCTTGCCACCCTGCTTGTTTAACTTATATGCAGAGTACATCATGAGATATGCTGGACTGGATGAAGGACAAGCTGGAATCAAATTTTCCAGGAGAAATATCAATAACTTCAGATATGCAAATGACACCACACGTATGGCAGAAAGCGAAAAAGAACTAAAGAGCCTCTTGATGAAAGTGAAAGAGGAGGGTGAAAAGTTGGCTTAAAACTCAACATTCAGAAAACTAAGATAATGGCATTTGGTCCCATCACTTCATGGCNATTCAAAAGCAGAGACATTACTTTGCTAACTAAGGTCCATCTAGTCGAGGCTATGGTTTTTCCTGTGGTCATGTATGGATGTGAGAGTTGGACTGTAAAGAAGACTGAGCACTGAAGAATTGATGCTTTTGAACTGTGGTGTTGGAGAAGACTCTTGAGAATCCCTTGGACTGCAAGGAGATCCAACCAGTCCATTCTGATGGAGATCAACCCTGGGATTTCTTTGGAAGGAATGATGCTAAAGCTAAAACTCCAGTACTTTGGCCACCTCATGTGAAGAGTTGACTCATTGGAAAAGACTCTGATGGTGGGCAGGAGGAGAAGGGGACGACTGAGGATGAGATGGCTGGATGGTATCATGGACTCGATGGACATGAGTCTAAGTGAACTCCGAGAGATAGTGATGAACAGGGAGACCTGGTATGCTGCAATTCATGGGGTCCCAAAGAGTCGGACATGACTGAGCAACTGAACTGAACTGATTGAAATATCGTTAAATTCATTTGCTATCTTCAGACATCACAGTGCTGTTCTTAAGTCTATGCAATTTTTTTTCATATATTTTATTTCAAGAATTTCCATTTGGGATTTTCCTTTTAGTCCAGTGGTTAAGAATCTCCTTTCAGTGCAGTGGATATGGGTTCAATCCCTGGTCAAGGAACTAAGATCCCACATGCCATGGGGCAGNTCAGACATCACAGTGCTGTTCTTAAGTCTATGCAATTTTTTTTCATATATTTTATTTCAAGAATTTCCATTTGGGATTTTCCTTTTAGTCCAGTGGTTAAGAATCTCCTTTCAGTGCAGTGGATATGGGTTCAATCCCTGGTCAAGGAACTAAGATCCCACATGCCATGGGGCAGCTAAGCTCTAAGGTCTCAACTAGAAAGCCTCTGTGCCACAATGAAAGATCCCACATACCTCAACTAAGACCCAAAATCAGGCAAAAACACATACATAACTATTTACTTAGGAGTTTATCAAAATGGAAATCATTTACTTTAACATAAATTGTAGCATAAAGTTTTTGCTGTCTCTTTGAATTCTCAGAATTTTCTTTTTGATAACATACTTTTATATATGCACATAAAATTTAATTCTAAGATATTATTCTGATATGAGTATTCCAATTTCACAGTCTGCATGTTGGGAGAGTCAATCGTTATGATAGCAGGAATCATTTCAATTTTATTATTTATTTATATTTAATGAAGTACAGTCTTACCAGGAGTCTTGATTTTCTTTCAACATTTTCAAATGCAACAATACTGAGTGCTACAGTACCACAGCTAATTATTTGAAGTGGGTGGAACTTCATCTTTCGTATACATGATTTGCAGTCTGCTGTCACCTAAGACAAAATTTATTTATGAAATAAAAGATGCTACAGTAGAAGGTTTGTAGAAAGTGTTTTGGTTTTCTTCACCAAAATAATTTTGATATTCTAAGTTCCCCAACAGTTAATAGAATTATAACCGATGGGAAGAGATAATAAAAAGAAAGCTGCATTGTGCTTTACTTAACTATAACAATGGGACCATCAAGTTGTAAAGATTTCTCTATGGTTAATTGCAAAAATCTAAATGACCCATTTAAAAATTAAGTGTGTGTAATATTCTAATGAGTTTAAGATAACGCTAAGCATACCTAGTTGTATGTAGATCTTCCTAATTACTTAGGAGGAGATTGTCTTCATCATGAACATAAACATCTAGAATCCACAAATTATAATACTGATGCCTTTTAAATATACGTGTCTCTGTAACATGCCTATGGGTTAATTTTTGCTGATGAGTTTATTACTCTGATTTCATTACATTGCAATGAATTCCTATAGGCAAGCACCTGGAAGTAATTACCTGAAAAACTTAACTATATACATAGGTATGGCTTAGGAGAGCAAAAATATGCTTTAGTTTATGCAAAATTCAATAGCTTGCCTACTGTGTTACATTTCTGAGTTAACTAAAAATCATAACACTGAAATTTTCGGATCTAAGGCAAACCTAAAATATTCAAGTGAACTTTCTTGCCCACATTTTAGTCTTCATGGCTCTGTTTACAAAATTAAGACCAGTTTAGAAGATGAAGTATTATTGTAGAAAGCTGATACAAGGCCCTCTACCATATATTATGAAATTAAATTCTGGAAAGCCTTCATGATTTGGGGCTTATATTTAATTTCTGCAAAAACTGAATTTCCATCTTGTAGAAATTTTATCATGATTCAGTTCAGTTCAGTTGCTCAGTCGTGTCTGTCTCTTTGTGACCCCATGAATCATAGCACACCGGGCCTCCCTGTCTATCACCAACTCCTGGAGTTCACTCAGGCTCACACCTATCTAGTCAGTGATGCCATCCAGCCATCCCATCCTCAGTCGTCCCCTTCTCCTCCTGCCCCCAATCCCTCCCAGCATCAAAGTNTGAAATTAGAAGACGCTTACTCCTTAGAAGAAAAGTTATGACCAACCTAGATAGTATATTGAAAAGCAGAGAGATTACTTTGCCAACTAAGGTCCTTCTAGTCAGGGCTATGGTTTTTCCTGTGGTCATGTATGGATGTGAGAGTTGGACTGTGAAGAAGGCTGAGCCCCAAAGAATTGATGCTTTTGAACTGTGGTGTTGGAGAAGACTCTTGAGAGTCCCTTAGACTGCAAGGAGATCCAACCAGTCCATCCTGAAGGAGACCAGTCCTGGGTGTTCATTGGAAGGACTGGTGCTGAAGCTGAAACTCCAATACTTTGGCCACCTGATCGGAAGAGTTGACTCATTGGAAAAGACCCTAATGCTGAGAAGGATTGGGGGCCAGAGGAGAAGGGGCCGACAGAGGAGGAAATGACCGGATGGCATCACCAACTTGATGAACATGAGTTTGAGTGAACTCGAGGAGTTGGTGATGGACAGGGAGGCCTGATGTGCTGTGATTTATAGGGTCGCAAAGAGTTTGACACAACTGAGTGACTGAACTGAACTGAACATGTACTGATGTCTGTTAGGTGCAAGCACTATAATAAGTCCTAAAATTATCCAAAGGTAAATAAGACACATCTTAGTCCTCAAATGATCTTAAAAGCTGGTAGAGACGACATTGCAAGTCACATAAGGTTGAATAGAGAATGGAAGAGCCTTTTAAATACTCTTCATCAGCTGTTCCTCTTTCAGGGAGGATGCTGGTCCCAATCCTTTTTTCCTTAGCCCCTCCCCCAACCCCCACTTTTCCTCCTTTTTCTTTTCATATCATGCCCCTGAAACAGATAGGATGAAGTGTAATGAACCAAGTGCTATTCTCTCTAAGCTTATTACTTGAGACTTAATTGACTTTGAGACACTTGGGCTTAAGTTGAGGAACACCCCCCTGGTGTTCTCAGTCTCCTTTTGTGCCCCTGGACTGGCAGGTTGCCCAGGAAGCTTTGGGAGGGCCTGGCTGGGATTCCTCCACTGACTCAGGAAGCTGGGATCTCTGACTCTAACAAAGCATGTGTGTGTGACTGACTTTAACTTTTTAGAAAGCATGTTATAAAGTATTACTGTTATCTTACAAAAGTTCTGGAAGGCCTGTGGAAAGCCATAATACAGGTAACAGAAATGAGAGAAAGAACTATTGAAAGAAAGAAAATGAAAGTGAAAAAAGTGTGCAAGTGTTAGCTGCTCAGTTGTGTCTGACTGATTGCGACCCCATGAACTGTAGCCCTCTAGGCTCCTCTGTCCATGGAATTCTCCAGGCAAGAATACTGGAGTGGATTGCCATTTCCTTCTCCAGGGTATCTTCCTGACCTAGAAATCGAACCCAGGTCTCCTGCATTGCAGGCTGATTCTTACTGTCTGAGTCACCAGGGAAACCCTAAGAAAGCTTTAAACACCAATAAAGAAGGATAGGTTATTTGAGAAACATGCTTGGGAGAAGAACATAACTTTACCCTCACAGCATTTATCAAAATACTACCAGGTAAATTTGTGAATGAAAAATGAAACTTTTATAAATGATAGTAAGATATAAGCAAATAACTGATTTGTTAATTGGAAAAGAAATTATAAGCTTAAAATGAAACATAAAGATAAATTTGCTTATACAGTATTTAATGTATTAACTTTAAAGCATAAAACATTATAAATAAAAATTTAAAACTAATTAAAAAACTTGCATAAAAGTGTTACATTAAGCAGAGATTATCCTTACCATAAATAGAGAGAGTTTATTTAAATTGACTAGAAAATCAGTTCAACCCTATTAAAAATAAAGGTATAAGATTCATGACCATAAAATTCCCAGAAAAGGAAATAAATGTAGCAGAGGTTCAAGCTCATTACTAATGAAATATACATTAAATGAGAACTATTTTTATATACTAGATTAGTAAAGATTTTACATGTTCTTGATAGGAGTAAAATTAATATTACTAGGNAAGGTATAAGATTCATGACCATAAAATTCCCAGAAAAGGAAATAAATGTAGCAGAGGTTCAAGCTCATTACTAATGAAATATACATTAAATGAGAACTATTTTTATATACTAGATTAGTAAAGATTTTACATGTTCTTGATAGGAGTAAAATTAATATTACTTTTTTGGAAATAATTTATCAGTATATATCAATAGCATCAATATTATTCATATCTTTTGATTAAGTAATTCTACTTCCAGAAACCTACCTTATAGACATAATCAAATGCAGAAAAAGGCTTATGAACAGAGATGTTCAACTAGGCATTATTCACAATAGGGAAAAAGTAAGAACAATATAAATGTCTATAATACAGGGCTAAATACATATTGGCACATCCACAGGATATAGATGGGATATAGCTATTAGAATTACCTTGGATAACTTTTTACACTGATGAATGCCTATGATTAAGAAATGGTCAAAAGTAGGAAACAAATATAATGTATTTTCAATTATGTGCATATTATATGAATAGAAAATGACTCAAATGAGATACATCAAAATGTCATAAACCATGACTCTTAATCCCTTAATTGGAAGTGATTTTTATTTTTTATATATACTTTTCTATATTTTCCAAGTTTTATACAATGAACATGAATTATATAGGAAAAAAATAAAAGTTTTAAAAACAGTTTGCTGTTATCCATATAATGGAGTTCTACTCAGAAATAAAAAGAAATGACTGTTGATACATATCTCAACATGGATGAATCTTCAAAGCATCACGCTAAAGAAGCCAGACACAAAAGGCTACATATATAATGTGTGATTCCATTTACGTGACCCTCGGGCAAAGGCAGGACTAAGAAATGGAGCGCAGGGCATGGGCCGTAGAAGGGCACAAGGGGACATAGGAATGCTGTGTGTCTTGATTGTGGCCATAGTTACATGCCTGCACACACTGGTCAAAACTCAGAGTACTTAAAAACTGTAAATTTTATTTTATGTAAATTATATTTCAATAAACCCGACTTAGAGGTGAAAACTTACTGGATGAGATTTAGGCATGTTTTTGTGGTGGTTTAAGTAGGTTTGGGAGTATGATCAAGCAGTTCTAGAAAGTTATCTTAAAGTGAGGTCCACAGACTTTGAGTATTGGACATAATATATATAATAATTTATGGGCTCACCTTGGTAAGTTGGTTGTTATTACTGGACCTTTAATGATTAAAAAGAAAATGCCAAATTCTTTCTTGGGATTTAAAGATTACTTTTGTTTTTAATGCCAAGCCATTTTTATTCAGCATCCTTCTTTAAACTTTTTCTAATGTGTCTATGTATAATTTTTATGGTTCCTTTTTAAAAAATTGAGGTGAAATTCACATAAGAATTAAAGTACACATTTCAGTGACATTTGCTACACTAACAGTGTGTGTAACCAGCACCTCTGTTTAGTTCCAAAACATTTCCTTCACCCTAAATGCAAACCCAGTATCCATTAAGCAGTTACTCTACATTCTCCTCTCCCCTCAGCCCCTGGCAACTACCAGTCTGCTTTCTATCTCAATGGATTTGCATATTCTGGATTTTTATATAAATGGAATCCTACAATATATGACCTTTTGTGTCTGGTTTCTTTCACTTAGATAATGTTTCTAAGTTTCATAAGAATGCATTTTCAGCTTTCAATCAGAAACATATCAAACTAACTGTTACCTATAGAATAGATAAACAACAAGGTCCTATTGTCCTGAATCCTGTGATAAACATAATGGAAAAGAATATGAAAAATAATATATACATATATATGTATAACTGAATCACTATTGTACAGCAGAAATGAACAAGGCATTGTAAATCAAGTATACGTCAATAAAATAAATTTTAAAAAGAAACAGCAGATTTAAAAATTAAGTCAATTTACCATATTAACTCAGATTATTCTTTTTTTAAAAAAGACATGTATTTATTTTAGGCTGTGCTCTGCTCATTGCTGCGTGTGGGCTCTCTCTAGTTGCGGTGAGCAGGCTTCTCATTGTGGAGTCTTCCCTTGTTGCGGAGCGCAGGCTCCAGGCACGTGGGCTTTAGTAGTTGTGGCATGAGGACTCTAGGGTGCTGGCTTAGGAGTTGTGGATCACGGGCTTAGTTGCTCCCTGGCATGTGGGATCTCCCCAAACCAGGGATTGAACCTGTGTTTCCCNTGAAGAATTTTCCACAGTTGATTGTGATCCACACAGTCAAAGGTTTTGGCATAGTCAATAAAGCAGAAATTGATGTTTCTCTGAAACTCTCTTGCTTTTTCGATGATCAAGTGGATGCTGGCTATTTGATCTCTGGTTCCTCTGCCTTTTCTAAAACCAGCTCAAACATCTGAAAGTTCACGGTTCACGTATTGCTGAAGGCTGCCTTGGAGAATTTTGAGCATTACTTTACTATCATGTGAGATGAGTGTAATTGTGTGGTAGTTTGAGCATTCTTTGGCATTGCCTTTCTTTGGGATTGGAATGAAAACTGACATTTTCCAGTCCTGTAGCCACTGCTGAATTTTCCAAATTTGCTGGCATATTGAGTGCAGCACTTTCACAGCATCATCTTTCAGAATTTGAAAGAACTCAAGTGGAATTGCATCACCTCCACTAGCGTTGTTCGTAGTGATCCTTCCTAAGGCTCACTTGACTTTGCATTCCAGGATGTCTGTCTCTAGGTGAGTGATCACACCATCATGATTATCAGGGTTGTGAAGATCTTTTTTGTACAGTTGTTCTGTGTTTTCTTGCTACCTATTCTTAATATCTTCTGCTTCTTTTTAGGTCCCTACCATTTCTGTCCTTTATTGTACCCATCTTTGCATGATATTTTTTGTTGGTATCTCTAATTTTCTTTAAGAGATCTATAGTCTTTCCCATTCTGTTGTTTTTCTCCATTTCTTTGCATTGTTTGCTGAGGAAGGCTTTCTTATCTCTTGCTATTCTTTGAAACTCTGCATTCAAATGGGTGTTTCTTTCCTTTTATCCTTTTTTTTTTCACTTCCCTTCTTTTCTCAGCTATTTGTAAGGCCTTCTCAGACAGCTGTTTTGCATTTTTGCATTTCTTTTTCTCGGGGATGGTCTTGATTCCTGTCTCCTGTACAGTGTCACAAACTTCCATCCATAGTTCATCAGGCACTCTGTCTATCAGATCTAGTACCTTAAATCTATTTC
>SJYV01006609.1:0-14481 GCA_006410875.1 Neotragus pygmaeus
AATAAATTACTGCTGACCAGATAAGCTTTTAATTTAAAAATCTTGATGTATTCACTTAACTCTTGATGCTGTTTAGAAGTCAGAATGTTTTGTTGTATATGTAGCTGCACTAGTGTTTTACTGCATGTTCCTATTCTGGTGCAAGCATACCTCTTTTTTTGCATTTTGCTTTATTGCATTTTACAGATAATGCATTTTTGTTTGGATTTTTGTTTTGTTTTTTTACAGATTGAAGGTTTGTGGCAACCCTGAGTTGTTAGATGATAGTTAGGATTTTTGAGTCTTTTAAACATGATTTCTCTATGCAGTGGCAAACAAACAAAAATCATTTGATATACTTTATTTTGGTGGTCTGGAACTAAACCTGCAATATCTCTGAGATATGCCTGTAATTTAATCTCTGTTTCAATATTATCATGTTTAAGTGAGATTGTTTATTTATACCTGATAGTGAACTAGACTTGGATGAAAAAGACTTTAGTAAACTGTGTCAAAGGTTATGTTGCTCTGCTACCAAAACCAGTTTTAATAAAATTGGAAAATTGATAATGCAGTGTGAAAGAGCCTGTATTCTGATTGTTTCTCATTGCTCATTTGGAGTACTTACTATTATTCTTATCTCTCATTGTGATATTAAGCTTTTTTGAGGATTTGTGTGCATCCATGCAGAATTTTTTAACATGAGGTTTGCCACTTTGGGATCTCTTAGATTCTGCTTTCTGCTCCTGATCAGTCAGGTCTTAGAGCTCAGAATTGTGGGGATTGAGGACATCCTTGGAGAATTAGATCAGGGGACACTCAGCAAAAATCTATAAACTGAATGCATAAATTCTGAGTTTCAGGCTCAGAATGTCCAGGAATATAGAGTTATACGGTAAATAAATGACCTACATTCTCTTTAATTTTTAAACTTTTGGTGTCTTTACATATTTCTAGGTCCTAAGATATTCAGAAGATCACCATTAAATAAGTTTACTGACTTTACATGAAATTTAGCCTTGTATACATTTTAATGAAGGAACACCTAAACTCTTTGATTTGTACAGTATATTATGTTCAGTCTAATTGCTGTTGTTCTAATTTTCAGCCATACTGTGAAATTCAGTGACCCACACTAGCTTTGGCAAAAATAAAAATGTAAAATAGATTATTTGAATTTAATAAATTAACAGTTCAGTGTATCAGTATAGGCTGGAAAATAAATATTATTGACTGTATCAGTATATAATTTTTAATAACTACTGCATATAAACTTTCTTAAGTGAGAAGTATGGATACAGCCATTTTAGGACAAGTGATAACTAATCTCATAACTTTTCTGTGTTTTATTGAGTGACTTCAGCAATAGGTTGAAATGAAAACTTGAGTCTATAGGGGAAGCCCCAAAATGCTACATTTGAAGCAGTGACAGAGGTCATTTAGGAATGAAAAACTTCATAATTTTATGATTTTAATTTTTCAACTGTAAAATTAAGATTAGATTTTTGTGAGGAATGAGTTAACATGTGAACCCTTAGAACAGTGCTTAATACATTAAATAATGAGTAATTCTTAGGATTATTATGTGTACTACTGTTATTGTTCCAAAGAGATCAGATAATGCTGCTGTGGTATATTCTGTTCCTGTCATTAGGAGGAATTACAGTCTTTTAGCAGGTCTGTTACTGGATTTGTTTCTTAATTCTAATACAATATTTCTTAAACTTTCAGAATTTAACTATCATATAATAAAACAATTAAACCCAGTAGGATTATGGATAGTTTATAATGCTTTGCTCAATATAAACTTCACTTTTTACATTCATATAACATTGAGGATTATCCTTTGATATATTCATCTCCTTTTTTCTATTAGCATGCCTCCTTTGATAATTATTGCTTTTAGGACAAACATTTCAGAAAGGCAGTTATCAAAATTTGTTTTATTATTCATATGTAAGGCCATTAGTGTGTTTTTAAATTCCAAAGTGAGCACCTAAATTGGAAACAACAAGTAAGTTCATTTAACAGATTATTTACTAAGGTCTTAACACAGTACACAGAGAGTATAAATAAATCTGAATAATATGCTATACTTGCATTGAGGGAGTTTAAGGTTTAGCTGGAGATAGACATATATACATCTAACTAAAATACAATTTAGTAACTGTCATTTTATGACATTTTTATGGAAGCAAAAGACAGGGTCTATTAATTATGTCTGAGAGGTGATTGGAAAGGCTTCACATAGGAGATTATATATTATCTTAAGGTCATGCCAGGTTTACCAGAAAGGTAAAACTTATTTATATATAATGTTTATTAGTGAAAATATTTTTAAACAGCATATCTCTTGGTAACACTAAAATTATAAATGAGGGAAGATTCTTAAGGGCAACAGTTTGGTTGGGGAACAGACAAAGGGAAATTGTCTCAAAAGGGGTATTGCATAGCACTCATAATACTTAGATTATGTGTCACAGATCAACAAGAATAGCATCTGCAAAGATGCTTTTATTTATGCTTTATTTAGTCTGAGGAAATTTCATTGTCCTTTTAATTTTTTTTCATTGTCCTTTTTAAAGATCATAGTTAATTTACCTGAAGAGGTAGAGATTATTAAAGGAGGACAACCCCTTCCATCATCTCTTGATGCTACCACTGAGATATGTTTCATTCATATTATTTGGCTTCTTATTTGGAAACTGCATGTTTCTGTGATGTTTAAAATTTTTTAAAAAATATTTATTTATTTGGCTTCACTGGGTCCTAGTTGTGGCATGGGGGAATCGAGTTCCCCAACCAGGGACTGAACCCAGATCCTTGCATTGGGAGCCCCAAGTCTTAGCCACTGGACCACCAGGGAAGTTCCTGTGATTTTTTTTAAAAATAAATATCTATAGGATTCTAATGAACATGTTCAAGACTCCTAAGTGTTATAATTATTTGCCATCAAAACTTTCAGCTGATCAGGTAAGAGTAGTGCTCTGAAAGATTGCAGAGAAAATATTCGAGCTCCTTTAGAGTAGTGTACTTCCAAGAGGTAAAAATGATTAAAGTTATTATCCTTATAAATGTAACAGTTCCTGACTGGAGAGCAGACATAACCTAATGAAAGAAATGGTAAAGGAGAAAGTGATTTTATATTTACCACTTAAGTATTCTATGTTAACTGATAAAATGATGATCACTTCTACTTTTGTCAGTTCAACTAGTAAGTCAGTATTTTGATTTTTTTCATATTGCTCAGAAGAAGGGATATTTGAGTATTTATATCCATAGATCCTTGTTTATTTGATCACCAAAATGCTACCTAAAATTTATTATTTTCATTGTGCAAGTTTTTTAAGTAAATGTGAGATAACGCTGTATAACAGTCAGTGTGGCTGGACATTGTGATATGGTAATTCACGGCAAGTCAAGACATTTTCTTGAGTCTTAAACATTTAACCCCTTCTTGACTTTGACAGTTAAACATGTTTTTGGCTACTCAGACTGATTAAAATTGGTGGATTATTGAAAAAACTAGGTAATTGAGCTAAAAAGGCAAAATTACTACATGGGATTAAACTGAAAAATTAAAATACAGCTTATAAATGGATGTAAAAGGAGACTTGGGTATATAGGCTTTTTCCCTCCTGCTTTGTGTCTTAGGGACTTTTATTTCAATGTAGTCCTCAGACATTTAGTTTGAGTTACTGTTAAGTGGCATAACTGTAAACATTTCAACTTAATGTATACTTCAGTTTTTGTTTTAATGTTTTTTTTTTAATTTAGTATGTTTTCAACAATTCATGTTAATGGGATTATACAGTTAATACTTAGAAATGAAGTAAATCCACATAAGAACAACAGTTTGTAAAAGAATAGTTCACAGGATAGCCAAGTTTTTAAAAAGTACTAAAAATGTAAAAATTAAATCAGTTGAAAAATTGTTCAGTTACTGGGGCTTCCTACATGGCTCGGTGATAAAGAACATGCCTGCCACTGCAAGAGACACAGATTAGATACTGGTTGGGAAGATTCTCTGGAGGAGGAAATGGCAACCTACTCCAGTACTCTTGCCTAGAGAATCTCATGGACAGAGGAGCCTGGCGGACTACAGTCCATGGGGGCACAAATAGTGGGACGTGACTGAGCAACTCAAAGAGCACTTATAAGCAAAACCATTTTGTATCTTGTAACATTCCTTAGGTCTTTTCTTTCGAAGTTCTTATTTTAAAATCAGTTCCCAGATAATGAAACACAACTGTATTACATAATCACAGTGTTACATAGAAACAGGATAATTGCTAAAACACCACTATCTTATTACTTATTGATTAATGTACAGTGCTGGAAAAACTGAGTACCTACTATGTTAAAAAGAAGATAAATGTAAGAGGTACAAGCTTATGTATGGAATTAGTACAAGGAAATGTACAACATGGGGAATATAGCCAGTATCTATAATAACTGTAAGTAGAATATTACAGAGGATGAGATGGATGGATGGTATCACCAACTCAGTGGACATGCGTTTGCGCAGCCCTGGGAGTTGGTGATGGACAGGAAAGCCTGGCATGCTGCAGTCCATGGGGTCGCAAAGAGTTGGACATAATTGAGTGACTTAACTGAAGTAGAATATAACCTTTAAAAATTGTGAATCATAATATTGCACACCTGTAACCTACAGCAACTATACTTCAATAAAAAAGATATGTCCTCTCAGAATCAAGAACTTCCAGATGGAAATAGATTTGTTAAAAACATAAAGCTGTGAGTACTAAAAAGAATACCTGGAGTATGTATGGAATATTAGAATGATTCCCACTTAAGCATATCACCTAATGCAGAAGTCATAAAGAGATAGGTTGGTTTATTATAAAAATCCATGGAGGATGAATTTAAAGCACATTTAGAAAAGTTTTGAAATATATATGACAAATGACTAACATTCCAAAAGTCGGAGGCATTCTTACAAAGAAAGGAGTTCATAGAAGACATAAAAGTAGTCCAAAATTTATGAATGATTTAATCATATTAGTAAAAGATAAAACTAAGACAGAGACTTCATTCATTGAATTGGCAAATATTTAACAAGTTAACACTTAGAATTTGGCACAAGTATTGTAAGATCAGAAATGGACAATTTAGCAATATGTATCCAAACTGTACTTGTCCTTTGAAGCAGCATTACTGTTTTATGTAGGAAATTATTAATAGAGAGTAGATACAAAGATTCTCTTACAACAAAGTTCACTACTGTGTTTATAATGGCAATTACAGGAAGCAGTCTAATTTTTCAGCAATTAAAGCAGTGATGTTTCAGTGTTTATTACATTTCTATAAAATGTCATTTCAAAATGATTTAAATAGGAAATGAAAAAACTTCAATTAAGCTCATAATAGATATATTTATTTGTTTACTCTGCTTCAGTTTTCTCAGTGATAAATTGTGGATAATGATAGGTATCTACTCATAGGACCATTGGGACAATTAAGTGAGTTAATATATGAAAAACAGAGTGAATAGTGCCTGACACAATAACTATAGTTAGCAGTACTGTGTTGTATATTTGAAAATAGCTACGAGAGTAGTTCTTAAAAACTCTCATCAGAAAGAAAAAAAAAAAGTATAATTATATTAGGTGATAGTTACTAAAACTGTGGTAATCGTTTCACTGTGTGTATAGATATATAAATATATCAAATCATAGTGTTGGATACCTTAAACTTATACCATCTTAGATGTCAGTAAAATTGGAAAAAAAGTTTTAGAATGAGGGACTCACAGACCCTAAGGAAAATATGGTGCCTGATACATAGTAAGTCCTGGGTGATGTTTGCTGTTATTCATTAATACACAAAATGCTTCTGAAATGTGAGATAATATAGAAAAATCTAGTTTTATGATATGCACATTATAGATACATGTATAAAAGATTTGATTCTAACTTGGAAGAAGAAAATTGACTGACTTTTAAAAATTAGCCTAGGTTGACAGTAAGTGACCAAAGGATTACATTGTTAAATGCACTAAAATTGTCTGGAGGTTTTGTCCCTGCTACAGCATATCCTCTATGCCGATCTCTGGTTTATCTTGATATTAAACTAAGTCTGCTTTTGTTTTTCTTTTGAACAGGTTGGCTCAAAGCTAATCTCCTGTCACAAACTGGCATTGGCTTGTGTTATTCCCTACTTCAAAGCCATGTTTCTCTCTGAAATGGCCGAAGCCAAGCAAACGCTGATTGAAATAAGAGATTTTGATGGTGATGCAATAGAAGACTTGGTAAAGTTTGTCTATTCTTCACGGCTCACTTTGACGGTTGACAATGTCCAGCCTCTCTTATATGCAGCCTGTATTCTGCAGGTTGAACTGGTGGCTAGAGCTTGTTGTGAATACATGAAGTTACATTTTCATCCCTCCAACTGTCTGGCGGTAAGAGCCTTTGCAGAAAGTCACAATCGAATAGACCTAATGGACATGGCGGATCAGTATGCCTGTGAGCATTTTACTGAAGTGGTGGAGTGTGAAGACTTTGTAAGTGTGTCACCTCAGCATCTCCATAAGCTTTTGTCCTCCAGTGACCTAAACATTGAGAATGAAAAGCAGGTCTATAGTGCTGCCATCAAGTGGCTTCTTGCCAATCCTCAGCATCATCCCCAGTGGTTGGATGAAACACTTGCACAGGTGAGGACAAATAAGATTGTATATACAAAGGAAATGATAGGGAAACAAATCCGCATGTTCCATTTACCATAAAAGGTGGGGATTATCGATTGATGTAATATAATGTGAAAATAGCTTTGACTCTCACTTTCCTGTACCATTTATGGATAAGTCTGAACGTGCTATATTTGAATTGAAATATCACTACCTACTTTTTAACCTGAATATTTACAAAGCCCCTTTGAGATAGTAGTAATGAATATTTTATTTATGCTGAAATGTTCTGAGGAAACAGCTCTAAATTAATTTATAACTATTGTTTTATAAAGTTTCTAAACTTACTGAACTGCTTTGCTAATGAAAGTTTATTTGTTCCTAGTGCATATAGGTTTGTTCTCCAAATAATTATAAGACATCACTTTGTTTTCTTCCCTTACCATTTTGTAGCTTCAGAAATGTCTCTTTTTTTGTTTACTTTTCCTATCAATAGTAGTTTCTTAGATAGGGAGATGACAAATAGGCCTTAGAATTACCTTGACAATAAGTTGGTCTGCAAAACCAAAAAGTTTTATTATCTTGCACCTGTATCATATATTTGTGTATGTGTGTGTGCCTTTAACTCAAAATCACATTATGGGGTTTGATCGTCCCTTTACTAGACAGTCAATGCATCTTTAAGAGAAGAATGATGAGTGCCTCCACTGAAAGAAGGGGATTATCCCTGAGTATAACCTTCCAACTTGAAGAAAACAATACCCGTTTGCTTCAGATATGAGTGTGTGTGTATGTGTAAGAAATCACATTTCCGCATGTTTGCTCTTAGCATTAAAAGGCAAACAAACATAGCAGCACAACTGTGTTTTGATTGTACCTTTTCTTTAACAGCAAGGGGCCTTACGATTATGACAGTACCATAATCGTACGAAGTGAGTAAGTAGCTTGAATTAAGACAATTGAATTATCCAGTCTACTTAAATCTGTATTTAAAAGGGGAGGATATAGTTAACATATAATCTGATTTCATTAGTACAGACCAGTACTGGGAATTGCTTTAGAACTTGGCCCAGTGAACTTCATTCACATGTTAAAAAGTAAATGAGATTTGAAGAGAACATTGCTGCAGTGAAAGCAGAGAATGAGCTATCCATTTGCAACTGACATTTATATCTGCAACTATTCATGATCCTTAGGTTCGTTTGCCGCTGTTGCCAGTTGACTTTCTCATGGGTGTTGTGGCAAAAGAACAGATTGTCAAACAAAATCTAAAATGTAGAGATTTATTAGATGAAGCAAGAAATTACCACCTTCACTTGAGTAGCAGAGCAGTACCTGACTTCGAATACTCTATTCGGACTACCCCAAGGAAGCATACTGCTGGTAATTAAATTACTCATTTTATTAACTCCACTGGAAGGAGTTTCATTCTTTTTGACGGTTGTTCTATGAATGTCTAAACCTAATTGTAAGATTATTTAGTATCGATTGTCTTAAAGTAGTAATTGGCAAATAAGGTTATGTATGAATTTTTACTGTACATGACTTCAGATAGTTTTATTAATAAGCCAATTTTCTAAAAAGCCATAACAAGACATATACACTCTGAGGAGTCTACTGATATATCTCTTTCTTGAGAGTCTTTTTGATTTCTTCTAAGCAGAATTAGTTCCTCTGTCATTTTTGCTTAAATGACACTTGCTTTGCGTTTTTTTCACTGTGTTGCACTGAAATTTATTTGACATATTTGACATGACTTAACTTTCAAAGACAGGTAAGTATCTTAATAGGTTTGTATCACAGGTACCAGGCATGGAGCTTGATATGTGTTATATATTTAAATATTTGTTTTTTCATTTCACCACAGCAAAAAAGGCACTAAATACATCTAATGTTAGTATAACAGACTATATTAGACTCTTAGAATATAAAGCTCTTATACTTGAGAGGCAAGTAGTCTTGCTTTCATTTGCCATAGTTTTCAGACTTTGTTTTCCTGAGAAAATAAGTCTGTGTTCACTTATGTTACTCTTCATGAAGAATATGCTTGTGGGACAAGGGGACATAAATGTGGCCTATGAATTTAGAAATCAGTAGTCGGAACAGAGACTTCCTGTACATCTGCTGTGACCTAATGGGGTTATTAAATAAAGAAATTTGTGAAATAACCTAAAAAAGCAATATACGATCATGAATAGTGGGATTTTATCTTAATAGTATGAAGAAAGTTTGAATGTGGTACATCTGCCTATGAAGAAGTTGTTGTTCAGTCACTCAATCGTGTCTCTTTGTGACCCCATGGACTGCAGCACATCAGGCTTCCCTGTCCGTCACCATCTCTTGGAGCTTGCTCAAACTCAGTTCCTTCGAGTCGGTGATGACATGCAACCATCTGATTCCAGCTTGTGCTTCAACTAGCCCAGCATTTCACATGATGTACTCTGCATATAAGTTAAATAAGCAGGGTGACAATATACAGCCTTGACATACTCCTTTTCCTATTTGGAACCAGTCTATAGTTCTAAATAATTAGTATAACATAAAAAGGATGGCTTATTTATTTTCCCTCTTTATAGGTTGATATCAAGTATTAAATTTTTGAAGTGTAATTTTTTTTTAGGTGTGAATCCTGTTTCAGGAGTTAAGGTGTTTAATTCTTCAGATTCAGATGTGAATTCAGAGATCTTGGCAGTCTATATTATATGCCAAACGTATATTAGACCCTCATATCCATGATCTCTTACATGATTGCAAGAACTTAGTGAAGGATTTGATCCTTATTATGAGAAAGATGGTATTACTTCGTCTTATGGATAAGGAAAAAAAAATCAGGGTGAAGAAATGCACAGGGCCACATGGAACAATGGAAAAAGGATTTGTGTCCTGAACTTACTTCATTTTAATTTTTTCCATTCCATGTCATATTCTTGGGTGACCTATATAGCTGAAATATTAGGGTCCACTTAAATAGAATCTAATTGGTAGTTGGGATTATATTCTTGGATTGTAATTCCACCTGTGCCATTAAGCATCTGTAATTTGGGTCAGATTTCTTAATCTCTGAAGGCCTCAGTTTATTTATAAATAATTTTGATTACATGATCTTTAAAGTCTCTTTCAACTTTAAATTTCTCCAACTTTTAACATATTAGTTGAAAAAGATGGCACAAGTAGTTCTGAATGAGAATAAGGTGTTGATTATTTCCTTTTTAAACAATGTGGTAAAATGCATATAAAAATTGCCATTTTAACCTTCTAAAATTAATTTTTACTAGAGGATAGTTGTTTTACAATGCTGTGTTTGTTTCTGCTGTACAGTTTAGCATTTTAAAACAGTTAAATAGTGGCATTCAGTAAAATTTTTAATGACTACTGATACAGGTATGACAGGCTGTTGAAAGAGCCTTTGAATTATTCTGTTGACAATCTGAAAGCAAAAAGAATACTGAGTGGTAAAAGAGAACAGGATTTTGCAGTAATAGCTGATGAGGCTCTGAACTGAGGTGCGAATAACAGGGAGGTGAAAGAACATCTCAGGGAAGGAAGAGGGTGTTTACATGGGTGAGGAAGGAAGATCCTTCTGTGTGGGGTATGAGGTGCCTCTGGGACACCAAGTGGAAACGTGACTTAGAAATGTAGTTTTGAAAGCATTATGATACGATGGAAATTTTAGTCAAAGGATTGAACTTTTCCCACTGTGAGTATGAAATACGTGAGAAGTAGGCTGAGAATGAAGCATAGAAAACATAGGAAAGAGAAATGATTGGAGACAAAAGGAGACTTTTTGACAATATGGAAATCAAGAGAGTTAAGGAGTTTCCAAAAAACAGGGTGATCAGTATACCAAATGTTTATTCAGTCAGAAACTACGAGCTTGTTGAATTTTGTCACGACTTTATTAGCAAGAGCAGTTTTTCAGGGTGGGTGAGGATCTCAACCGTATTGTAGAGGGGCGTTAGCAAGCAGAGGAAACTGATGTTAATCCTTTTGTTGTTCATGCACTCAGTCATGTTTGACTCTGTGACCCCATGGACTTCAGCACACCAGGCTTCCCTGACCTTCACTAACTCCCAGAGTTTGCTCAAACTCATGTCCATTGAGTTAGTGATCCTGTTTGAGAATTTCAAATCGGGAAAAATTAAAATTAGATTTTTAGTAGTATAGTGATATTAAATGCTACGCAATAACTTTTTTTTCTGTTAATCAAAATTTTGACTTCCTAAGTTTCTTTCTATACCTTAAAATTTTTTTTTAATTAGGGGGAATTCCCTGGTGATCCAGGGCTGTCACTGCCAAGGGCCTGGGTTCAGTCCCTGGTTGGGGAACTAACATCCCACAAGTTGTGTGGCGAGGTCAAAAATAAAAGAAAATAAAATTAACTGTAAGAAAAAAAAAATTAGGGAGCTGTGATTTTAACCTCTACTTTGTGATTTTACCTTTAGGAGTACTGTTTTGTGTAGGTGGTCGAGGTGGATCAGGTGACCCCTTCCGCAGTATTGAATGCTATTCTATCAACAAAAACAGTTGGTTCTTTGGACCAGAAATGAACAGTCGAAGGCGACATGTGGGTGTAATCTCAGTGGAAGGTGGGTCTGCTCTTGTGTGAAATCACATTGCGTCATCACAATGCTCCTGTTCAATGTTTGAACTTTGAGAATTTCTTTCTGAAGAAAATTCCTACATGTAAAGTATGTTTGAATATATCAATAAATTATTTGGGTGGTGAATATTTACTTTTTGCCCGAAGATGCTCTGTACAGTCTCTTGCATTTAGATGCTTAACAGGAGATGAGTATTAAGGAAAAGGGAGTTAAACTATTCTGAGTTTTCACAAAATAACCAAACAAAAATATTTATTGAACCTAAACAGTGAGTATATATCAGCTTTTTTTCTGTACCCATCTATACCCACCCTATATTATTGAAATACATTTTTTTAAATAAAAGTGAATTAATTGCAGAATCGTGGATAAATTATTTGGAGACTTAAATCACTTTTCTTATAATTATAAGAGTTATAAATACTTTGGGGGGGAATATGAAAACATTGTAATAAAAAAAAATCATCTATAACACCTAGTTGTGGCTAACATTTTGGTATGTGGTAGTTCCAATTTTTGTTTTATTTAGAAAAGGTTCGATGTATTGAGGGTTTTATATTTTATTTATATAAAAACATTTCATTTTATTGAATGTTTTTTGCAAGGATGATCAGTGATTTTGTCTAATAATAAAAAGTTGAGAAACCTAGGGGGTGGGATACTGTTTGAGCATTTAAATAACTTCTTGTAAAACAGCATTTTTCAAACATTTTATCTTACATTTACTTTCATTTGACTACTGAAATGACATTTATCATAATGTTGAATAGAAGAATATTTGTTAATTACTTTCATTTGACTACTGAAATGACATTTATCATAATGTTGAATAGAAGAATATTTGTTAAAAGTTAATTTATCATGCTATTTTAATTACGTGTTCAATATATATAAATTTATTTGGAATCACATGAAAATACTTCTCTACTTGACAGGTAAAGTGTATGCAGTGGGTGGACATGATGGCAATGAACATTTAGGTAGCATGGAGATGTTTGATCCTCTCACTAATAAATGGATGATGAAGGCATCAATGAACACAAAGAGGTAGATCAGTGTGGACATTTCTTGTTATTTGCTGGTGGAAAACAAAGCTTCCTGTAATTGGAAGAGCTAATTTTTCACTCTTTACATTTTTAGAAACTTTAAATACCTTCTTAAACACATTTTGTTAAAGCATCTAATATGACTCTAATTTTAGAAATTTTCCAGAGAATCAAGAATAGAATCATGTCTTTGAGTGTGATAATGCTTGTCATCGTTTTGACTTACACCTGAGCATTTGTTGTTTTAAGTTTTTATTTTGAAATAATTTTAGATTTTCAGAAAAGATTAAAAAATAGTTGAGTTCCTATGTAGTCAAGGTTCTCAACTGAAATGATTTTGTACATGGGGATCCACTGCCATTTAATTTTCTCTTCTTGATTAATTTAACATAGTGTTCTTAACTGAGTTTTGTTATGTGGTAAAAATATGAAAAATTAGGGAAGGACAAGTTGAAAGAATAACAATGAAACAGACATTATTGTATATAAAGTAGATAGCCAGTAGGAATTTGCTGTATGATGGAGGGAGCTCAAAACTTGTGCTCTGTGATAACCTAGAGGGGTGGGAGGGACATTCAAGAGGGAGGGGACAATGTTTATCTATGACTGATTCATGTTGATGTATGGCAGAAGCTAAGACAACATTATAAAGCAAGTATCCTCCAATTAAAACTAATTTTAAAAATATGAAAAATTAGATGGAAATGTGAAAAGATTTTGGCCTTCTTTTCCCACTCATGAGGAGAAGGAATCTTACTAGGAAAAACCCTATTCTTAACATATGCTGCTACTGCTACTGCTAAGTCGCTTCAGTCGTGTCTGACTCTGCGTGACCCCATAGACGGCAGCCCGCCAGGCTCCCCCGTCCCTGAGATTCTCCAGGCAAGAACCCTGGAGTGGGTTGCCATTTCCTTCTCCAATGCATGCAAGTGAAAAGTGAAAGTGAAGTTGCTCAGTTGTGTCTGACTCAGCCACCCCATGGACTACAGCCTACCAGGCTCCTCTATCCCTGGGATTTTCCAGGCAAAAGTACTGGAGTGGGGTGCCATTGCCTTCTCCATAACATGCTACTTATCTATAAATGACATTTTAATACTTTAGTAGGGTTTTGATTTATGCTACATGGCAACTTCAAATCAATAGTTTAAATTCCAACATGTGAATTAAAATGGGGNAAGTACTGGAGTGGGGTGCCATTGCCTTCTCCATAACATGCTACTTATCTATAAATGACATTTTAATACTTTAGTAGGGTTTTGATTTATGCTACATGGCAACTTCAAATCAATAGTTTAAATTCCAACATGTGAATTAAAATGGGGGAGAAAATCCTAAAGTACATTTTTAATTTTTATATCCTTGCCTGTTTATCATGCTAAGCTTATTTTTAGCTGAGAATTGAGTGAAACTTGTCTAACAAAAAGCAGTTGAATTTCTTTAGTCTTATAAAATATGCTCTGAACGTTGCCATAGCTTTTCAACTGTATACAGAATAATAGAACTGCAGTTATTTCCTCATGTTATTTGCTTTTATAATTTGTATCTCCCAAATGATTGTTTCAGTGTGCATTTCAAGATCATACTCACGTGTTAAACACTTGGTTTTCTGTATTTTTCTCCCCTTTCTTTTTTATCTTTTCAGTAGAATAGATACTGGTGTTTGTTCAAGTTATGATTTTATTGAAACCCATCATCCTAACAGAGCATCTCTAGGGGTTGATTTACTTTTCAGTAAATATTTGTGTCCTTTGCAAGATATATCAAGTGCTGAAGATACAGCAGTAAATAAGATAGCCAAGGTCTCTACCCCCATAGAGCTTAAATTCTAAAAGGCGAGATACAAATAGACGTAATCACACAGGTAATAATGTTAGCACCACATAAGTAAAGGATGCTTGAGAGTAGAGATTGTAATGTCAGTTCCATAAGTGAGAAGTCCAGCAATTTTAACTGACTTTTCTATCTACAGTCTCAGAAGTCAAAATCAAGGTGTAGACTGTAATGGAGGCTCTGGGGAAGAAACTACCTCCGGGTCATTTAGGTTGTGGATAGAATTCAACTCTTTGTGATTGAAGGACAGAGTTTGTTTTTACTGGCTGAAGGCCAGGGGTCACTCAGTTCCTAGAAGCCACTCTTGAGTTGAGTCGCTCAGTCGTGTCCGACTCTTTGCGACCCCATGAATTGCAGCACGCCAGGCCTCCTTGTTCAT
>SJYV01006612.1:0-23529 GCA_006410875.1 Neotragus pygmaeus
CCTGGCGTGCTGCAATTCATGGGGTCGCAAAGAGTCGGACACGACTGAGCAACTGAACTGAACTGATGGATATTGTAACATTTTTGAAATGCAAGGATAAAACAACAAATTATTGTCATTGCTTTCCAAAATTTCTCTAAAGTAGGATCTAATTACAGTAAGGCTTATTGGTTATTGATATTAGTCTTTGTGTGCTAAGTCGCTTTAGTCATGTCCAACTCTTTTCGACTCTATGGACTGTGGTAATGACCACACATATATGAACAGGATCCTCTGTTCGTGGGATTCTTCGGGTAAGAATAGTGGAGTGAGTTGCCATGCTCTTCTCCATGAGATCTTCCCGACCCAGGGATTGAATCTGGGTCTGCTGCATTGCAGGCAGATTCTTTACTGTTTGAGCCACCAGGGATGTATAATTATAATTATACATTATATCTAATTAAGTAAAAGTGTTTTGCCTTATTTGCAAATTTTTACTGGATTTTAAAATATTTTCACTGATATTTATTGGTGATCAATTAGTAACTTTCAGATTGTTCTGCATGAATATGGTCCAGAGTCTCCATTTTCCCATCTACAAGCCTACAGGCTACTGATAATGTACGCAAGCGCCTAATCTGGCATTGGTATGCACTCAAGAAATGGTAGTCTCCTTTTATTTCCTGAGTTTGGTCATCTTTGAGTTCGAGAATAATATTTTAAATCAGATTTTTTTCTCTTTTTGATTCGATTTGATGACATACATCTTTTAAATATGTGGCTCACAGGACAGAACACATAGGTACCACTTAGTTTCATTCAACCATCTGTTAATTGTGGCTATTTAATTTAAAATTAATTAAAGTTAACTCTAATAAAAAATTCAGTTAGTCACATGAGTCACACTTAAAATACTCAAAGTTACTTGCAGCTAGTAGATGGGGTCCATGCTGAATATTTCCATCATAGTAGAAAGTTCTATTGGACAGCACTCCAGAGAAAATGGGTAAATCTTGCACTTACCTAACACAAAATTTAGTAAGCTAGATTATTTTAATATTTTTCTCTGTTAATAGCCTTTACCACTCACATCTCACTGAGGTAATCGTGTAACCACAGGTGAACGACTTTCCCCCTCACGTTTTCCTAAACACAGCTTTGGCTTTCTCACCTGTCTGCCTTCAATGCCCTCCTCTTAAAGCTTTCTCAGTCCTCTCCCTTATATCTCCCTCCCTCGCTCCTTCAGGACCCATTCTCTTTCTATTCATACTCTAGTCTGCTGTTCTTTTGGCGATTAAACAGGCAGCTTGCAACTTTGCTGTCAGTTCGTATTTACTGCACTTTTATGTAGCTAATTTATAACGACTTAACTTCTAATGTACTTTAATCTTGCCCCAGCTGGATTATACCTCGTAGAAAATTGGAACTGCAGTTCAGAGTTTGTCCTTCCAAGTTGCTTGGCACAGCGTCTTGCCCCAGTAAGCACTTGCCTTATTCTTTTATTGACGTGATTTGATTCCCACAGTCAAACACTAATGAATCATTCATAAAATGTTGAGTTCCTACCTCACGCAAGAACTGGTATGTGTATACTGTGAATATACATAGATAACTCTTAAGTTAGATAAAAGTTAAAGAAATAAACACTTTGTCACATTTAGACTCAGTCAGTAACAACTCTGCTGCTGCTGCTAAGTCATTTCAGAAGTGTCTGACTCTGTGCGACCCCACAGAAGGCAGCCCACTGGGCTCCGTCATCCCTGGGATTCTCCAGGCAAGAACACTGGAGTGGGTTGCCATTTCCTTCTCCAATGCATGAAAGTGAAAAGTGAAAGTGAAGTCACTCAGTCGTGTCTGACTCAGCGACCCCATGGATTGCAGCCTATCAGGCTCCTCCATCCGTGGGATCTTCCAGGCAAGAGTACTGGAGTAGGATGCCATTGCCTTCTCCTAACAACTCTGCAGTGCCAGGTTTTTTGCTCTTGCGAGAGTTGCGTTCGTTCGTGTGGGATTTGAGGACCAATCAGCAGTGCCGACGGAGCCCTGCCTTCCATTGGCTGGCGTCGTCCCGGAAGCACATGCTGGGCTGGGCCCGCAGTACAGTCTTCGAGGCGCTGTTGCGGTATCGCCAGCGTTGATCTCAGGACGGACTGTGGCNGTGGGATCTTCCAGGCAAGAGTACTGGAGTAGGATGCCATTGCCTTCTCCTAACAACTCTGCAGTGCCAGGTTTTTTGCTCTTGCGAGAGTTGCGTTCGTTCGTGTGGGATTTGAGGACCAATCAGCAGTGCCGACGGAGCCCTGCCTTCCATTGGCTGGCGTCGTCCCGGAAGCACATGCTGGGCTGGGCCCGCAGTACAGTCTTCGAGGCGCTGTTGCGGTATCGCCAGCGTTGATCTCAGGACGGACTGTGGCTCAGCAGCTGCACGTTGACGCTAAAGGTTCTGCAGGGAGGCGGAGGACGGAGCCACTGGCCCTGAGGTAAGTATAGAACTAACTAGGAGGGAGTGACCTGCGACCTCATGTGATCTGAGCGCCATTATGGACCACGATACAATTTAGGTTCACTCAGAGAGGAGTATCCCAACCGTCTGGGTAGTAAAAAGATCTCCCTTAGCCCTAGCAAGGTGGGGCCCGAGTAGTCTTAAGTACAACAGAATACTGTTTCTAGCAGGGGTCTCGCTGCAGCCTTTCTGATTTCTGGATGGGACTGATGTTGAGTCGAACCTTCAGCCCATGTTTAGCAGAAGTCAGCCTGCAAAAGGAGGTGGTGGCCTGCTGAGATTCAATTCAGTCGCTCAGTATCCGACTCTTTGCAACCCCGTGGACTGGAGCACATCAAGCCTTCCTGTCCGTCACCAACTCCAGAAGCTTACTCAAACTCATGTCCATCCAGTGCATGATGCCATCCAACTATCTCATCCTTTTTCCTCCTGTTCTCCGCCTTCAGTCTTTCCTGGCATCAGGGTCTTTTCCAAGGAGTCAGTTCTTCGCATCAGGTGGCCAAAGTATTGGAGTTAGCTTCAGCATCAGTCCTTCCAATTAATATTCAGGATTGATTTCCTTTAGGATGGACCAGTTGGATCTCTATTGCAGTCCAAGGGACTCTCAAGAGTCTTCTCCAACACCACAGTTCAAAAGCTTTTCTGAGGTTACTGATATTTCTCCCAGCAATCTTGATTCCAGCTTGTGTTTCATCCAACCCAGCATTTTGCATAATGTACTCTGCATGTAAGTTAAATAAGCAGGGTGGTAATATACTGCCTTAACTACTCCTTTCCTGATTTGGAACCAGTCTGTTGTTCCATGTCCAGTTCTAACTGTTGCTTCTTGAGCTGCATACAGATTTCTCAGGAGGCAGGTCAGGTGCTCTGGTATTCCCATCTCTTTCAGAATTTTCCAGTTTGATGTGATCCACGATGGACATGAGTCTGAGTGAACTCCAGGAGTTGGTGATGGACAGGGAGGCCTGGCGTCCTGCGATTCATGGGGTCGCAAAGAGTCGGACACAACTGTGCTACTGAACTGAGCTGAAGTGAGCTCTGCATATAAGTTAAATAAGCAGGGTAACAATACAAGCTTTGACGTACTCCTCTTCCTATTTGGAACCAGCCTGTTCCATGTCCAGTTCTAACTGTTGCTTCTTGGCCTGCATACAGGTTTCTAAAGAGGCAGGTCAGGTGGTCTGGTATTCCCATCTCTTTCAGAATTTTCCACAGTTTATCGTGATCCACACAGTCAAAGGCTTTGGCATAATCAATAAAGCAGAAATAGATGTTTTTCTCGAACTCTCTTGCTTTTTCCATGATCCAGCAGATGTTAGCAATTTGATCTCTGTTTCCTCTGCCTTTTGTAAAACCAGCTTGACCATCTGGAAGTTCACAGTTCATATACTGCTGAAGCTTGGAGAATTTTAAGCATCACTTTACTACCATGTGAGATGAGAGCAATTGTGCAGTTGTTTGAGCATTGTTTGGCATTGTCTTTCTTTGGGATTGGAATGAAAACTGACCTTTTCTAGTCCTGTGACTGGAAACTCCTTAGCCTTCACCAAAAAGGCTAACGATAGAAAAAACCAGTGATGCATGAGAAAGAGTGAGAAAGAAAAAGAGATGAAAAAGGAAAATTTGTTAAAGTGGAACACATAAAGAAGGGAGAGAAAAAGGAAGCTAAGTGAAAAAAAAGTTAGAAAAAAGTAAAATACATGTTATCACTTAAGCTTCACATATTGTAGTTGAATTGTTTTAGGTTATAATTTCTTAATATTGATATAACCCTGCTTAAGTCATGAAAAAGAAAAGAGCACAGCAGTGAAAAGATATACTTATAAAGACAAATTCAAGTGCCTTTATCTATTTTATTTTTAATGTAATGCTATGTTCTTTGCCTCCTGGCAGAAAACTAAACAACTGTGTTAATTTTCTAAGTTTTAACATTGAACTGATGCTTCTTTTAAGTGTCACCCAATGCTGAAAATTGTCTTTTTTAATACCTTTTATTGAAGGATAATTGCTTTACAGAATTTTGCTATTTTATCTCAAACTTCAACATGAATCAGCCATAGATATAAATATATCCCCTCCCCTTTGGAACTCCCTTCCCTCTCCCTCTCCATCCCAACCATCTATGTTGACACAGAGCCCCCATTTGAGTTTCCTGAGCCATACAGAAAATTCCTATCGGCTGTCTAGTTTACAGGCAATGTAATGTTCTTATGGTAATATACATTTCCACGTTATTATTTCCATACATCTCACTCTCTCTTCCCCTTTCCCCATGTCCATAAGTCTATTCTCTATGTCTGTTTCTCCATCATTGCCCTGTGAATAAATTCTTCTGTACCATTTTTCTAGATTTCATACATATGTTTTAGAATACAGTCTTTATCTTTCTCTTTCTGACTCACTTTGCTTTGTATAATAGTTTCTAGGTTCATCCACCTCATTAGAACCAACTCAAATGCATTCCTTTTTATGGCTGAGTAATATTCAACTGTGTATATGTACCACAACTTCTTTAACCATTCAGCTGTCGATGGACATCTAGGTTGCTTCCATGTTCTAGCTATTGTAAATAGTGCTGCAATGAACAATGGGATACATGTATATCTTTCAATGTTTATTTCCTCAGGGTATGTGGCTAGGAGTGGGATTGCTGGGTGATATGGTGGTTTTATTGCTAGTTTCTTAATGAATCTCCATACCATCTTCTATAGTGGCTGCATTGATTTACAATTGCCACCAACAGTGCACACCCTCTCCAGCATTTACTGTTTGTAGACTTTTGGATGAAGACCATTCTGACTGGTGTGAAGTGATATCTTGTTGTAGTTCTGATTTGGATTTCTCTAATTTGGGGGCTCCAAAATCACTGCAGATGGTGATTGCAGCCATGATATTAAAAGACACTTACTCCTTGTAAGGAAAGTTATGACCAACCTAGATAGCATATTCAAAAGCAGAGACATTACTTTTCCGACTAAGGTCCGTCTACTTAAGGCTGTGGTTTTTCCAGTGGTCATGTATGGAGGTGAGAGTTGGACTATGAAAAGAGCTGAGCACCAAAGAATTGATGTTTTTGAACTGTGGTTTTGAAGAAGATTCTTGAGAGTCCCTTGGACTGCAAGGAGATCCAACCAGTCCATTCTAAAAGAGATCAGTCCTGAGTGTTAATTGGAAGGACTGATGTTGAAGCTGAAACTCCAATACTTTGGCCACATCATGCGAAGAGTTGACTCATTGGAAAAGATTCTGATGCTGGGAGGGATTGGGGGCGGGAAGAGAAGGGGACGGCAGAGGATGAGATGGCTGGATGGCATCACCAACTCGATGGACGTGAGTCTGAATGAACTACGGGAGTTGGTGATGGACAGGGAGGTCTGCATGCTACAATTCATGGGGTCACAAAAAGTTGGACACAACTGAGTGACTTAACTGAATAATAAACAGTATTGAGCATCTTTTCATGGGCTTGTTCGCCATCTATAAGTCTTTTTTTGAGAATTGTCTGTTTAGGTCCTATTCCCACTTTTTGTTTGGGTTGTTTGTTTTTCTGGTATTGAGTTGTATGAGCTGCTTGTATATTTTGGAAATTAATCCTTTGCCAGTTGTTTCCTTTGATATTATTTTCTCCCATTATGAGGGTTTTGTTTTCACTTTGCTTATAGCCTCTTTTGCTGTGCAGAAGATTTTAAGTTTAATCATGTCTCACTTGTTTACTTTTGTTTTTATTTCCTTTACTCTAAGAGGTGGGTCACAGGGGATCTTGGTTTGATTTATGTCATCAAGTGTTCTGCCTATGTTTTCCTCTAATAGTTTTACAGTTTCTGGTCTTAAATTTAGGTCTTTAAACCAATTTGAGTTTATCTTGTGTATAATGTTAGGAAGTGTTCTAATTTCATTCTTTTACATGTAGCTGTCCAGTTTTCCCATCACCATTTATTGAAGAGGCTTTTTACCCCATTATATAATTTTGCTTCCTTTGTCAAAAATAAGGTATCCATAGGTGCATGGGTTTACTTATGGTCTTTCTAGATTGCTCCATTGGTCTATATTTCTGCTTTGGGCCAGTACCATACTCTCTTGAAGACTGTAGCTTTGTAATATAACCTGAAGTCAGGAAGCTTGATTCCTCCAGTTCCATTCTTCTTTGTCAACCCTGCTTTCATTATTCCAGGACTTTTGTATTTCTGTAGGGATTTTGAAATGTTTGGTTTTAGTTCTGTGGAAAATGCCATTGGTAATTTAATAGGGATTGCTTTGAATATGTAGACTGCATTTAGTAGTATAATCACTTTCACAATATTGATTCTTCATACGCAGGAACATGGAATATCCCTCCATCTGTTTATGTTATCTTTGATTTCAATATCAATGACATCCATCTTATATAATGTATCATTTAAGACTTGTTTTTTCTTATTTTCTGTTTTGATGATCTGTCTGTTGGTGTGAGTGGGGTGTTAAAGTCTCCTACTATTTTTGTGTTACTATCAAATTATCTGTTTATGTTTGTTAGTGTTTATACTATGTATTGAGGTGCTCTTATGTTGGGTGCATTGATATTTACAATTGTTATGTCTTCTTCTTGGATTGATCCCTTGATCATTCTGTAATGTCCTTCCCTATCCCTTGTAATCATCTTTCTTTTAAGGTCTATTTTTTCTGATATGAGGATGGGTAGTCCAGCTTTCTTTTGCTTTCCATGTGCATGGGATATGATTTTCCATCCTCTTACTTTCCATCTATATGTGTCTTGGGATTTGAAGTGGGTTTCTTGTAGACAGCGTATATATGGGTCTTGTTTTTGTATTCATTCAGCCAGTCTGTGTCTTTTTTCCTTTTAATTTTATTTTTTAAATTTTATTTTTACTTTATTTTACTTTACAATGCCGTATTGGTTTTGCCATACATTGACATGAATCCGCCACGGGTGTATACGAGCTCCCAATCCTGCATCCCCCTCCCACCTCCCACCCTATATCATTCTCTGAATCATCCCCATGCACCAGACCCAATCATCCTGTATCCTGTATCGAACAGAGGCTGGCACTTCATTTCTTACATGATAATATACATGTTTCAATGCCATTCTTCCAAATCATCCCACCCTCTCCCTCTCTCTCAGAGTTTAANTCTCTGAATCATCCCCATGCACCAGACCCAATCATCCTGTATCCTGTATCGAACAGAGGCTGGCACTTCATTTCTTACATGATAATATACATGTTTCAATGCCATTCTTCCAAATCATCCCACCCTCTCCCTCTCTCTCAGAGTTTAAAAGTCCATTCTATACATCTGTGTCTCTCTTGCTGTCTCGCATACTGGGTCATCATTACCATCTTTCTAAATTCCATATATATGTGTCAGTATCAATATATATGTTCCTATTGCAATTTTCTAATTAATTGTTTGGGGTTGATTTTGTAGATCATTTTTCTTCTGTTGTATTTCTTGATTATACAAGTCAAAAGAAAGAGAGTTCCAGAAAAAACATCTACTTCTGCTTTATCGACTATGCCAAAGCCTTTGACTGTGTGGATCACAATAAACTGGAAAATTCTGAAAGAGNGGCGGGATGAGAAGGGGACAACAGAGGGTGAGATGGTTGGATGGCATCACCCACTTGATGGACATGAGCTTGAGTAAGTGCAGGGAATGGGGGCAGTGAGGGGCAGAGCTGGGGCTATAGGAGCAAACAGGGCAATAGAATCATCCCTGCCCTAAAGGACAGCGGTCCCCTCCTGGAGGCTAGACTTACTCAGACACTTTTATTAGGGCTGGTTCTTATTACAGCAGAAGACATCATATTCTATTAGGACCTCCAGCGGGGAGCTCAGACCTACCTGATGAACTGATCAGGGGGAGGGAGCCCAGCAGAAGCCTGTGTTCTAAGAGGAAGCAATGTGCTCTGGGAAGAGAATTCAGGAGGAAATCAGGGGCCAAGTATGGGGGAGCTTGACTGTCTCCCCTTATTTGGGAGAGATGGAAGAGCAATGTTGAAGACCAGCCTCTAGCTCAACACTGCCCCCCAAAGAGTCCCACCCCAAGCCCAACAGAGAGCACAGAAGCTCCACAAAGATGCTGGGAAGCTTGTTAGACCCTGAGGACTCTCCAGCCGAAGGTTCCACAAGGGTCACCACAGTCCATCCCAGAGCACGGCACTGCGATGGCGCCAGTCCACCAGAAAAGAGCCCAGGGCACAGCTCTAGCCCAGTAGCACCAGAGGCACACCTAGGGGATGCCTCCAACAGATTCCCCGTATTTCTGGGGAGCAGTCTACTGGGAATAAGCCCTGCATGAACACACAGGTCTGAGCCAGTGTAATCTGGGTTTTATCACTGTTGACATGACTTCATTTGTGCTCACAGGCTGGGGGGGGGGTCCCCTGGGAAATTTGGGTGACATAATTATTTCTTTAAATCAGATATCACTCCAGTGCACCAACATACATCAGTTCTCTCACTCTGTCAGTTTATTCGGTGCTCAACAAAATGATATCAAGCACCTAGAATGTGCCAAACTCTGTGTGGGGTAGCTTTGGGGAGACGAAATTTCATATATATATATAATCCCTTCTTTCAAGAACCTCGCAGTGTGGAGGAGGAAGCCGTCAAACTGATGATTATAAATCCCTGAAATTGATGCCATCGTAGAGGTAAGCCCGGGGATGCAGAGAAGCACAGAGAGGGGTGGCCGTGCGTGGAGGTGACAAGAGGGCTGAACTGGAGAGGAGAGAGCGCTGGCCAGCCCAAGAAGGTGGGGAAGAGGGAAAAGGAACTATGTGCAAAGCCCAAGAGGAAGCAGAGCAGCCGTAGTGGGGGAACTGCGAGTTGTTCCCTGTGGCCAGAGTTAAGTATTCCAGAGGGCATGGCTAAAATAAGGCAGGAGAAGCACCAGAGGCAGGGGCACCAAGTGCCCAGATCAGGACTTTGGCCCTGACTGAGGGCAACAGGGGTTCTTGAAGTGCTGTAAGAGGGAAAGAAGGCAATCAAACTAACGTTTGAGGCAAATGGTTCCGATAGTGGAGGATGGATTGAGAGGAGAAAGACTTAAGGCAGAGAACATTTAGGAAAATAGTGATCTGGTCATGGTGGTAGCAGCAGCAGCAGGAACCAACAGTGCCAAGCACCATTTGAACTATTTTGTAAATATAGACCTATTTAATCCACATGACAACCCTATGTGGTGAGTGCTCTAATTATCCCCATTTTACAGATGATGAAACTGAGACCAGTGAGACACAATAACTTGCCCAAGGTCTACAGCCACTGACATTGCTGGGATCCTAACTCAGACAGATTTGCTCTGAAATTCAGAGGCGTCCCACAATGAATCCAGTAGCTTAGGTGAGAGAATAAAGCGGGGCCTAGCTCATCAATGAAGATATTGAGGAGGAGATAATACAGAAAGATGTTAGAGAGATGGCCTTGGTAGAGAGGAGGAGCAAGTTGAGCCTGAGGGGCATGCTCGTTCCCCCGTTAAGGAGCAGGGGCACCCATGTCAGGGAATTCATGAGACCAGTTGTTGTTTTTTTTTCCCCTTTAGCCACGGACTTTATTGTTTGAATATTTGCAACTATTATTCTATACACAAATGTTAATTTCTTACAAAACCCTGTATTCCATATTGCTAGGTCACTTCACTCTCCACTTTGTGCCTTATTTCCATCAAAAACTATTTCCTTAAATTACAGTGTGCCTGGTTGTGTGTTGTTGTTCAGTTGCTAAGTTGTGTCTGACTCTGCAATGCCATGGACTGCATAGCCCACCAGGCTCCTCTGTCCATGAGATTTCTCAAGCAAGAATACTGGAGTGAGTTGCCATTTGCTTCTCCAGAGACCAGTTTTCTATATGTTGAGTTTGCAGCATCTGTGGGACCTCAGGGTAGATATCAGGAAGTGGTTGCATGTAACAATTTGAGCTTAGAGAGCTTAGAAGAGAAGCTGAGAACTATAGGTGTGGGAGACACTGACCCGGAATGGACAGGGCCTGAAGCCAAGGAGGCAGGTGGGCTGGTCTACGGAGAGCAGGGAGAGATGGGGACCAAGGCAGACTCTAAGGAACATCCACACTTGAGAAATGAATCAAAAAACAAAGCAACAAACGAGACCAAACGAGTTTCTCAGAGAAATAAAAGAATGGAGTCAGTGGGGTGACTTGTACAGTATCCGTTTCACCATAAATGAAGTTTAAAAGCATACAGCAGGTTGGGAGAAAATATTTTACCATAATTGACAATTATGAGACAGTATGAGTGGATAGGGTAACAGGTCCTTATATAGGAGAAGGAAATGGCAACCCACTCCAGTGTTCTTGCCTGGAGAATCCCAGGGACGGGGGAGCCTGGTGGGCTGCCGTCTATGGGGTCGCACAGAGTCGGACACGACTGAAGCGACTTAGCAGCAGCAGCAGCAATAGGTAATAAGAGAGTACATAATAATAGGAGAGCACACTGGAACAGTCTTTTGAAGAACGATGAGCAGTATTTATCAACATTTAAACATGCACGGTTATGACCCAGCAAAATTGTACTTAAGCTACTGAAACATACAAATCCCCAAAGACCTACATCCAAAGATGTTCATAATGAGAACCTAAATATTCACCTATAAGTGTTAGTAGCTCAGTCATGTCTGACTCTGCAATCCCTGCCAGGCTTCTCTGCCCATGGAATTCTCCAGGAAAGAATCCTGGAGTGGGTTCCCATTTCCTTCTCCAGGAGATCTTCCTGATCCAGGGGTCAAACCCAGGTCTTCTGCATTACAGGCAGATTTTTTACCACTGTGTCATGAGGGCTTCATTTGTCTATAAGCTAATTATCAAATAAATCATCTTACATCCTTGCCTTACAAATAGCTGTGAAAAGAAGAGAAGCGAAAAGCAAAGGAGAAAAGGAAAGATATAAGCATCTGAATGCAGAGTTCCAAAGAATAGCAAGGAGAGATAAGAAAGCCTTCCTCAGTGATCAATGCAAAGAANGACGGGTTCCCAGACAACCTGCTGGGAAATCAGACGGGCAGAGCAGGGAAGCCACTGAGACGACAGTGCCTGGGACTTGCTGTCGCTATTTGGCAAGAAGTGTGTTTCTCTTTACCAATCCCTGGGGAGGAAAATAATAAAGAAAGACCCATTCAGAAATTCTATAAGCTGTGTCAGGAGGCAGCGAGCTTCTTGTCACTACTGATATTCACAGGAGGATGAGGTGGCCTTTTTCATCCAGAGGGACTTCTGGCCCCATAAAGATGACTGGGTTAGAAGATATCAGAGGTTCCTTCATCCTTTAAATGTTAACAGACAAGTTTTAAGGAGGCTACGCATTGGCTGGAGGCAGCCTGTGGGGTGAAGGAGAACCTTGCCTCGTACGAAGGCCAGGGCTGCTGAAGTCCACACTATTTGGGATCTCCATGAAGCCCTGGGCCTTGCCTGTTCTGAGGAGTCATGAAGGGCAGGGTAGGGTAGTGATTATCAGTGCTGCCTTGAAGCCAGACTGCCTGTGTCTGGATTGGACCTTCACTGCTTCTGACTGTGTGACCTTGGGCAAGTTACCCCGCCTCTCTGAACATTAATAGCCTTATGTGAAAAATGGGGATAATAATAGAACCCATCTTATCAGGTATGTTTTGAGGATTAAGTGAGATGTGATATGTAAAGTGCTTAGCACAGAGTACATGCTTAATGAACACATGTGTTTGTTAGTACTACAATCGTTAACTGTGAGTCCACCCTACAACTGAACTGCCTGAGCTCCAAGCCGCAGAGTGACATGCCTCAGCACACCCACAGAGGGAGGTCCTGGTTTAGTCCATTTCTCTTTGCCTGGTTCCTGTTGCTTATCTCTCCNGAACCCGGGTCTCCCACATTGTAGGCAGATACTTTACCATCTGAGCTACCAGGGAAGATTTTTGGTAGGGGCAAAGTAAATGAAAATAAGGGTGGTTTGGGTAGAAGGGCAGCTGAGTTGGGGAATGGAAGGAGTGCTCCTCTACACAACTTCTAGGGGCTTTGAGGTTCATTCAGTTTAATACAACTCCAAAACAGAAATAATATATGCTCTAAAGGGGAAAACTGATTTAGGTTTTCTTGCTAATAACTATTTTTAACTGACTTGGTATACCATGTCCTAGAGTATTGCATTTTCCCTAACATCTTCTCAATAAATAAATCCCAATAAAGAGGGTGTTAGGGTCTGAGGTCAAGATAATAGTAATAACTGCTAATCATTAAAGACCCAATGTACTAAAGACAGTGCATTAGTTGCTTTACATTCAGCATATGAATTTCAACAGCCCTACAACACAGGGCTTATCAGCCCCATTTCACAGATTAAGAAACTAAGGCTCACAGAGCTTGACAATATGCCCAAGTTCGTATGGCAGAGTTGTATGTGGTAGAATTGGGACAAGACCCCTGATTGGAGAATGTCTGTTGCCCACCTGAGGCCCACTCCTCCCAGCTGTAGACCTTTTGTTTCTTAATTCCTCTGGATACTGAGTCCTGCTCCCAGTGGAATAGACAGCCCAGAATCATCTGCCCTCATCCTGATGGAATATTCCAACTCCCTGTAGTCATCTCTTGATGGATCCTCATCATGGGATCCCTCTGAGAGCAACAGCCCTTACTCTGTAGAGTTCACATTGGACAGTGAATTTTAGAAATGTGATCGTCCTCCATTGGCATCTTTATCACACTCTAGGCATTTTCCAAATACACTGGATAGTAGAATATGTCTAGACACAGAACCTAATGGTTTCCACCATGTAACTCTGAAGTTAGAAAGGGGTTTTTCAAATCAGCCTTAACTCAGATGATAAAGAATCTGTCTGCAATGCAGGAGACCCAAATTTTAATCCCTGGCTCATGAAGATCCCCTGGAGAAGGAAATAACTACCCACTCTAGTATTCTTACCTGGGGAATTCCATAGATAGAGGAGCCTGGCAAGCTATAGTCCATGGGATCACAAAGAGTTGGACACGACTGAGCAACAAATACTTGATATCTGAATTAGGAGTTTACTAGTGTCTTCTTTGAAACTGGACATATGTATTTATATGTGAGAATACTTATGTGGTCAAAAATCAAATCCTCTTCCACAAATGGTAGATAAGGAAACACCATGGAAATTACTGTATAAGCAAACATCTAGAGAAGCTGAATTCCTACAAATTCTGCAGTACTTGTAGAAGGTGGAAAATGGTTCCTTTGCCGTCATGCTAGCTTTGATTTTAAAAGAAAGAAAAATAATTCACCATCCTTCCACTGCCTTTTATCTGTGGACACTCCCCAGAAGAAAATGCTAGTTTTCAGGTTGTCTAATGGCACCCGTACATTTTCATTTCACAGATGAAAATGTTCCATTATTTTCAATCAAGTGACATGTAGGAGGGGCTCCCAAGTTAAGATATTGAACATGTACCATAAAGAAAGGAGAAAATGCTCAGGCTACTGAGATGATAGAGGTTCTTTCAAAGAGCAGTGTAGAGAGGTAATACTGAGTGAAGAAGGGTGAAACTTTTCTACTTATATTTTTCAGGCTCCTTTTGAAAATGAAATGGCATCCTGTATTAGAAAGCACCTATCACATCTTAGGCTCTTGAAAAAGCTGGTTAATTGCAAGATGAATTTTTACTTCTCAGAAACTTCTCCAAGAAACAAAGAGAGTTGCTGTCATAACAAATTATATAATAGTTGCTCTGTGTTGAACACAGATTGTCTAACAGTTTGTGGGAGAGACTGCAAATGTTCACTCATATCCTGGCTTCCTCTACTTCCTAGATTCCTGGAAATACTACACTGCCAAGTACATGCATAGCTAGAAAGGATTGTGTGAGTAGCCCTTGCCACTGAAATGGAAGCTAAAGTAATGACATTTGTNTGCAAATGTTCACTCATATCCTGGCTTCCTCTACTTCCTAGATTCCTGGAAATACTACACTGCCAAGTACATGCATAGCTAGAAAGGATTGTGTGAGTAGCCCTTGCCACTGAAATGGAAGCTAAAGTAATGACATTTGTCAGTTCCAGGCTAACACACATGAGAACCAGTTTGACACTTGCATACTTTTTCGTCTATTTGGCAGCAAACATGGAGAACCTGTCTTTGAGATGGTGGACATATGAGTTGGAAGCCTGGAACTCTACTTCAACTGATAGCAGGGAGTCCCTGCCAACCTCATCCCTTTATGTACAGTAAATGCTTCTTAAAACAGCCTCTCACGTTTCAGATTAAGAGAATTTTATCTCACTGAATCACAGCTACTAGTTCTGCTGTTGTCTGTTAGTCGCTCAGTCATGTCCGACCCTTTTCAATCCTATGGACTGTAGCCCGCCAGGCTCCTCTCTCCATGAGATTTTTCAGGCAAGAATACTAGAGTGGGTAGTCACTCCCTTCTCCACAGGATCTTCTTGACCCTGGCATCGAACCTGGGTCTCCTGCATTGCAGATAGATTATTTACCATCTGAACCACCAGGGTAGCACAGTTCTATTGTCAGACTTATTTAAATATTCCAATTACTAAGGTAACAGTACAAAGAGCTTTCTTNTCTTCTTGACCCTGGCATCGAACCTGGGTCTCCTGCATTGCAGATAGATTATTTACCATCTGAACCACCAGGGTAGCACAGTTCTATTGTCAGACTTATTTAAATATTCCAATTACTAAGGTAACAGTACAAAGAGCTTTCTTGCAAAGAAAAACAATTCAGACAAATAAGACAAATAAATCACAATTCTACTCTTTAGAGTATTTCTCAAAAATTCAGCCATTCTCCAGAGTTAACCACTATGAACAATCTGATGTGCTAAAGTTGATTCTAGGTTTTTTCACATATAAATGTATTTAATAAGCATACATTGTGTTTTTTTAATACATGGGTAGTGATGTATATATTCTTCTCCCTCTTGCCTCTGTCAGTTAATAAATGATCAACTAATAAAACGAAGGACCCTTCCATAGCAGGACATATGCATCTACTTCACTTTTGTAACTTCTACCTAAACTTGCCATGAATGTGCTGTAACTTAACCATTCTTCCACTGATAGACTCATAGTTGCTTCCCACTTTATGCTTGACCAATACAACTGAAATAAGCATTTTGGAACATGAATTCTTTGGAAAATATACACTTTTTAAAAGACATAGCTGTGTGTAACCTATATTCAAGTAGAAAGTGTTATTTTCAATTTTTATAAATATTGCTAAAATTTCATTCTAAAAATGCCATACCAATTCATGTTCATATCAACTATCTATGTGAATGCATTCTCACAGACATTATGTTTTGCCATTTGTCATAGAGTTATTTTGATTTATATATCCCTGTTTCCTAATTAGGTTAAGCAGAAACTTAACATAGCCCAGCCAAAGTTATGTAGTCAATCAAGCACTTAATGTAGGTGTTACAGTGATACCACTGATGATAGTTAAATTTATGGTTTCAATTGTATGTGTCAGCTTGGCTGGACCATGGTGTTCAGATACATGGCCAAAACTTATTCTGAATATTTATATGAGTATATGCTTTATAGTAACATGTAAATTGATGGATTTTGAGCAAAGCATACTGCCAACCACAATGTGCCTGAATCAGCCTGAAAAACAAACAAACAAACAAACAAAAAATGACTTCCCCTGAGCAAGAGGGAAATGTGCCGGCAGACAGTTTTTGGACTAGAACTGAAATATCAGCTCTTTCCTTGGTATCCAGCCTGGTGGTACACCTTGAATATTTTAAACTTCCTACTTTGACTGTGTGGATCACAATAAACTGTGGAAAATTCTGAGAGAGATGGGAATACCAGACCACCTGACNTGCCTGAATATACACATATACATATACACCATAAGCCAAATCAAAACAGTCCATCATAGGTTAACTACAATATATTGACCTGGTGGACAAAGGAAACCAAAAATTTTATCTACCAGAACAAAACTAATTAAAGCATAAACTCGAAAACAAAACTAAAGCAAGGTGCCAAGTGGGAAATAAAGCAATGAAAATAAAGCTAACAAATATGTTGAGAAGAAAGGAGAGAAAGAATAGAAATGCAAAGTTAAAATAGAAGTAGATAAATAAGATTTATATACATTAAAGTTTAACTGCAAGGGGAAAACAACAGTAGGAAAACAAACAAAGGAATAAATGTAGAAACAATAATAATAGGTTTAAAAATTAAAATATTTAAAAGAGAGAGAGAGAAAATGAGGAAAACTTCACAGAATTGCAAAAACCCAAAGTAGAGGCAAAGGTTTATGATAACAACAAAAAAAATGTGACTGAGGAAGAAAAAGGAAAGCTCAAAATCTTAATTGGATTTCTTAGTGCCAATAAAATCAACAACTACAACAGAGGGGAGGAAAAGGAAAGAAAAAGAAAGAAAAAAATCCAAAATAATCTACAGAACAAGTCAAAATATAAGAATAATAAATGTTTTTCTTTAGTCACTGCTGTCAGAGTCCTTTCCCGTGCTTGGAATCACAGTCAACCTTACCTACCTAGGAGTCCCTCCAACACTATGCTGGTCTCTGGACCTGCTGTTAGGGCAGCTCAGGTTCTAATCTGGCCCCCTCCTGTGTGTTCCTAACTCCAATGTCCACATCTATCAGAGCTAGTGCGTTTTCTTTTGTGGGAGCTCTCAATATCCTTTTATATACTCCATAGACACAGGGTCTGCTTTGTTGATCATGTGGATTTAATCTGAAACTTTTACAGCTGGTCTAAAGGTTTTGGGTTTTCTTCCTTAGCCACAATTCCCCTGGGTTTCAATTATTGTCTTGTGTCTATCTCTGCATGTGGGTTGCCACCGAAGTTTAGCTCCTGAGGCTGCCTTGGAAGGGATTTGCCCCTGTGAAGGCCAGGTGTGGAGGTGGTGCAGCTGCTTGAGTCACAGGGGTTCTGGCAGCACCAGGTACTCAGGGGGATTGGAAGCTAGGGAGGTAGAAAATAGAGTGCTCTAGAAGGGTATGACAACCAGTATCGGCCAATGCACTCCAATATTCTTGTCTGTAGAACCCCCTCTCTGACAGAGAAGCCTGATAGGCCACGGTCTACAGGGCCTCAAAGAGTCGGACAGGACTGAAGCAACCCTGTATGCATAAACACTCCCCCCGCCCCCCCTTGGCTGTAACAGCTCTGCCTCAGTGAGAATTGAGTGTGCAGTGCATGTGGTGCAGCTGCTTGGCTTGCGGGGACCCTTGTGGCACCAAGTGTTCAGGGACACAGACTCCCTCTGAGCAGGAGTTATGGCCCTATCAGTTTGTTTGTTTGTTTGTTTCCAACCCTCTTGTAGCTGGTGATCAGAAGGCCTCTTTGGCCAATCTTTCTCCATAGCTCTGCCCATTCAAGCACTTAGAGGGATCCTTTTCCTGGGGTCCTTCTCTGTCGCTCCATGTGTCAGACACATAGAGGGGCCCCCCTGACTGGGGTCCTACTCTGTAGATCAGTGCATCAGGCACTTAAAGGGGCAACCTAGGTGGGGTCCTATCCTGTAGTTCACTGTGTCAGGTGTTTGATGGGCCAGCCTCTATATTGTTCAGCTGCTGATGCTGGCATGTGGGGAGAGAGAGACTATGGTGATGGCTACACCCTCTATGCATGACTCAGCAGTATCACCTTGCTTCCGAGGTTGCCTGGCTTTCCTACACAGGCATTTCCCATCATGATATTCTCCCTCACATCCCCTCGATCCATCTCTCCTCAGTCAATAGTAGCCCTTGTCCTGGGATTCCTCCACAGTCCCTAAACTCCAGCTCCTAGCTGCTGCCCCTTCCAGGAGACCCATCTTCCTGCCCAGTGTATGTATAGTTGTGGCAAGGAGTATCTGATTCTCACTCCGTTTAGGCTGCCACAGATCAGCTGTTTCACTCTCTTCCTTAAATGTTTTTCCTTTGACTCAGACAGTTGCCCTCCTCTGGGGATCAGACCCCTGCTTCAGTTCCCCCAACCCCCAAGGGCAAGTCCAATCCTTACTAACACTCCTGTTTTTCCCCCTAGTTATTTTGTCCTACTAAGTTTTGCACAGTTCTATACATTCTTTTCTACTGGTCAAGTACTCCTTTCTGCTCTCAGCTGGTGTTCTGCATGTACTTCTGTGTCTTAAGGTGTATTCCTGATGTATCTGTGGAGACAGATGTTCTTCACGTTTGCCTACTCCCCCACCATCTTGTTCTCCCCTGAAAGTTGTCTTAATATGGCTCCAGTACATATGGATTACACTTGTAAAATGGAGTGTGTAGGGATAAATTTCAGGCAGGAGAGAGGAGGTAAGAGAGTAGCTAAGATGTGGCAGTTGGGCATGTAGAGCAGCTGTTATTTTACTGGCTGGGAACCTATCCAGGTTGATGAGACTTGCTGTATTTGGTGTAAGCTGGAGTGCTAAAGTCAACATAACCCTTCTATCTTCTCTATGGCAAAGGTTCTACAACACTCCCTGGGATGTCAAAGCCATGATGATTGTTTCACATTTATACTGTTTAATATACACCCTAATAACTTTTCCCATCCCCAAATGTTTTCTGTCTCCAGAAAACCAAAAACATAGTTCTTCTACTTCATATTAAAGTAGCATGCTGGACTTTTGAGTCACCCAATGATATACTATATTTGGAATATAATGCTGTTATACTCAAGGTTTTCTAAAAATGTAGAATATTTTCCAACAGATTTGGTCAACAACTAACATTTCTTATTTTTTTTATATACTCTAGGCATCATGCTGAATATTAATGTTTCCAGAAAAAAAGCAAACATTTTTACATTGTTATAAAATGTAATAATTTTACCCCTTTAAAGGTCATTCCCATTAGATAGGTCCATACAGATAGCAACATAATGGGGACAGGTATGTTCAGTTTCAAAGAAAAAAAAAAATCAAGATTCAATCAAATCTTTCACCTTTCCTTGTAATAAAAATAGAGGTCATACAAAATTCCTGAGTGATCTGAACTGTAGTTTCAGAAATCAATTAAATAACAGTTTTTAATTTAAGAGATGAGAAAGCTAATTTTTAAATTTTCAAGTCAGTTATTCTTAGTATTAATGCTTCATTTGCAAATAATTGAAATGTAGTTAAATATGAAATAAATTATAGTATATTGAACAAGAATCTATTTTTGATTCCTAAAATTAAAAAAAATTAATTAGGAAAGAAACAAAATACTAAAATGGCTCATTTAATTCAGCTAGCAAACAATGTTCTATAAATAAATGACTACACTTCGAGTCAGTATAAAATTAACCAATGTCATTTAAAAGAAATATTTAAGCTAAAAATGACTAACCAAGTCTCAAATTCAAAAAAACATTTCAGAAAATTTATGATGTAATTATTTTCTTCACATGCTCATAAGTAGATTCATCTCGTTTTCAACACCTTCATTCTATTTTTGATCAGATCAGTTCAGTCTGTCAGTCGTGTCCAACTATTTGCTACCCTATGGACCACAGTAAGCCAGGCTTTCCTATCCATCACCAACCCCCAGAGTTTACTCAAACTCATATCCATTGAGTTGGTGATGTCATCCAACCATATTATCCTCTATCATCCCCTGCTCCTCCTGCCTTCAATCTTTCCCAACATCAGGATATTTTCCAAAAGTAAGTTCTTGCATATCAGGTGGCCNACCAACCCCCAGAGTTTACTCAAACTCATATCCATTGAGTTGGTGATGTCATCCAACCATATTATCCTCTATCATCCCCTGCTCCTCCTGCCTTCAATCTTTCCCAACATCAGGATATTTTCCAAAAGTAAGTTCTTGCATATCAGGTGGCCAAAGTATTGGAGTTTCAGCTTTAGCATCAGTCCTTCAAATGAATATTCAGAACTGATTTCCTTTAGGATGGACTGGTTGGATCTCCTTGCCATCCAAGAAACTCTCAAGAGTCTTCTACAAGACCACAGTTCAAAAGCATCAGATTTTTGTTGCTCAGCTTTCTTTATAGTCCAATTCTCATACGGTATATGACTACTGGAAAACCATAGCTTTGCCTAGATGGAACTTTTTTGACAAAGTAATGTCTCTGCTTTTTAATATGCTGTCTAGGTTGGTCATAACTTTCCCTATCTACAGCGATTTTGGAGTCCCCCACCCCCCAAATAAAGTTTATCACTGCTTCCACTGTTTTTAATCTATTTGCTGTGGGGCCCTAAATGGGAAAACTTAAAAAGAAAGGGGCTAGCTTTGTGGTCTGAAACTAAGATGGCACCTGGCTGAAGAGATGGGGACTTGGTCTATGTTGTTTGTCAAAGTTTTTGATTTGCTTTGTTGATTTCCATGCACATAAACAGCACGTGATCACCATAGACTCCTGTTATAATGAAGGCGCGTGACGATTTGACCTTTAATGTGATTGGTGCAACTATGGAAAGTCCCTCCTAAAACCCCCCTGCTTGCCTATATAAGCTGGGAGCTTGCAGCAATAAAGCGAAACTGCTCAGACAGAACCCCTGTCTCGCCTGGTTGTCTCTCACTCACCGGGGGGCTGGGTTGGTGGACAGCAGTCTCACCTCTCCTCGGGACCCCTTGGCTTTGCTGAGGGAAGTTCCACTGCCTCTCTCTTTCTGCGGCGCACCCCCCGCAATTTGCCATGAAGTGATGGGAACAGATGCCATGAGCTTACTTTTCTGAATTTAGCTGAGTTTTAAGCCAACTTTTTCATGCTCCTCTTTCACTTTTATTAAGAGGCTTTTTAGTTCTTCACTTTCTGTTATAAAGGTGGTGTCATCTGCATATCTGAAGTTATCGATATTTCTCCCAGAAATCTTGATTCGAGTGTGTGCTTCATCCAGCCCAGTGTTTCTCATGATGTACTCTGCATGTAAGTTAAATAAAAAGGGTGACAGTATACAGACTTGACGTACTCCTTTACCAATTTGGAACCAGTCTGTTGTTCCACATCCAGATCTATCTGTTGCTTCCTGACCTGTGCACAGATTTCTCAAGAAGTAGGTCAGGTGTTATGGTATTCCCATCTCTTTCAGAATTTTCCACACTTCATTGTGATCCACAAGTCAACGGATTTGGCACAGGCAGTAAAGCAAAATAGATGTTTTTTTCTGGAACTCTCTTGCTTTTTCAGTGATCCAACAGATGTTGGCAATTTGATCTCTGATTCCTCTGGCTTTTCTAAACTCAGCTTGAACATCTGGAAATTGTAGTTCATATACTGTTGAAGCTTGGCTTGAAGAATTTTGAGCATTATTTACTAGCCTGTAAGATGAGTGCAATTGGGTGGTTGTTTGAGCATTCTCTTGCATTGCCTTTCTTTGGAATTTGAATGAAAACTGACATTTTCAAGTCCTGCGGCCACTGCTTAGTTTTCCAAATTTGCTGGCATATTGAGTGCAGCATTTTTACAGCATCATCTTTTAGGATTTGAAAAAGCTCAACTGGGTTTCCATCATCTCCACTAGCTTTGTTCATAGTAATGCTTCTTAAGGCCCACTTGACTTCGCATTCCAGCATGCTTGGCTCTAGGTGAGTGATTATACCATTGTGATTATCTTGGNTTTTAGGATTTGAAAAAGCTCAACTGGGTTTCCATCATCTCCACTAGCTTTGTTCATAGTAATGCTTCTTAAGGCCCACTTGACTTCGCATTCCAGCATGCTTGGCTCTAGGTGAGTGATTATACCCTTGTGATTATCTTGGTCGTGAAGATCTTTTGGGAAGAGGTCTTCTGTGTATTCTTCCTGTCTTTTAATATCTTCTGCTTCTGTTATGTCCATACCACTTCAATCCTTTACTGTGCCCATTTTGCATGAATTATTCCCTTAGTATCTTTACTTTTCTTAAAGAGATCTTTAGTCTTCCCCATTATATTGTTTTTCTCAACTTCTTTGTATTGATTGCTGAGGAAAGCTTTCTTTTCTTTCTTTGCTATTCTTTTTGATTCTGCATTCAAATGACCTTATCTTTCCTTTTCTCCTAGCTTTTCACTTCTCTTCTTTTCTAAGCTCTTTGTAAGGCCTCGTCAGACAACCATTTGCCTTTTTTCTTTTCTTTTTCTTGGGGATGTTCTTGATCCCTGCCTCATGAACCTCTGTCTTTCATAGTTCTTCAGACACTCTATCAGATCTAATCCCTTGAATCTATTTTTCATTTCCATTGTATAATCATTAGGGAATGATGTAGTTTATACCTGAATGGTCTAGTGGTTTTCTCTACTTTCTTCACTTAAAGTTTGAATTTGGCCAAAAAGAGTTCACGATCTGAGCCACAGTCACCCTCTGGTCTTGTTTTTGCTGACTGTATAGAGCTTCTCCACCTTTGGTTGCAAAAAATATAATCAATCTGATTTCAGTATTGACTATCTGGTGATGTCCATGTGTAGAGTGTTCTCTTGTTTTGTTGGGAGAGGGTGTTTACTATGACCAGTTCATTCTCTTGGCTAAAGTCTATTAGCCTTTGCCCTGCTTTATTCTGTACATCAAGGTCATTTTTTTTTCCTCCAGATATTTGTTGACTTCTTACTTTTGCATTTCAGTGCCCTATAATGAAAAGAATATCTTTTTAGGGTGTTATTTCTAGAAGGTCTTGAAGGTCTTCATAGAATAATTCAACTTCAGCTTCTTTAGCATTACTAGTTGGGGCATAGAGTTGGATTACTGTGATATTGAATGGTTTGCCTTGGAAATGAGCACAGATCATTTTGTCGTTTTTGAGACTGCATCCAAGTACTTCATTTCTGACTCTTGTTGACTATCATGGCTACTCCATTTCGTCTTAGGGATTCTTGCCCAAAGTAGTAGAAATAATGGTTATCTGAGTTAAATTCACACATTGCAATCCAAATAGATGGGGAAACAATGGAAAAGGTGGCTGATAAACTTTTTGGGGCTGCAAAATCACTACAGATGGTGACTGCAGCCCTGAAATTAAAACACACGTGCTCTTTGGAAGGAAAGTTATGACCAACCTAAACAGAATATTAAAATACAGAGACATTACTTTGCCAACAAAGGTCTCTCTAGCCAAGGTTATGTTTCTTTCTTTCTTTCTTTTTTTTTTTTTTCCAGTAGTCATGTATAGATGTGAGAGTTGG